>MU228022.1:4189647-4232226 GCA_018584345.1 Thuja plicata
AATAGTTATTTAATTGATTGGATGAATTATCCTCAAAAGGGAATTTCATAATTCCATGTGAAAGGTCACTCATGTGGCAATAATCCATCCTTTTAATTAAATAATTCTTGCATTTTTGTCTCAAATGAGAATGAAGAGGCAACCGTTTCTTTTCAAGAAACTCTTCACTCTCTTTCCATGGTTTTCTATATATTGGACCTCATTTTCTTCATTTGGGAGGATGATTTTTGAGAGCATCAAACTTATAGTGAAATTTGCATTGATTATTTCATGTTTTTGAGCTTAATTTCCTAATTAGATTAATTTCAATTTGATTTAGTAATGATATGTTGATTTCATTTGCAATTCATTTACATATCCAACATCTCAATTTCATCTTTCAAGTTTTCTAGTTTAAATGCAATTTCAATTCTAGATTAAGAGCATTTGAATTCTAGATTAAGAGTGTTTCATTTCTTAGATTAATTGCAATTTCATTCCAAAGACTAGTTGCAATTTCAATTCTAGACTAGTTGCATTTGATTCCATAGATTAATTTCAATTCATTTCTAGACTAAGAGCAATCTCATTTCATAGATTAATTGTAGTTCATTCATGGATTAATGGCAATTCCATACTCTCTCATGCTTTAGAAATCCTCCATGTTAGCAATGGTCAGGTTGTTGGCTCTCGCACTGAGAGTAAATTCTACATCCCCAACTGATTAGGAGGCAGCAAGTCGCTTCAATTGAGTTTGCAGGATAAACAATTCATGTTTGTCTTTGTGAATTGAACAATTGAGTAAGGACTATGCTGAATTTGTGCCTGATTTAGAAGCCACATTCAAGCACACACAAGTTCAACCTGTTTTACTGCAATCTATCCTGAGATTTATGCTAGTACCTTGTTCTCGAATTTCCTCTCAGACCATTGCAACAGTTTCTCATTGGCTTCAATATTGTCATCATTTACCTTTTGCGCAATGTGAACTAACTGTTCAAGAATAGGGGCTTGAGGGTTCTCATCTTCCATTTCAAAAGCATTTACAAGTATTTCTTTGATGTCATGTAACACTTGCTTTTGCTTATGCTCCCTTTTCAGTTCCTCCTGTCTTTTCTTCCTATTAAGTAGCTCCTAAAGAGTCTCAATCTATTCATAAGACAAAACATTGGGATCCCATGGTGGAATCACAATAACATCATCTAATGTGACATCTAGAATCGGAGACTTCTTCCTTATAACTTTCCTCCTCTTTAATTCAGGTGAACTATTGCTCGGTTTCATTTCTACAATACCTTTTCTAGATTTAGTAGTTGTCACTATTGCATCTTTTAGTTCAGTCAAAATTGCCTGCTGATCAGGCATGCTTCCTGTCTTAGTTCCAGTGGGAGTTGATGATGCAGAATGTGGTAGCTCAACCAAAAATTGCATTGCCTCTTGTTCTTTAGGCTCATTGTTAGTATCCCTTATCTCCTCACTACTATCTAGAACTGATTTTACAACCTCCAAAATAGGTGAATGTTGTACAATTACCTCTTGTTCAATTGTTTTCTCCTTTTTTGCTTCTTCTTGAGCATCCTTATCCTCAGATTCCTTTTGATTTCTTTCTTCTTCCTCCTCTGTACTCTTCTCTTCTTCAGCCTTAGTTGCCTTAATAGGTGATTCTATAGTTGAGTCCCTCGGCTCATCCTGACCCTCGACATCCAGATTGCTAGAGTCATCAATTATCACATCAATTGGACTGTCAATAGTTAGATCAACAATGTTAACTATCTCTGTTTGTCCTTGTGCTTCTGTTCCAGTCTTCTTAGGCTCAGCAGAAATGTGAACTATTGATTTCTGTGGTACAGGGGTAGATTCAATTTCTTTAGCCTTCTGCTTAGATGTTCCTTCATTAGTTTTCTTTTATTTTGGAGCAATCAATCCAAAAATTTCCTTCCAAATTCTAGTACTCTGTTGTACTATCCATTCAATATCATTCTTTAAAATAGCATAACCTCTCTGTTTAGGTATGAATTTATGCTTATACTCTTCAACCAATTTTTCTCTCTGCTTCTTGGTTAGCTCAAGAATGACTTGAGCTAAAGTGCCTTCTCTTATTTGTCTCTCAGATGTAAGAGCAAATTCCCACTTTCTAGATAGAAATTCATACAACTCACTCAGCACATTGTTTCCTATTTCTATAGGTGTTAACTTAAAATTACATATCATGTCTAGGAGAGCTTCTTGAACTTTATGTTTATCTTCTACCTTCAATGTTTCATACTTGATAAACTTAAAACCATATAACCCTGCAGAATTTCTCAAGCGTTCACATACCTCATTAATATATGTGGGTCTCTTGAATGATGTTGTTGGTATGTTGCTGGGTTCATCATTTTTAGTCTTGTCTTTGTCACTTTTTGGATCCAAATACAGTTTCCTTCTTTGTTTCTTAACTTGTAGGCTCGGCACAACCTTTGTTGCAAATTTTGTCTTCGATCCTGAACTACTTTCTCCAATCTTCTTTGCATAGAATTTTGTTTGCTCTACTGGTGATGTGGTAGTAGATGCCCTTGTCCTTGGATGATTTGCAATGGGAGGGGTATTTCTAGGTTTTGCTTTACTCGTCTTTGTTACCTTTGCTACTGCTGGCCTCTTCCCTTTTGCCTTAACAATAATCTCTTCTTCAGATTCACTGACTTCTACTTCTTGTTCCTTGGATACATCTTCTCCTTGTCCAGTAGAAATTTCTAGAGGTGCATCCTCTAGGTCTTCATCACTTGGAAAGCCAACCATCTTTTTTAGATTTTTCACAATCTTTTTCCTCTTCCTTTCCATGGTTCCTACCTTAAGATTCATTGAAATATTTGCCTTTGCTTCATCATAATTTCTGAATCTTTTAGCTTTAGTATCAATATCCTCTGCTAGGAGTGCTGTGATAGTTGCTAATGCTTCATCAATATTAACTTCATAGGGAAATGGCTCCAGCCATGATACCCTAGGTGTCACAACCTGAATATAGGTGTAGTCTGTATCAACTAAGAAACATATCTCTTCATAGTGCTTCTCCACAAGTGAATTGGGAATTTTGGTCCTCAACCTCATTCTCTTTTTGAATTCCAGAAAAATAATTTCCCATAATACCATTGAAATTGTTGCCTAATTGTTGAATACATTCACTAATCTATAAAGTGATGGGTTTGTCCTTCTTCCAGATAATATTTCCTAGTGTAGGAAATGACTTCTGTACATAGAAGAATATACACACTAGCAAAGAGCCAAACTTACATGATGAGATTTTGGCTTTCCTGATTGATAGTAAGTTCTCGGCTAGTTGTGTCAATTGCAGCTCAGCAAGGTTGTAGGTGTGATTCTTTTTGACTATCTTCCATGCCTGGTCCATGACTATACAGGGAACACTATCCAGTCAGCTCGACTGATAAAACTTGTGAGCAATCACTCTCACTCCAAAGTCAAGTTCCAAATCTTTAATTGTAGAGATATTCATACCTCTATTGTTCCAAACAGATCAAGTCTTAGCTGCTATATCTTCTTTACTTTGATCTCTCATAGTTCATTTACCACTGATAATAGGATACCCAGTTACTCTATGAATAATATCTTTTGTGATCTTTACTGGTCCATTATCCAGCCACATATGCATATTATGAACTTAGCTTAGGACAACCTTAATCTATTCATCCTTGAATTCTATCATAAAATCTAGGGCACAAGTTAACCCTTTGTCGACTAAATATTTGAATTCGTCTTTCAGAATTCCATTTTCACATAACTTGTCATAGGATTTTCTTAATTCTCTATCACCCACTTCACCAATTTTAACCATGTAGAAGGATCTAACATCATGAATCATAAGTACCTTTGGTGGGATCGATGAGAGGGCTCCATTTAGATCACTCAAAATTTCACTTTTGGGAATGACACGAAAGTTTGGTGGTGCACACGCATCACTCCTTACTAACTTAATTTGTTTCAGATCCTCCTCCATTCCTTTGACTGGTGTGAAAGAAATTACAACCATAATCTCTTGAAGTTAGGGTTTGAGAATGAAGAACAGGGTACCTCGGCAAGCAATCACTTTGCACTGTTCAACTTAGGGTTGCCGACGACATGCTGACGAAATTATCGAAACAAACTTTGCTAAGATCAAATTCTGCAACTTCTTTGATCACTCTGTGAATGCCGAAAATCACAAGGTAAAAGTGAATAATAGACCATTCATCCTTATATAGACTCAAAAGGCCAAGATAGGTAAGCATTAAATATTTTTCCCGTTAGGTTAGTGCAAGCCAGCTGTCATTGGCTGACTAACAGAACTTGCATACCACTCGGCTTACCACACTCGACCATTACACAACTTACTTGGACAACCAACTCAACACCTATAGTGCAGATAGCTCTTCTCGACACTTGTCACAAACATGTCTTGGTACATCTTAACATATGCAGATATGGACTTTGGCACATTTACATATTAGGAATTGATGTAAGATTTGAAATTTAAATTCAGTTCCTTACGTACCTCTATTGCTTAGTTGGAGATGGTGTGATCACCTAATCCATTGGATTGGGTGACCTTGGCTTCAGTGGATTCACTGCTGCTCAGCTCTGTTTTCCTTACCCATGTCTATTTCATCTGTGCTCTTATTTCTTCAACAGTTGGAGTAGGAACTCTTGTCCTACACTCTCTCTTAGTGTGACCTATCTTCAAACAACTAAAATAGACTAAGCTTCCATTCATCCAACTCTTAGATTTCCCTCTGACATGTGTCTTTAAGCAATCTTCAGGTGCATGTCCATATTCTTCACAGTAATGACAACTTTGTCTTGTATTATAATCCCAGTTGTAAGTGTTTCCTCTCTTAGATGCTTTTGTTTATGTCTTTGATGTCCATTACTATTTAGCATTGGATCTACAGTCTTGTGCCTTATGACTAGGTTTCGGACACTTGTAACAATAACCATTAAATCTTGGTTTGGGGGGTGCATCACTTGCTTCAGCCCAACATTCATGTGCTTTATGTCCAAATTTCTTACAATTAAAATAGTAACCATTAAACTTAGGTTTAGGATTGGACTTACCTTTCTTGCTTCGACAAATATTTTCTGTATGACCTGGTTTTCCACATTAGTGGCAAACAGGCTTGTTGTGCTTTGTCTTTGCATTCCTCCTTTCACCATTCTTAGATGATTCTCCTTTCTCAGTAGATGTCTTTGGTTCAATGTGACCTAATCCAGAAGAATCCTTTAACCTTCTTGATGCTTCCATCAGATTCTGAAAATGGGTCAAAGATTTATTAGGTTTGTTGAACCTTTCATTAAGTTCCTTCTCAGATCTCAAATCATCTTTCAATTGATTGTTCTCAGATCTCAGATTTATCATTTCCATATCTTTCCTACTAATCTCCTAATTTGCAAGTATCAGTTAATTTTCCATGTCAACCTGATTGATTGTCATCATTTGCACATCATGTGTCCTTTCATCAAGTCTGACAATTATCACTCTTTTGTCTTCTTCTGCCATAGCTTTCTCATCTTCAGCTTTCTTCTTTTGTTCCACTACTTCACATAGTCTCACTGTCTGCATTTCTTGTTCTCTTTTCAAGTTTCTAACTTCTTCACATAGTGCATTATTCTTTTCCAGTAGATCTGCAATTGCTACATCGCTCTCAGTAGAATCTCCATTCTGAAATAGATTTGTAGTGTCATCTTCCTAGTAATGAGCATCATTCATTTGTTTGGCCAATTCTTTCCTAGCTGTTAATGATTTCTTAAATTCCTATCTTGCTATCTCAAGCTGATGTAATGCTAGCTGGATCTCCATCTTCTGATTCTCATTGACTTTTCCCAACTTTTAAACCTCCATCTCAAGATCTGTACTCACAAGATGATTAAAAGCTTTTGTAGGTGAACTATGCTCTGATACCAATTGTTGGAAGTACAAGAATGGGAAATCAAGATACTGAGAGGGGAGGGGGGGGGGTGAATCAGATCTTCAAACTTAACCACTTAAAACAAATTGATTCACATTCATACATATATGAATTTAACCTAACATCAGATAACATCAATAACATGAAATATGTAATTCATAACACAAAATTTGGTAACCCAGAAACCCAAATAGGTAAAACCGGGGTGGGGATGACACCCACAAAATCTTCACTACTGCAGTAATAAAGTGTGCCTGTTAGGACTACAAGAGTTTGATTGCAACATGCAATCTACCTGATTAAAGGTCTGTTCTATTAAGAACTAAAGATCATTACAATCTACCTTGTTAAAGGATTTCAACTTACAGTAAATAAAGTAAGCACTCGGTTAAGAAATTTGAAATGGTATGCTAGAACCACTCTGTTAAGAGATTTAACCTGATACACCTGTTAGAATGTTCCAAGTAGTGATCCTTCATTATGCACTCAGATGTTGATGACGGATCTACTCTTTCCAATACCTTCTGTGATCTCTCAATCTGATATGTCTCTACTTTGCTTATCACTGCTCTGTCATTCTGCTTGATCTAGGCTTCTTCTCAAAATGACTTACTTTTCATCTCTCATGAACAACAACCCTTATCTGTATATCTCTTTCTCTCACACACACTTCTCTTTTAGGGTTAGAAGCAATCTTATTATATCTTTTCAGATCTGGCAGCAAGATCTAGATCAACGATCAAGATCTATTGTTTATGCTTTCAATACATACTGATTTCCCGATTGGCTCCATGCCATGCATAGTATAAAACAATTAAACATGAAATTAACTCAGTAGAAAATATTAAATGCGTACAAATGTCAGCCCAAATCTCATACAAGTCGGCCTAAACCGTTTACATCAAAGTTTGAATTAATCCTCACATGTATGCAAAAACTGTTCTGCTCGACACTAAACATATCTGCCGCTCAACACTTAATATTCTACTCGGCTCAGCTTGATGTAACTCAACAACCTAAAACTTGCTTGGCAATGTTGCTCAACCTTGAATGTTTAGCTCGGCCACAGTGATTAACCAACTAAAACTGCCTAAGTGAATGACTAAGTGTGGGTCACTAATCATCAAAAAAACTTAGGGATTAACACCATGTGTGAATCTATTGGAGCGAATGCTAGAAATAGGGTAGAGAAAATAAGCACCTCTTTTATACTTCCCAGAAGAAGTATGGGGAGTTCTGGATTCCTAACCCATAAAATGCAATTTTTAGGTTACATTATTTTGTGAATATTTACAACAAGATCTTTTGTTTGACCATGAAAGAAAACTTTCATTACAAAATAGAAACAATAGAATAAGTTCTATTAGAGAAAAAACTTTAATAACATTCTAACTTCATGCCATAATAAAACTAAATATAATCCTCTAAATATTCTTATAGCGTTTATGAAATCTCCACAGCTTTTGCAGAAAAAAATATTGTCTTACTCGGTCATTTGATAGTAGATAAGAAAGAAAAAATATTGTTTGGTAGACATTCAAATCAACTTCAAGGCTAATTTGGTTTTGAGGATGTCCTTCTTTACTATATTTTTGCCTTTCTCCTATTCCCTCAAGATATTTGAGATGTCCATTCTTCTCAAAATCTACATCATAAGGAATGGGTTTTCAAATTCCAACAATAACTCGTGTACAAATCTAAGGAAGGCGTGCTAAAAAATTTCTATATCATGGAAACTATAGCTAGAGGCTTATGGTTGATGAATCCCCACCAATTATTTAAAATATTATGTTCCATTCCCTGCTCAATACATTCGCTACCCAAAATGAGAAGTAGGGCAGGGCAATTCATGCCTCTAAGTAGTGTAGTGCAAACAAGAATCTTTGAAAGAAAGAAAGAATGAAATGCTCAATAAAATCAATTCTTAAATCTGTATGAGTATTACAATACTTAGCTCCTTATGAACAATACAATACTTATAATCTCATCTAACTGATATACTTTAGTTCAAAATGAGAAATACAATACTTATTAGTTCCTTGTGAAAGCAACTTAGAAATAACTATTAGAAACCAAACTAACTGATACAAATACTTAGCTCTTTACAATAAATACATTATTCCAAGTGATACAAATACTTAACTACTTATGATCAATACATATTTATTGGCTCAACTAATACAATACTTATTACTCAATTGATACAAATATTTTCGCTCCTTATGACCAATACAATACTCACTATACCAATTTAAAGCATGGTGTGATAATTTATGTTCTTTGAGCACTACCATTTTCAATATAGTATCAGAAGGTGCCAATCATTAATGATTAGAAAAGGAAAAAATGAGGGGACTTGTTGAGAGTGGTTGCCTCATGATAAAGGCAACAAAAGTCTTATTGGGAATTTTCTCTATACCTTATTCTGCTGGAAAAATACACACTCCCTTACATGCCCAAGGACCTCATATTTGAATACAATCCATAAAAATTGAGATGTCCATACTAGTGATTATTCCTGCAATCTCTATGTCCATTTCACAACCCCGAGCATATACTCAACCTCCTAATATCAATATTGGGGTTGCAAATCAACAATATTTATATAATCATCATGGGGGTATATGGGTGTGAAATTAAAAAATACACAAGGAGGTTATAATCATATCATGAAGCAAAATGTGTTAAATGCTGATGTTCAAGCCCAATATAACTTACAAGAAAATCCCCCAAATGTGCAAGGAACTTCTCCCTTTGCAGGAGCCTTGGGTAGTAAACCCCCTATGGTAGTTCTTCATGAAGCTCTCAGGAAGAAGGATAGTCTCATGTATGGGCATAGAATTCCTAAACAACCACCCATCTATGTCTTGGGATCGTTGGGTACTCTAGGCAATGTAGTGGTTTTGAAGATGTAATAACAATAATCTACTCCTAGAATATGATGATTAAAAGGCATAAAAAACATATAACTTGTTGGAAATAATGGGAAGTGTGTACTAAGAGGGGTGGGGTGAATCAATACCTCTAATTATTTTTATCTCTTTTAACCTTTATCCATTGTGTAATCAATTGTGTGACCAACAATTTGTTCTATACTATCTTTGTGTAAGATATAGCAATTCATAAACTTTAACAAACATGTAAACATTTCATAGAAACATTCATGAAAGTAATTGACACATAAAATGAGATATGGTAATGCAAAAAACCACTGTTAGAAGGTAAAAACTGCGATGGGGATGGCACCCACAAAAACTTCACTATCTGCAGATTGGAAGGGGCCAGTTAAGGCTTATAATTTGATCACTTTTGATGATCTACCCTATTAGGAGTATTATTTGGAGACTGGTTAAGGTCTAATTTTTTAAGAGCTTTAGCAACACTGTTAGTGTGCACTTGGTTAAGAGATTTACAATAGGATTATTAAATCCACCTTTCTTGAAATGATTTCTTCTATTTTCTACACTTGTTAGAATGCAGACAAAAATACTCATTGACATGAGTGTATGAAATCTTAAAATTGTTGATTACAGATCTATTACAAATCACATGTACAAATGTATCACCTAATGTGATTGATTAATACCTCTATTGCTCGGTAGCCTCTTTTCTTGGTTCTTGATAACCAAATTCATCTTTTGTTGTTCCGCTTCTTGAAACTCTCAGACTGATCCATAGATGTGCTCGTTGGCTACATTGATCCTCTCATCTTTTTAATTGAATGATTACAACATCTATTTATAACATAGATTGACCTAATTTAGTTTCACATATTACAAAACTAATTCTATGATCAAAGGTTTACAACTTGACCTTGATCTCCCAGTCCGCATGTTTTTAATCAGTTAGACTGATTGAAACAATTACTATAATTTTTATTGTTCCTCAAGAAATGGATTTAAAACAAATTAAAAATCTATAAATAGAATATAGCTGTTTTATCTGACGTGGAATCCAAATCCACTTTTCTCAGGATATAACTGACTTTTGGTGTCTGATGCTCGGTTTGCTCTGAAATCAGTTTGATTGTCTTTCAATGTCCCTTGGTTGAACTGTCTATTGGGTTCCTCTCTTGTCTATTCTCTCAGTTTGTACTGTATTCTACTCGTCAGGTTCCACTATCGATTTACTCCTGTCGGGTTCCACTTTATCATGTTAGGGTTGCACTGTCGGTTTACACTTTAAAATTGTGTCGTCGGGTTTCTCCTTGCTTAGCAATTTTGGTATAAAATGAAAACCTAACTTTTGGTGTAGTGTAACCGATGGTTCATTACAACTATTTTTTCTTTGCATACTAATGGAAAAAATTTATGTCTTCAATCTCCCCTTTGACATTAGTATCAAAAACTGATATGTGCATAATACTAAAGATTTATAGTATGTACACCTTGTATATTACTTAGTCATTTCATGACTCCCCCTATGCATATATCGGTATAGTATAGTATAGTATATGCGTATGTACACTAGTCTTTATACTATCTCTTCCTTTTTCCCCTTTGTGCTATATTCCCCTTTTCCCCTTTTGTACATATCATTTTCATTTTCCCCCTTTTTTATAGTAAGGGCAAAGGTGTATACCTATAGCTTATAAAAAATATGGGAGTTATGAGAGGTCTTCATTTACTCTATCATCTTCTCCCATTTCTCCTTTAAATGCTCAAGAGCCATATTCTCTAATGTGATCCAAGCATGCATGTCGTAGATGTTGTCTGCTACAGACATCTCAGGGGTGGAAATAAGTTGCCTTTCTGAACTTATGTGTTGTTGTAGAAGTGTGAGGTTCGGTAAAAGTAGAAACTATATCTTGGTAACCTCTTCTCTGAACTGTGACTCTGCTTCCCAAAGTTCTTGTCTTAACTGTTTGATCTCTATGATTTTCTCATAATGCAATTTGATTGCATTTCCATCTGTGGTTAGACTTTGTGTACTTGCATTTAGATCGGAATCAGTCTTTGCAATCTTGTCATTGTTATCCTTTGTAAATTTCTCTAAAGTGTATAGCTTTTGGATTAAGAAAACATCTTCGGTAATGATTGGATCTCATTCATTTGTTAACTTTGAAAGCTTTTCCTTATTTTTTGCCACTTCTTGGCTGATCTTTTCTATCAATTTATATTGAAATTTATGTTCTGCTTGTTCCTCAATCGCCTTTTCTACATCTACATTTTGTGTTGTGATGATGTCAGTGAGAATGACAAGTTGATCCAGAATGGGGGAATTGTGATCAACATCAGTGTCAGGAACTATCTGGCTTAAGATATCCCTTGTGGTTTCTAGTACCAATGAGTCTCTGTGTTTCTTCTTAAGCTTTTCTTGCAAATATTTTCTTTGGTAGATTTCTCCATATTCTTGGAGTGATTCAAAATCTAATGTAGTTGGGTCACACTTTGGTATTTCAATGATTTCATCTAGTGTGACTTCCAACTTGTTTTTCTTGGTCTTCTTTTTCTTCTGTGATGCACCTGTATGTAGAACCATAGCCATCTTTTCTACTTGGTCTGATGTGCTAGAGGAAGGCTTCTGTGTTGTTGTACTTTTGTCTAGATGCTCAATGTTTGCCTGTCAGTTGTTTGAGGACATCTCCTTATCAACCTTTGGTGTATCTTCATCTTTGCCTTTGGTGTCCTTTGACGTGGTATCAACTGTCTTATCTTTCTCATCTTTCTCTTTTTGCACTTCTTCTTTATCTTTCACTTGTACATCTCTTTCTATTTTGTCTCCATGAGTTTGTTGTGTGTGATCTATATTTGTAACATTTTGATCACCATGTTTTTGTTTTGCAATGATGACTACCTATTCATTGGTTGCATCCTTATTTTCTCCTCCTCCTGCATCCTCAGGTATGCTTGCTTTTGGCTTGGGGGACTTCTCCTTCTATGAGATTATATTGATTGCTTGAATCAATAATGGCATCTGTCCTGGTATGTGTACTTGTGCAAAATCTGTTGTAGTTTCATGTTCATTGGTTTGGTCCTTGACAACAGTGACATCTTCATCTTTCTGAATTTCATTTGCACGATCATCTATGGCGTCAATAATAATATTATCCATAGTATTGTCCAGCCATGTTTCATCAGCAACATCCATATCCTTGTTGCCTGTTGTGTTCAATTATTCTTTATCCAATTCTACTACTGTGAAATCCTCTATGTCATTTATAAATATGTGCTATGGGCTTCGTTTATCTAGAGAGTCATCATTGTGTGGCTCATTTGTGAGAGGTAATTTTCTCTCGGGGATTTTCTCCTCAATAGGTATATTGAGTATTTTACTCCAAATTTTGTTACTATCCTTTTCTAGATCTATAAGCTTTCCCTGTAGAACTTTGTAAGCTCTCATCTTGGGTGAGAACTCCTTTATATGTTTCTCCATCATCTCCTGGATTTCTTCCATTTTTTAAATTCCAGAGTCATAAGAGAAAATAGGACTCTTTCCCTTATCTCCTTTTCATTCTTTAATGCATAAGTCCATCTGGCAGATAATCTTTCATGTAGTGCTTTTAGCATTTTATCATTGCTTTTATCAGTGCTTCCTCAACCTTGTTCTGATGATCGGGCTCTAATGTTAGCCACTTTCTTACCTTGGTGTCAATTAAGCCACCTCTTTTTTCAATTGAATCACATATCTCATCAATAGTTTTAGGAATCTTTGTCATTTTTGTTTGGAAAGATTCATCTATGTCCTCTATGTCTTCCTTATTGAGGATTGGTTTCCTTCTCCTCTTTAGTGTTGTGGTCCTTTTGGTTGGAGGTTTTCTTTTGTAGGTCCTTACTTGACCTTTCTTAACCGATGAAGGAATTGCATCCTTTGTTGTCTGACTCCTGGTCCTGGATGCAATGGTAGTCCTTGGCTTCTTTGTTGGTGGAGGTAGCGGTGTATCTAACTTTGTAGACTCTGAGTCACTCTCCTTCTCAGCTTCACCGAAGGGTGACTAATCCTCAGTTTCTTCTGTCTTTTCAGTTTCTTCTTCAGTTACCGATAGCCTTTTCTTCAAATTCTTAAGCATCTTATCTTTCTTTCTATCAATATTCTTCACAACCAAGCCATTTTTAATCCTTTTTTTGGCTTCTTCATACATTCCAAACTTAGGTTGTATTTTGTCTAATGACTCATTTATCAATGCCTCAATTGCATTAGATGCTTGATCTATGTTTACCTCATAGTCAAGTGGAGATATCCATGTTGTTCTTGGTACAACTAGCTTGATGTATGTGTTATCCAATTTTTCATAACTATTCAAAATTGGATAGGTGGGGTTAAATGAGGCTCCCAAAAGGGTAGAGCCTAGCCTATGCCAAAGATTCAATAATTTTTCTGGTCCTTATTGTGTATTGGATATCTTTTTAAGTCTTACTATTTGCTTCGTTCCATGCAATATGTCTCTGCTCTAAGAAACCCTTAAAATTTGGATGGGATGACTGTTATAATTTGGAAAGGTGACCATTGTAACGAAAGCCCTAGCTATCTTATGTTTTGTCAATTCCTTTTTTGGTCACTTAAAATGTTGAGTTTCCCATGTGCCTTTTATCCCATTGGTCAGTCATGGTATCACTTCATATTCTGTGTTTACTCCTTTACTTCACATGATTAAGCAACTAATACCTTAGTCGAGTTATCGCTTGTTTAAACCTTGAGTTGGCATATCTTCATGAGATCCCGTGACTCTTTATACATCCTAAACCATGGTCAAACTTCAGTCTACGATAGGTTAGTCTTTCCCCTTTGGTCTCCAAGTCTCGATATAAATTAGGGTTTAGCCTGAATATCATGAGATTAAATGAGGGCCATCAGATGAAAGAATGAAGGGATCAATGATGGTCGGGTAATTGCCAGATCTCAGTCAAAAGGTCAAACATGTCTCCCGATTACGTGACTGAAAGGGGTAGTCACGTAGTCTCCTGATTCAAAGTAAAGGATGTCTAATGTGGCAGTACAATTGGTGCATTGTCAGAGCTGATCAAGAAAATAGAAGCCAGTGCAAGGTTGACAAGTGGCAACATGGAGCCGAGCCTTCATGGTCAGTCGGGGGATTGCCAGTCAAGGTACGAATATGCCAAATGTTCATGCGATAAGGAGATTGCCTTTATCGCTAGGTCTTGAAAACAAGGGGTATATTCCATAATGATTGGGAGATCTAGCGACTGTCATTCAATCAAAGCCAAGATCTATGATAGTTGCGGGGTCGCTGGATCTAAGCTACGGTTAATAAAAACTTAGGAGACCTGGCAAGTTAGAAGGCAAATATAACTGCGGTCGGCTGGCAGTTAAGGGTAGGGACACAACACGAGCTAAACAAGTTAAAGACAAAGAAAATATGATCCGATGGTTCTCATTTAAAAGGAAACAAGGTCTTAACCACGACCGCCTGATAAAAGAAAAGGATGGCACCACAGGACCATTTTTATATTTTAAATTCAAAATATCTTTGCAGATCAAATTTAAATAGTAATGGCAGCCAACTTGTAGAGGTTAGATGGATAAGGGGTGACCTTTCAAGAAGAGTAAGGGTTAAGTCAACTTTTTCAAAGGGGCAATCTGATTTATGGAAATATTCTTTGTGAATAGTAAAGGCCAAATTGACCCAAATAAGGCTTCCTAATCAGATCTCATTGCATGTATTTTGACTGGTCTTCTCTCATATCAGATTCACCAACCTTTCTCAGAGATTTTCATTATAATGAAGCTACTTTTCAAAGATGTATTTGATCTTTGATAGATAATCTCAGAGTTTCTTCTAATAGATGGGACAGTTAGGGTTTCTATTGTTCAAAATAAACATATTGTAATGTAACCCTAATCTTTTTTGGGACTCCAGGTCTGCGTGCTGGAGAGTATATATATCAGTTTTGGGAGCTTTTAGAGCTCAGAGTTTTCCTTAGAAGTTATCTGTGGCATTTTTTTTGCCCTCTGACTTTTACAATCTGTAATCTTTCATTGATATTCAGATATTGCAAAGGCTTTTTGTGACATTTTTTTTGTCCCTAGGCTTTCTTTTCTAAATTTCTCTTACTGAATTAGAATATATTGAATGATTTTTTAGAGAAATATTGGAGTTCCTGAGCCCTCTTTCTTTCTGCAATATTGTGTACTACTGTGGATGATCTAATTTAGATAAGTTTGTTGATATTCTTCAGTCCCCTATCATTTTGTCTCATTCCTATGCCTGATTACAGAAGTGGATGTTTGTTTGCAGGTCATAGTTCGTGTCTATATATAGCGAATACGTTATTGTTTGTGAAATTAATTCTTTCCCTGAATAGCCTTTGTTTATCTCATACCTCTCTATGAAATACTTATGTAAGCCTATCTAGAAGGTTGTATTCTATTAGATCAAAGGTTTCATGTTGAGATTAGTCAATGTGTTATCATTCAAGTTACCTTCGGTGTATCACCTAGTAGGATAATTTGCTTTCAGTCATTTCCCTTTCACGCATTCCTTCTATCCCTTTTCCCTCAAGAATTTATTTTTGTGATAAGAATCAAATTTGGGTGACATATCAAGAGGAACCAACCTAGAACCTGGAGGTCTTGTCTCGGTTAGAAAAAGGTCCCACAACCTTGAGACAATTCCCATGTTACACTAGATTACCAAGACTACGAGAGCTTGGGTAAGGGTGCAAATCTAGGGGTGTAACAATTCTGGAATGCCCAGTGGGATTGGAGATAAAAGAAATGATTCCATCTCTCTAAAAACAAACTGGTTTTTAGGATCAAATACAGACCAGGAAGTGGTCATTTTCAGCACACCCCACCTTGTTTACCAGATAACAATTCTGGCATGCCTAGTGGGACTCCATAAAGAATTTTATCTTGCAAGTCATGCTATCACTAATATGTTGATGACATGATTTAGGCCTAGAAGAGGTCATTCTACTGCATATCTGGCAACTCCAAAGGTCTACTGGTTTTGAAGATCAAAGTGCTGGTATGTTCCAAGTTTTTACATATTTTAAAAATTCCAGCTAACTATATTCTGCTCTCTTGTCTGTTCTTATGCATTCCTTCTATCCCTTTTCCCTCAAGAATTTATTTTTGTGATAAGAAGCAAATTTGGGTGACATATCAAGAGGAACCAGACTAGAAACTGGAGGTCTTATCTCGGTTAGCAAAAGGTCCCACAACCTTAAGACAATTCCCATGTTACACTAGATTACCAAGACTACAAGAGCTTGGGTAAGGGTGCAAATCTAGGTGTCTAACAATATGTATAGTCAATGTCTACCATAAAACATATGTCAATTTTGAACTTTTGAATTAACTGTTCTGGAATCCTTACTCTTTTCTGCATTCTATCTTTGAATCCAACAAAGTATCCATCCATGACAGACTCAAAGTTATCTTCTAGTGATTTTATGAACTCAATAATATGTATGCTCACTGGTCTTGTTGTGTCCCATTGCACATTTCCTATAGATGGGAAAGATTATTGGAAGTAGAAAAATATGCACATTATTAGAGAACCAAACTTACATGAATTTGATTTTGCATTTCTTATTGTCTTCATGTTCTCTTCTAGTTGTTTGAGTAGCAGTTCTGATAGATCCAACTACAATCCCTTCTTGACAATCTTGTAAGTTGTATCCACTGCTCTGGATGCAATGTTGTTCATCCTACTAGCCTGAAAGAACTTGTATCCTAAGACACATGCTCCAAATTTCAGTTCATCATCATTGATGGTGGATACTTTCAGTCCTCTTCCATCCCATGTAGCTCCAGTATTCTTCTCAATTTCAAGTTTAGGTGGGTGCTTCAGTGCCTTTACCTTATCAGTTATGGGATAACCATTAACAATGTGTATAACATCCCTAGTTATCAGTTTAGGCTCATCCAGACATAACTTTTTGTCATGTAAACTACTTAGTACTAACCGAATCCATTCGATCTTGAAATCTTTCAGGAACCATAGGGCATTTATTATCCCTTTTACTTCGATGTGCTTGTGCTCATCCTTGATAGTGTCATCATTTCTAAAAAGCTTCTTGAAATCTTGCACAGATTCCAGGTCTCTGATCTATGCTATCTTGCAGTGAATATATGCTCGCACGTCTTCGATGAGCAAAACCCTAATTGGTATTCTAGATAATGCTCTAGCATTTTCGGGTTGCGAGGAAATCTTGGGACATATATTATAATGTGGTTCCTCACATGTTGAGTTCTTGATAAGATTGACCTTGTTCTTCTTATCATTCTTGAGCTTAGTGATTCTTGATATGGTCACCATTGATTATGAAATTAGGGCTTTCCCGTAAATGATAAACATAGTTCTTGGTTAATGCTAGTACTTACTTTTCACCTCTGTAGCTGTTAGGGATCTTTTTGGAGTGTTGTGAATTGGGTTGGAGTCAATCTGTAATGTTGTCACTTCGTGACCTAGTTTTTCTCTTTTCACTTCACTCTAATCACTTGGTGAGAAATTAAACCCTTCTGTCGTCTATTTATAGACTATGCCCTAAGTCAAGTCATTAATGCTCAACCAATCCTCGGTGTGTGAAGACGGAGTCATCAGGTGATACACTAACTTCTCTTTTAGTGACAATGTGATGCTTCGGGGCAGCTTTTAACTTGTTACGTTCATCGACGGATTTTGGTGTATTGCGAAGACAACTTTGTCAACTCACATGATTACTGACATATTTTGGTTTACACTAGCAAATTTAGCTTTTGATATGTTAATTGACGATTCTCGCTAGGTGTAGATAACTTAGCTTTTTAAGTACACTAATGCATTTCGGTATGTATTAACTAATAAGATTGAGTTCATAAAATTATAACAAGTAATACCATAATGCATCTTTAATCATGTTGATTTGATATTTTTAACTATGTATAATGGAACTAATGTAAAATATAAGTTGGTATAATGTAGTTCCATACTTACTTGTTCTACTTTAGGTGGGGGTGGTGATGTCACCAGATCCATTGGATAAGGTGTCACCAATTTCATTGCTCATTCCAGCTTCATCAGTGTTTGTAGCTTTCCTCCACATTTTGTTTCTCATCTTCCTGATGTCTTCAATGGTGTTTCCATTGGAAAAGGTGTTGGTCTTTGTCATTCAGTCTTTGTAGTCTTTCTTTAGATGACCGACATTATGACAGTGTAGACATGTCATTCTGGGGTTAGTCTAGCCCCTAGACCTTCTTGTCCATTGTCTCATACAGTTTGCAGCAATGTGACCAAATATTCCATATGTCATACAATTTTCCCATGTATTGTAATCCCATACATACTGGTTACTGACTCTTTTCGGTTTATAGGAATTTTCTTGATTTTTAGGCTTGCATGCTTGCCTTTTCTTTTTCCATCATTCAAGAGATGTGTGCCCATGCATTTTGCAAGTAGGACAGTATTTGTCCATGTAGGCTTCCTTCTTTGATTGTTTCACCTTAGATTTACATTCATATGCTTTATGTCCTTTCTTTTTACATTTATAACAAGTTCCTATGAATGAAGATGTGGATTTAGGAATACCTTTCATTTTGCTCCTGCATACATTTGATGTGTGGCCTTTCCTTCCACAGTGATTGCATGTCAGCTTTCTTGGTTTTGGATTTGCATAGACATTCTTTGGATCAACTTGATTGGGTGATTCTCCATTCTTGGTATAGCCTAGTATGGTGTTATTATTGGCTCTCCTTTTTCCATTAAGAAAATAATCCATCCTTTTATTGCTTTCTTTAGCTCTCTTGATTATTTCATTATGTTGTTGTTGAATTCTTATTTCTTGTTTCATCTTTTCATTTTCTTCCCTTAGCTCACCAATAGCTTCTATTCTTTCAATGAGTTTTTTATTCATTTTGTTTGCCTCTTGACTCATAAGAATAATTTGATTTGTGATCTCATGATGATTTTCTGTAAGTCTTTGTATTTCTGACTCTTTCTCTTGTAGCTTTTTAGTAATCTTCCTTCTATCATCAATAACTAGTGTTCTCTCTTGCTCAACTTGTCTAGCATTGTTCATGACATCAATAATTCTTACCATTTGTGTCTCTTGACTGATTTGAAAATATTTTACTTGTCCAGCCAGATGTTGATTGATTTCATTCATACTTGTGATGTTTTCTTTTGTTGTGTCTGATGCTTTGCTAGTTGTATATTCTGAAGACTCAAATAGATTTGGTATCTCTTCTTCATGGTAGTCTATTTCATTACAGCGAGATGCCATAATCTTTCTTTCATCTAGGAGTTATCTCATCTTGATTCTAGCCTCTTTATACTGCTCATAGAAGATCTAAATTTCTAGCTTCTGATTCTCAATACTCTTGTCAAGCCTATACTTCTCCATTGTATGATCTTTTCTCTTAAATCTTTAAACTTTCCAAATAAGAGATCCAGCTCTGATACCCGTTGTTGGAAATAATGGGAAGTGTGTACTGAGAGGGGAGGAGTGAATCAGTACCTCTAAAACTTTTATCTCTTTTAACCTTTATCCATTGTGTAATCAATTGTGTGACCAACCATCTGTTCTATACTATGTTTGTGTAAGATATATCAATTCATAAAATTTAACAAACATGTAAACATTTCATAGAAACATTCATGAAAGTAATTGACACATAACACAAGATATGGTAATGCAAAAAACTCCTGTTAGAAGGTAAAAATTGTGGTGGGGATGGCACTCACAAAAACTTCACTATCTGCAGATTGGAAGGGGCCAGTTAAGGCTTACAATTTAATCACTTCTGATGATCTACCTTGTTAGGAGTATTATGTGGAGACTGGTTAAGGTCTACTCTATTAAGATATTTAGCAACACTATTTAGTGTGCACTCGGTTAAGAGATTTACATTAGGATTGTTAAATCCACCTTTCTTGAAAGAATTTCTTCTATTTTCTACACTTGTTAGAATGCAGACAAAAATAATCATTGAACTGAGTGTATGCAATTTAACAATTTCTGATTATAGATCCATTACAAATCACATGTACAAATGTATCACCTAATGTGATTGACTAATACCTTTGTTTCTCGGTAGCCTCTTTTCTTGGTTCTTGATAACAAAATTCATCTTTTGTTGTTTTGCTTCTTGAAACTCTCAGTCTGATCCATAGATGTGATTGTTGGCTACATTCATCCTATCATCCTTTTAATTGAATGATTAAAATATCTATTTATAACATAGATTGACCTAATTTAGTTTCACGTATTACAAAACTAACTCTATGATCAAAGGTTTACAACTTGACCTTGATCTCCTAGTCTGCATGTTTTTAATCAGTTAGACTGATTAAAACAATTACAATAATGTTTCTTGTTCCTTAAGAAATGGATTTAAAAAAAATCAAAACTCTATAAATAGAATATAGTTATTTTATCTGACGTGGACGTCAAATCCACTTTTCTCGAGATATAACTGACTTTTGGTGTCTGATGCTCGGTTTTCTCTGAAATTAGTTTGATTGTCTTTCGGTGTCCCTTGGTTGAACTGTATGTAGGGTTCCTCTCTTGTCTGCTCTCTCGGTTTGCACTATATTCTGCTCATTGAGTTCCACTATTGGTTTACTCCTATTGGGTTCCACTTTATCATGTTTGGGTTGCACTGTCGGTTTACACTTCAAAACTGCATCATCAAGTTTCTCCTTGCTTAGCAATTTCAGTCTGAACTGAAAACCTGACTTTTGGTGTAGTGTAATTGATGGTTCATTATAACTATTTTATCTTTGCATACTAATGGAAAAAGTTTATATCATCAATAACTACTTTCAGAGAAGCACATATATCAAGTTGTCATGTAGAGTGAAAGTGCAGATCTTAATATTATTTTTAAAATGAACAACAAAAAGGGAGAGAAACTCATGACAATGATCTTGAATTTGGTCAGAGATTGAGCTTAAAGTCTATGATTTGAAAATTCAAAATAATGGTATACAATGTATTGATATTGGCAATAAGAAAAGGACAGTGTCAAGGTATAGATGAAAGACAACCACAATGTGGTATTTACCTATGTACCTTGTGTTCCCATTATTTAATGCAATAAAAGATCTACTAGAAAAATAAGAGCACTAGTTCAATATGTTAAAATCAATAATAATGAGATGTCAAAACTACAATCATATTAACAGGAATATGAAGGTCGCTAGAGAAGTAATACACAATGACAAATATGAGAGAACCTAGAAACATGATGGCATTTTAAACAATTCATTATTATCAACAACAACACATTAGTGATGGAGATCCAATATCATATATGCATTAAGAGAGGGAGATGAAATTTATGACCACAATGAGTAAAAAATGATAAATCTTTAGAGTTAAGTTCTTTTCCCAAAAAATGAGAAGAATGCTTAAGGAATTGGCCAAGTGATGTCCAAAATTAGCGATCAATTCTTTTAAAACACAATTTCTATAGTAATAAAATGAGAAAGGGCATGAATATTAATGAGAAACAAGATCTACATGAGATAGAAGTGATAAAAATAAAAAGAAGACAGTGACTGCTCATGCTCAAAAGTGACACTGACATGTATCCTAATCAAAACAATGGTGTCCTATATAATTAAGAGTAACATTTAATGTCAGGAACACTAATAAAGAATCAAAATAGTTATAAATACTACCTTTTAAGAGCACATATGGATGAACATGAGATAAAATAGTGAAATTTCTATTAATAAGGTACAATTTAGTGATTAGGAAATGTGGCTTTAAGTGATACCAATACCATGATATATCATACATTGTGATAGCATGAGGCTCATAACAATGATCAAAACTATTATTTCCAAAATAACCTAGATATAAAAATATCACTGATAAAAAATTTGCCACTATAATCTATTCATTTCAATTCAAAAATTCATGAAATTACACAATATCATATGAATTACAAACTTTATCTGACCTTGATGTTAAAAAAGAACTTCAGCAGACCCACAAACTCCCTGATTTCATTTTACAAAGTTGGAGTATGCCCATAAGAATTGAAATCCCAAGTTCTTTTTTTTGTCCTGGAAACTAACTAAAGACTATATGGTAACTTTTGCAGCTATCATGAAGAATGAAGAAAATAACCCTAGATGCAATTATATGTTCGAATGCAGTGCAACATCCAAGATTTTCAACAAAAGGTTTCTCAAATTAAACCCTTATTGATCGAAATTGTTTTCCTCACCAAATTTGCATAAGGAAGATCTTTAACAACCTCACAAATGTTACCACCAGTTTCCTTAACCTTGAAAATAAAAAAACTAAGACATGGTATTGTATTAAGCACTTTTGTATGCTAATTTTTCAATTCAAAAACATCCACACCAAGGAATGCTTACCTATTTGCATTTAAACTCGCCTTTCTTTCTTTTAAAATCCTTGTTTCAACATGAGGGTCCAGCAAAAAACTTCCTATTCAAAACCACAATGGGAACCTTAAATCAAAGTTGATCGAGGAGTGGAGTGCTCACTTGTAATGGATAAAGATGGGTGATGGATAGAGAGTCATAAGCTTTGGATCTACCTCTAGCTCAAACACCAAATGGATTAAAATTCCCTCCAAAGAAATCAAACTCTTTTATGCCAAAAGCATTCCCTCCCGCCAAATGCATAAGGGCATTGCTCTCAATTGATGAATCAATTATAAGGATATTTAGTTTAATGAGTAAATGATTATATTAAATATTGTAAATTGATTAATTAATGTATTAAAAATAGAGTTCATAGATAATTATCATATACTTAATTTTTTATTGAAGTCAACTAAAATAATATGAATAGAGAGGTAGCAATAGACTGTGAAGAGAATAAAATAATAGCTAACATGAATAAATTAATGAAATTGTTATAAGAATATTTAGTTTAGTGAGAGAAGAGTGAAATTTTGTCATGAAAATAATTTATCTTAAATATGTAATTCACATCAAATGTTATTCTGAAATAATTTAATAAAGTATCACTAATTTTGAAAGGTCGCGTAATTATTACATATTTAGAATCTCTGTTGTGAATCCTTCTATTTTGTTGCGATATCTTCTATCCCCCGTGCAAAAAATGCAAAATATTGTTTGGACAATTGGCAATATATGAAACCCTTCATTCCGTGCCTAGGAAGGCAAAAACTTATCGCTCAATCCTTGCCACTGGAAAGAAAAATATTAGCAAACACACAAGGAACCCAAAAAATTATGCTCAATCCTTGTCGCTTATTCATATATTACCATTTGGTTTTCATTTGTGGGCGATTATCTTCTTCATTGTTGTTAATATTAAGAATGAGAATATTTTAGAATGGGAAGATTTTAGAATGGGAAAATTTTAGAATGTTAGTATTATTATTGTATGGTGATAGTGATTGATTAATGAATCAAGTTATACTATTGCATGGCGTGGGATCAATTGAAAGAGATAATTTTTACTTATTGTATGATTAGTAGTTAATTAAATTAATAAGATTCATTTTAACTTTTAATTGATTGATTTTTTTATATAATTAATAATTATGATAAATAATATATTCAAGTGATCTATATTATATAGACATAATTGGTGATATATTTATTTTGTCTTAATTATTTTTTAAATTATAAAGATAATTAAAATTGTTTTGGTCAAGAGTTTATATAGGATCAAGAGACAACTATTCTAAGTCCACTGTTCTTTATAATGTATCTGATCAATCAGGGCAGGCTTGAATTTTGGTTCTATTTTGTAACTTTGTTTTATGAAGTTGCCAATTTCTTGTTTGACCTCTCATCACACCATTAATCAATTGCTGTTTTTTTTGGGTCAGTAATAAGGATATTTTATTAATAAAGAAAGTATTACATAATTCCATCAAAGATATATTTGGCAGATAATAATTGTCACCACTAACCAACTAGACTCCATCTGAAATTACAACACTAGACATAGCCCATCTTCGATACATTATCTAACTGGAGACTACAAAAAAATCCTGCTTGGAAATGCACAGGACTCCATATTTTGGACAATAAACAACCCATCACTCAAATAAAAAACATAGACAATTATCAGCTCGCTTTGACAAAATGTTGAGCACAAATTACATAGGACTAAACTTGACCACCACATTATGGCTAAAGACAGTGCACACCACTTACACCCCAGACTTGATTTCCTCTTCCATCTGTCATGCCCAATGACCATATCATACTCTAACCACCTCTTTCATTTGTTGCCTCTGGGGAACCATTGCCTACAGAACACTTGTTGTAGCCATCGTCTTAAATTCATGGCTCCTAATTTCAACCTTGATCTCCTCCTATTCAATCAAAATTTGCATTTTATATTCCTCCTTATCAACTTTGGCTATCCACCTTACAAATGGATTGACCCCATATTCCTTTGCTTCTTCTTCGTTAGCAATGCCTTCTGAAATATCAATGTCCACACCCGAAACTTCCCATTCTAGAATTGAATCTAGACCCACCAAGAAGTCATCATCAAATAGAGATTTTGCAACCCATTTTACTGTCTCTATGTTTTCCCCGAGCTCCAGGACCCATGCTATCACCATTGATATCAAATTATTGTTAAGTTGCCAACTGTGTTTATATTCCTGAAAATTGGGGCGCAAAACACCCAAGACAGACTCCACCATTTGATATGTCTTTATCTCCAAGAGGCCTCAGATTCTTTCCTTACTCACTGGGCTAGGAAAAACCTTTTTTTATTTAATGGTGCACACTGTAAAGTTTTCTTCCATTACTACAAAACCTTAATGTCGGCGTCACCTACACTCTTTCACTATTGAAAATTATGTCTACAATGCAAAAATCGCTTGTCATTTAAGAACTTTTTCCTACCATTCAAGCGTTTGAACTGATAGCCAAAAAGACCTTCATCATTTACATTCCCTGCCACCAATGATGTAAAACTTGGGAATGTGAGGATCACAAAACCCTTCATCCTTCACACACAAAAAAATGATTGCAACAGTGATTTTAAGGCAAATTTGAGCAGAAGTTGCCCATAAGAAAAATTCATCCCTTGTGCGAGTTGCACAAAACACTCAATTCAAAGTTAAATGAAAAACCTGACAAAAGGCATTGCATCAGCATATAACACCTCAAATTTTCATGATCGTGCCATCTCATCGTAATTAAGAAGATCAACATGAAAATATTTTCCATCATCATTAAAGGATTTCTTTTAGTTTCGTAAATTATCCAATCGGAATTCTAGTTCCTCATTGAAAGACAAAGCCCATTTCGATACTCTAGCTACCTCCACATTCCCCTCCCTTAAAAAATGGCTGACTTTGAAATCATCAAATGAAGTGAGAAAATATAAAATCACATCAATATATGGATGAAAATGCCAAGCCTCTGAGTGCCTATTAATGATAGCTTGGATCACTATCAATGAAATCCCTTCAAGGTGGATCTACTTTAAACCCAATTTTTGACCTATCTTGATGGAAAACATGGCTGCCTTTGCCTTGCCACATTCTTAGTTCTGTTAGTTAACTTTTGGGCCCCTATAGCTAAAATACCACCTTTGTTGTCACAGATAATGACTTCAGCACCCGAAGCACCTAGGTTTGATGTGGTAGCCCCATAAAAAGTAGTCTTATTCCAATCCTCACTAGTTTTTTGTCATTTCACTTCACACCTTCTAGTAATAATGGATTTGGGTTGTTGTGTTTGCCTTGCATTTTTAATTTTGATTCCTAGTCAACTGTATTGAATCTTTTGATCCCAAAGGGTAAAGGAAACCCCTTTTTGGAATTGATTTCTTGCGGCTCCCACCACCTCCTCAATAGTATGATTAATCTAATGGTTAATCCTTTCTACTATTTCAGCTTTACCACTAAAAATTATATGGTTGTGGTCTTTCTATATATCCCAAACCACAATTGAGGGGCACACAATCTGCACAATAGACATAACTGATTTTTTTTCCTGTAGGGCCAAATTAAGAAGACTTCCTTTAAAGAACATTACAAAGGGCTCTGTCATCCTAGTTTACCCAATAGCATCTCCCGACATTCTCGGGTCACTTTACAATTTAGGAGGAGATGATCCACATTCTCTTTTGCCTCTTCACATAGCACACACCTAGTAGGACCTTGGAAACCAAATATTTTTCTCCTTTCTCCAGTAAGAATTTTGTCTCTGGCTGCCATCCAAGCAAAGGATCCAACTTTAGGCAAGCAATCCTTTACCAAAAAGAGCTTGAAAGGCCACTCCCCTAATTCCTCCCAACTGTCGACAATCTGATATCCCACTTTAACTGATTAGTTCCCACTTTTGGAAGCACGCCAAAAGAGATTGTCCTCTTTATTAGTGAAAAATATTTGTCTCTCTCTAAAAATATATTTCATCATCTCTTGTTGCTAATGACTAAGTTCTAATCCTTCTAAGGATTTCCAACCTCATTCCAAACCTCTGATCCCTTGTGATCTTTCCATATAATTGCAAACTTTGTCACCCCACGCCTATAGAAAGAAATTCCTTAAGTCATGCAACTCAACATTATCTTTAAGGTCTGAGAGACCATTCCAAGAGTCATCCTAGAAGTTTTCCTTCAGCCCATTACCCAATTTCCATGAGATGTGATTTGTTGCGACAGGTCTACATTCCAAAATAAAGTTCTAGACAACTAATGCCATGGGAGAATTCATGACTATTAGAATTCTGTCATCTTGCATATTATCTAGATATTTATCCTTTACTACTTTGACCCAAAGTAGATTGGGGTTTGTGTATATTGACCAAACTATCTTAGCTCTAAGAGAAATATTCATCATTTTCCAATCTCTGATACCAACACCCCCACCACTTTTTTCCTTGCAAATTTCCTTCCATGCTAGTAGTGGCCATTTGTATTCATCCCAATATCCATTGCAAAAAAAAAAATGCATTTTTTGTTTAATAGTTTTGATCATTTTCCCTAGGATTTTCATGCACATCATTGAAAACATCAGGATAGTAGAAATTACTAACTTTAGCATGAGAATTCTACCCGTTGAATTCAACCATTTTCTCTTCACACCCTCCATTCTCTAAAAGCAACTATACACTAAAACCTTCCATAGTGAGGCATTTGAAGCTCCCCCAAAAAGAGGAAATCCAAGATTTACCTAGAAGGGAGCCAATCTACATCGTTAGTGTCCTACAGATATTTCGTTGAACCCATCTATCTATGTTAAAAAAAATATTTCATATTTGTTCTAGTTAATGTTTTTTCGTCAAGCCCGACTATATTTATCCACAGTGGATTTTATAGCCCTTGCTTCAAGTGCACTAGCCTCCCTCATTAAGTAAGTGTCATCTACAAATTGGAGATGTGATAGAGGGTCTATCCCCTCTACAACTTTGATGCCCTTCCACTATCCATCTATCCACTTCTTTGAGATTAACCTCCCTAGAGCCTCAACCATACTAATAAAAAGAAAAGGTGATAAAGGATCACCTTGGTGAATGCCTTTTTTTGAGTCAAAGAAACCCTGAGGGATTCCATTAACCAAAAAAAAATATCTAGGAGTGCTTCAAAAACTTCTAATCCATTCTATCAATTCTTTTCAAAAGCCAAATTTGTTTAAAACTTATAAAAGAAAGCCATGATTCACTGCATCGTAGGCTTTTTTAATGTTAAGATTTATCATCATTTTTGAAGATTTAACCGACTTCACATAATGGATGACCTCATGTGAAACAATAATACCCTCATAAATAGATCTATTTGGGGAGAAACCATTCTGTTCACAATAAATCATGGTGTCAAGAATCACTTTAAGCCTATTAGCTATAACTTTAGTGATTATCTTATATATTGTGTTTCATAAGGAGATAGGTCCAAAGTCACCAAAATTAAGTTTGTCTTACTTTTTTGGGATAAGGGAAGTGAAGGTGTTGTTGAAGTCTTTGAGCATGAATATCCCCTCTCTAAACTCCTCAACCACCTCCCAAATCTCATGTCCCCCTATTCCTGAAAACCGCAAAAAGAAAATAGCAGAAAAGACACCTAGCACCAGGGCTTTCTCTTCCCCATGGGAAAAAATCATTTTTAACTTCCTCTAGAGTAATGGAGTTCATTAACACTTGATTTTTTGATTTAGATACACATCTAGGTATGACCTCCATAATATCCAGGTCTAAATTTGAAGTAACAGAATTATCCCAGAATATATCCTTAAAATATCTAACTGCTTCAACATTAATTTCATCAGGGGATTGTAGTGACTCTCCACTTGCATCCAAAATTGAGAATATCTTGTTGACTGAACTTTTGACCTTGACTGGGTTGTGAAAGAAGTGTGTGTTCTTGTCTCCATCTTTGAGCCAAGTTTTGTGAGATTTCTATCTCCAGAAAACCTCTTCCCTAGATAGGGCCTCCGAGTATTGTTTATTCAAATTTTGTTCCAGTTGAAAATCCACTTTATTCATACCATTCTCAATCACTATTGAGTGTAAAGTAGAGAGTTCACTTTCAATTTTTAGTTTCTCCTCAAAAATGTTTTTAAACACTTCTCTATTCCAAATCTTCAATTGTTCTATAATGTATTGCAATTTCTTGAAAAAATGAAAAGGTTTATTACCTCTTCTCTGTGGAGTAGATGACCACCATTGTTTGACCTTGTCCTCCAGTGCAAGATCTCACAACCACAAAGATTCAAATTTGAAGAGAGCTCTCTCTGGGGTAGCCTCCTATATTCACAAACAGATGGGATAGTGATCTAAACCTGATATAGGTAGGATCTCCGCTGAGCAATTCCAACCTGTCTCAGTCCAATTCCAAACAATGAGGAATCTGTCTAGCTTCTCTACAATAATTAGAAAACCACTTCTTCTATTGGTTCAATTAAATTGGCCATTTCTCAATTCTACCTCAATCAACCCATTCTCTATGATAAACTTATCAAAATAATTCTGACTTTGACTCATCCATCCCTTCCCCCCAACTTTTTCAGCTTGGTTTAGTATGGTATTAAAGTCTCCCCCCAACACAAACATGTCATTTGCATTATTATTTAGTATCCATAATACATATTTCCATATTAATATCTTCATTGCTGGATTTGTTGGCCCATAGATATTAATAGCTTGAAACACTGTTAAGAGTTGCTTGGACAACACTTTGACCCATAGCCAATTCCTATTATGAAGTTTAACTCTAATGTCAACAACTAATTCTTTCCAAAGGATCCCTAACCCCTCAAAAGCCCCCACAGAATAAACAAAAAAACCTTTCCACTTTGGGAAGCATTTTTTAAATGATAAAATATCTTCCCCACTTAATTTTGTTTCTTGTAAAAAGGTTATTTATGGTCTCCCCTTATCAAAGCACTTTTTGATCAGACAAATCTTGTCAGGGGCATTGCAGCCAATGACATTCAATGAGAGGAGCATCCTTTCTACTAGAAAAGGGCATATCCCTTTCCTGATCTCAAGAGTTTGGCTTGATTAGTAGCGTTCCCTACCATGACCAGTTTCACTGTGCTAGATTTTGGTCTCCATTTCTTTTTTTCCCCAGTGCTCAATTTATTTTTAACAGTAGAAGACTGCTCAATAGTTGTTCACTCCACAACATCTGGGATATCCATGAACCCCAAATCATCTTCTCCCTCCTCTTCATCCTCCAAATCATAATCATTTTATGATTCATTTGTATCCCCACTACCGTCCTTAACTCCTTCAAAGGAGCTTTACAGATTATGGATAGGAGAGATTTGTATATCTTTGAATTCCATGTCTTCCCTTGTTTCCCCGACACTCATCATCTATGTTCCTTCTAATGCCCCCAAGTCCAAGTTTAGCTAGTTACCAAGAATATTCCTTTCTCAGATCGGTTTGTTTGCTCGACCATTCTCCCATCCTTCATTGCAGCTTTGGGAGTTTATGTCTACATATTGTGAAGGAAAATTCAAGACTGCGGTCAACTAACAATTTAGTTCATTTTTTTTAGGACCTTTTAGATCTCGAGTGTTATATGTGTGCATTATCTCATCATTCTCCTTCTCCGCCATTGGTTCTGCCTCTATGGCAGTGTTCACTAGTAGATTCCCAACAACCAAGCTCGAGGAGAAAAGGCCTTCACTTTTGTTACTGGTCTGGTCTTTAACATCTATAGTTGGTGAGAAACCACTTTCATTTTAAAAAATATCGGTGATATCAGATTTGTGCCCAGATTCTCATTCAGAGGCTGCAAGGTTGTCACTAATCTCTATGAGAAAGATCCATAATGGATCCTAAGGCCGGTTCTTCAAAGTTTATCATCTTCCTATCCTAGCTATCTTCACAATGAATTTCTCTAAGAAATCTTTATCTATCCCTTTTCCTTTGTCTAGTAGAGTTGACAAGGATTGATTTTCTTTAATCATCCCATCCATTTCTGCGTCAACAATAGTGTCTTCTTCTAGCCTCTACTTCCATAAACCTTCCCCTATTTGGATTTCTATTAGGTCTGGGAAAGGATGAGCCAGCTGTCATAAAATCATCATGTGGGGGTAGATTGATAAATCTTTTTTGTCTACTACTTCCTCAAACTTCATAAAGGTGCCAAGTCTATCCCCAATGAATTTCATAGTCTCCCAGTCTAGATATTCCTAAGGTAGACTAGGTATTTTGACCCAGATTGGGATTTCCTTCACTTTTTCTATGACTGGGTCAAAGTTTGGGGACCACTCCACAAAATATAACCCATTTCCTTCTATTAGAAATGACCCGCTGTTAAAAACCCACTCCTTGTCTTTTGCAGAAGAGAAGATTACTAAAAAGAAACCATTTGAAAGGGTTTTAAGAGTGTATTTCTTCCCTAAATGCTTCTCACACCATAGTTTTATTCTATCAAATGAGGGCCATGACCCTGCCCATTTTAGAAAAAAACATTTGAATTTAAAAAAATTACAGTTGCACTCAATTATTTGTTTTCAATCATCAGTGAGGTGACCCGAGCATATTCTATATGAGGGTTTTCAGCTATTTGAGGTTCGACTTCCCTCTCCTTTGCTTTTGGGTGCCAATTTTTTTTTGATCTGCTTAAAATTGAAACCTCCTCCTATCCTTAAAGTGTTGTTCCAAGACCATGACTTTCTGAGAGTTCATTTCTACCCTTGTGAAAATCATTTTTCCCACCACTCCTGCCCCTTTTCATTTGAAGGATCCCATCTCCTCTACCATTTTGTGTTCGCTAGCATGCTAAACCCCAGCTAGTTTCTACAGTTGAAGGTTCATCCGATTCTCAAAGCATTTATGTATTGCAGTGCCTCATGTTTGTGAAACCCTGGTTTCGGCGCCCACAGCTTCTCTCATTGTCACTCCATTTTTAATTTTTTTTTCTTGAATATTTTTAGTCCTTTATAGTGTTAGCCTATTGGCGAACAAGCATTATTGGTCATGAAACAAAACTCCTAAGTATATAATTCTATGATATTATCAAATGCTACTAAAAATGAGTAATAATCATTCATTAATTTAGTCATTTTTTCAGGGTGACTAATTATTTAGTCATTTATTTAGTAATTTTTGTTTGACTAACTAATTATTTAATCATTTAATTATTCATTTATTTAGTCATTTTTATTTGTCTGACCTTGTGATTTTACCCGATGAAAAAATTAGTCATTTATACTTGTAAATTACAAGCAAATTAGTATAGTTTGATTTGTTTTAGTCACGTGACTAAAAGTTTTAGTTACATAGTCACATATTTGCCAAAATGTACTGGTGGAATGGCCTTAATAATTTATTATAGAGTGATATCATTACCTATCTTGTCTGCATCCACATTGTCTAGCTTATGTGGAATAATACTTTGGATCTTCTCATACTCATTATCCTTTGAGGTAAAGAGATCACTATAGAATTTTTTGAATGCATTTAGATTTCAACATGGTATGTAATACTCCTATCACCTTCCCATACATTTTCAATACTTTCTTTTTCTTCTTTGATTTTAAGGATCAAGAAGAAGATCTTGGAGCCTTTGTCCCCATTCACAAGACAATTCATCATGGCCTTTTTTTTGAGTCCCATAATCATAATATTTTGTGCTCTTCTCAGGGTGTGCTTGAATTGATAGAGGATTTCATTGGCATCTTATTTTTCAGGTCTACTTGCAAACATTCATCTACCCTAACAAGCTCAATGAGTAGGTCTATTTGCAGCTTCCTCATGTCCTTAGCTTTCTTTCTATCTATAGTTTGGAAGCACCTACTCCAACTACATACATTATGGTTCCATCTTACCCTATCACTCTACATACTAATAATATATTTGTTAAGGATTCTAATGATTTTTACAGCCTGTAATATATCATCATCAAGTAGCAATATGGTGTTCAATGCAAAATACTCTCTCTTCCTTCTTAGAATCTCATGGGATTTTCACAAGGAGATGATGAATAGGACAAGATGTTGACCTAAGAGAGTGTACAATATAAAATTGTTGGAAATGGGTTGAGTAACTAAGAGGGGATGGGTGAATGAGTTACCACAAAAACAAATCCAAGTCCCTTAGATGTCTTAATCAAACTTATCGTGTTGTTACTCGGTTAACAAAGACATTCTACTGTTACTCAGTTAACAAAGCAATCTTAAGACATTAACTGTGATTATCCTTTAGTGATTAAGTATAGAAACATAAAGCATAAGTCAAATAACATGTACACAGATGACACCATGATTTAACGTGGAAACCCAATTTGGGAAAACCACTAATTGCAACTAGTTACTATTTTTCACTCTTCTGAAGTGAGCCCTGTTAGGAACCAACACTGTTAAAAGTTACAAAACACACTGTTAGGTGTGAACCTATTAGAGGATTTAATCACACTGTTAGGAGTGGCCTTGTTAGAGGTCTTCAAACACTTCAATGTAGAAATGCCACCTTGTGAGAAGATTTGTGAAAGAATTTTAAGTATACTCTGTAAAGAGATTTGGATCACTGCTACAATTGTTAGAGAGCAACAACGGATTGACTTGTTTGAAGAAGAAACTATCTTTGTTGATTCAGATCTCTGCTTTGGCTTTAAACTGGATCCTCACTGATCGAATATTCTATTGCAGCTCGGTCTGGATGTTCTGTACTTAATCAAAATTCCATCTTATTTCTCCTTCACTCTTCATATCAAAGAACTTATTCAAGTCTTCTACTACATTTTCAATCCAAACTTGGCCTTGTATATATATGATTATGTGTGTGATTTTATGCACTTGTTAAGAAAGACACAACACTTCAATAGATCATTATATTAGTGAAAAATCATAAAAAGCAAGGGTTTGATATAAATCATTAAAAACCGACCTATTGCTTCCTATATAGGAGGAGTATAAAAAAATACTATAATATACCCTCAGATTATGCATTTATCAGTGACATATATAACCTAAAATGAAAGATTTAAATGAAACTAATCTAATATGCTCAAGAATGTCCCTTTTAACTCCAAAATAAAAGATTATAACCATGCATGTATGAGAGCCAAAATGCAATAGGAATCACTAAAAATGTGAGCAACATGAGTCTACTCCTTCCAATATCAAAATATGGGCAGAATAAGGATGCTTTCAACTCTAAAAATTAAGGGTAATTTGTGCTCAAAATTTATCCAATTTATAGAAGAAATGGAGAAAGGGGAGAATACTCTAGAAGGGAAGCCATTAATGAGGGTGTAAGACTCATTAATGTGGAGTGTGGAAGAGAATGTGTAAGAGGCAAAAATGCTTCATTTATGAAAGCATTTATGAGGTATGGGTGAGGGTTTAAGAAGTATGGGTGAGGGTTTAAGGTCAAGCTTGAGAACTTTGACTTTAGAGGGAGCGTTGAATTCCTAATCACAAAATTAGGAATGTGACATCATTAGAAAGTGGGTTAGGATGAGATTAAGATTAGAAGTAGGCTTAGCATGGGTGAAGGGGTTGGGATTAGTTTGAACCTAGGGTTAAGGTGGTTGAGGTAGGTTAGGTTAGAGGGAATATTAATGAAATGAATTATATTTAATATATTCATTCAATAATAGGGAAATTAATTATTTAAGCTTTTGATAATTAATTAGGACTATAGCCAATTAATTAGATTAATTTAGGCTAGGGGATAGGCTTTTGAAATTGATGAGGTATAATTAGGATTTAATTTAATTCCTTTTAAGTTAATTAACTTAGCCATGTTTTTTATTTGAATAGATTGGCCAAAGCAATTAATGTAAATTAGTTATTAAATCACTTAGGAAATTAAATTTGATTTCAAAAGAATCATGCCAACTGATTGAAGAGTTGTCTTGAAATAATTGGAGGTATGATCACACTTAGGGAAAATAGGGTCTATGGTTAGAGCAGACCAAATTAGGGTGGTTACATTTGCCCCTCTTTGAATTGATGTGCAAGCAGTGCATTGATTCAAAGAAAGTTTGTTGACTTCAGAAAGTTTGAGAATTTCGCTCATGATCGAACAAAATGTCTGATGAGATCAGTCTTGCACTTGATTGAACTAAACTGATATAATTGACTTTGAACTTGATTTTCATACAAAGGTCAAATAAGCAAAGATCTTAAAGATACCAATTCTGAACTTGGTTGTCGTTTAAGAATTGATAATATTGACTTCAAACTTGATCGAACGAAGGTTAGTGTGAAGCTGCTAGGAGCTTAATAAGAATCTGAGAAAAAGTAGACATAAGATATCTAGCTTGTGAGAACCAAAGCCTTCAATCTAACAGTTCCAACTTAGTCAAGGAACCATCATGCCTTTAGTGTTTTTTGATAACGAAGTCGTTTTAATGTTGTTTTGAGCAAGAATTTGATTGATGATCATGTGATCATGCCCCCTCAGGAACAAAATCGAAGGAAAAGGAATAAAATCCATTTTTAGAATGATGTATCACTTCAATGGAGCAGTTAGGTCGAGAAAGAATGAATTTAGAAGAAGTGAAGAAACAGAGGTGTATTTAGAGAAAACACATAGGTACCAAGTTAATTATGTGAAAATGTGAGGTTGGAGTCTAATTAAATGATGTCTGACCAAGATGTTTGAATGAATAATGTGCAATTTTGACAAGAGAAAAGCCATAAAATTGAATGTGCAAAGCCTTCAAATCATATTCATAACACATGGAGCAAATATGCAATTTTGGGAACGGTCGTAAAATTGTACTGTACAGTGAAAATGACATAGGTACCTTCAATTTTATTTCCAATTGATCAAAAAGAGAATAGAATGGAATTTTAGTTGTTTGGAAGGGGTTCTAGAGCTCCTAAACAGCTCAAAAGTCCAATATATATCCCAAAAATTACCTTTTTCCTATTCATTTTCACTTTTAACCTTAGTAATTTTCAGAGCTCTATAGAGAAGATGGTGGTCCCGATAGTGAAGCATCATTTTGAGCTCAGCCATCGACATTAGTGCCCAGCTGACTACGCACCTCCGGTAAGTACTCATAAATCTACCCTGTGAATTTTGCAAATTTAATTTTATGCATTTTTATAGGATTTATAGCCAAATGAAATTTGCGTCAAATCTGGGATTCTGGATCGCACCCTGTTCAACCCGTGTCATATCCTGTGGATACAAGAAATCCTATGTCGTATCCAGGATTTCCTCAATTGTACCCTATTTTGCAATTTTGCATTATTTTTAATAGATTTAGAATGGCTTTTGGAATTACATCGTACCCTGCAAAATACAGTCGTACACCGCATCCCGCGTCGCACCTTGTCAATCTTGTATTGTACCCGAGATGCCTCATCACATCCTAGAAATCAAGGATCATATCCCGTAAGAAGCTCGTACCCCATAGATCTAGGATCATTTTTGGTTTTTAGACTTAGAATGTTGCCAACTGTGAACTGTCTTTGATCTGCTTGCGAGAAAAATACTTAATGGATTATGTTTCTGTGTAGTCGTCATAGATAGAGCATTGACTTGCCTTTGTAATTTCTATCATTGTCTGAAATAGGTCCCATTTGAGGTGGTAGCATTTTGAGGACCATACCTTGGGCGTGTCCTCGCCTTGTCGCGAGAGCTGACAAATGATGAGCTAGATATAGTGGCCCGAGTAGGATTACAGTCATTGATAGATTTACCCGACATTAGGGTAAACCAAGGGTTGTTGACTGCTCTTTCCGAGAGATGGAACTCAAAGCACAACACCTTCCATCTCCCAACTGAAGAGATGACCATCACACCAGAGGATGTGTGGTGGATACTTCAAGTTCCAGTTATGGGTCATGAGGTGTGATTTGAGGTGACATCTGTCATTGCCATTGCTGTAGCTCATCATTTCTTTGGAGATGATACCATTTATCGTAGATACATCACCTGGGATTATATGTGTGATCACTATGATAATCTATCTGTATACTTAGCTAGACTATTTAGTGGCATCATGATGCAAGATAGAGGACAACATGGTTTTCTAGTAGGATGGGTAGATATGCTGGAGCAGATGGTTGCTTCAGGATGGAGATTCACATAGGGTAGTTGCATCCTTACCCATATTTATAGGGATCTTCATGAGATTGTATACCAGTATTCCCAGAGCATAACTGTAGGGATACCGATTCTTTAGATCTGGGCCTGGGAGCACATCCCAATTACATAGCCAGTAGTAGATATTCAACACACATCGAAGTAGCCTTATGTGTATATGTATTCAGGTATTATCTAGCAGCCCCATCTCGGTAAGGTAGAGTACTGGCATCACCTTTTTGATGATATGAAAGGAGTAGTATGATGACCATACTTAGATTGCAAGGAGTGGGCATTAGACAGACGACAAATGCTATTCTTCTTTCAGAGAAGGTATTTGATCGGCCGGACCTGATATATTATAGAGCATTTCTTACATACCCGTGTATTGAGACAGTTCAACCAATTACATGGCAGGATCCAGGATATGACAGTATATGCACAGATCCAAGATGAGACACCATTGTGGGGCCCTTAGTTGAGGTATGAGACTGCACATCAGGAGATTAGGGATATGGTCAGAGTCGCCTGGGACCTTCGGTTAGATGTTACAGATGCAGGTTGTTCTGATGAATATCTAGCATAGATGCTCCAGCATCATTTTCCATGGTTCACAGTACCAGATGAGGTCATTCCTCGTATTGAGGACCCTCTAGATTATGATCTTGTCGACGATCGTCCTATCAAAGGTAGAGGAGGAGATCAGAGAGATAGGGGAGCTAGAGGTAGGGATGGTGGATGAGATGGTGGACAAGATGGGATATGCCCTCCTCCTGACAGAGGATAGGGTCCAAATGATGGGGATGATGGCGAAGATGATAGGGGTGGAGGTTCAGTGGGTCACGAGGTGCAAAGGTCTTCGATGTCTTAGTTTTTAAATTGGGCCCCATTATCTATTACAATTGAAGAGGGTATCCCAGATCTACAAATAATGTAGTTCAAGATGAACATAGCCACCTAGTTACCAGTGGCTTTGATCAATGACACAACTTTGACCCACTTCGTGAAATAATCAATGGCTGTAATGATGTATTTGTGTCCACTTGAAGAATTAGGATATATTTGTCAAACCAAATCAAAGGCCCGTTGCTGAAATGGCCAAGTGTTTTGAATGGTATGAGTTCTCTAGCAGGATCATGGATGAGATTTCCTTGTGTTTGGAATTTATGACATGTATTTGAAAATTGAATAGCATCATTTTCCACTGTGGGTCGGTAATAGCCTACTCTAAGCAGTTTCATAGCTAGTGAAAAGCCATTTGAGTGTGATCCACATACACCTTCATGGACTTCTTTTAATGCGCAATCTGAATGTTTGTGTTCTAAACATCTAAGAAGTGTACCGTCGAGACCTCATCTATATAAGTTATTAGTAATGAGGACATAACACAATGTTGTCCTAATCAAGGCTCTTTTTTCATTTTGGGATAGATCATTGGGAATAGTTTGGTCAGTTAGGTAAGTAATGATCTTAGCAAACTGAGATTGGTCTTGGGTGTTCAAAGCACAAATTACTTGGTATTTAGGTGTATCAAAGGCTGGGTAGGATAATTATTCCACCAAGAACTCATAGTGAAATTGATGTTCCTCCAATTGTAACATGGCTACCAATGTAGCCATAGCATCTACAGCCTTATTCTCTGTTCTGGGTACTTGCTGGAATGTGATGAAGACAAAGCACTTCTTTAAGTCATCAACCAGTTGCTTGTAGGGCATCAAATTCTCATCTTTGGTCTGATAATCTCCATTTACCTGATTAATAATGAGCTGGGAGTCACCATACACATATAACTCTACAATCTTCCACTCCATAGCAAGTTTAAGACCATTTACCAAGGCTTCATATTCAGAAATATTATTTGTGCATGGAAACATCAATTTTTAGGACTTGGGTATCTTGTAGCCTTGAGGATTTATGAATATAACCCCTACTCCAGAGCCTTGTTGCGTGAAAGAACCATCAAAGTACATCTTCCACGAATACTTAGTTAGATGCATAATTGTTTCATCAGGGAACTCAATTCTTAAAGGTTCATCATCTTGGAGTAGTGAATCAGCTAATTGATATGTGAGGACTTGTCATTTAATAGCCCTTCTATCCATGTACTCAATGTCAAATTCTCTTAGAATCAGGACCCACTTTGCCAGTCATCCTGTTAATGTTGTCTTGCTTAGGAGGTACTTCAAAGGATCTATTTTTGCAATGAGCCATACTGTATGTGATAGCATATAATGTCTCAATTTCTGTGATGTGAAGACAACTGCTAAGCAAGCTTTTTCAATTATGTTGTAATTGATCTCATAAGATACTAGTGTTCTACTAATGTAGTAGATTTCTCTTTCCTTTTTAGTTTCATCCTCTTGTGCTAGAAATACCCCCAGTGATGTAGCTGTAGCTGAAATATATAGGAGTAATGGCTTTCCATGAATGGGTGCCATAAGAATAGAAGTAGCTAGGTACTCTTTTAATTCTTTGAAGTTGGCTTCAGGATAATCATCCCATTTGAAGGTGACACCTTTATGTAGCAATTTGGTAAAGGGTTGTGCTCTTTCTGCAAGTTGTGAAATAAACCTCCTAATTGACTAGAGTCTCCCTTGTAATGTCCTTATTTGACTAATGTTGCATGGAGGAGTCATTTCTAGTATAGATTTGACTTTTTTAGGGTCTACCTCTATTCCTTTTGTTGAAACAATAAACCCTAAGAGCTTTCCCAATTGGAACCCAAAGGCACATTTCTTTGGATTGAGCCTGATTTGAAATTGTTCCATACGATCCAATATCTTCCTTAAGTCATTAATATGAGTAGTCCTTTCTTTTGATTTAGCTAAGGTATCATCCACATAATCCTCAATGTTTTTATGCATCATATCATGGAATATAGTAGTCATGGCTCTTTGGTATGTAGCACCCGCATTCTTTAACCCAAACAACATAATGTTCCAGAAAAAGGTTCCCCATGCGCATGTAAATGCAGTCTTCTCTTGATCTTCAGGAGCAATTTTAATCTAGTTATAGCCTAAGAAACCATCCATTAATGAGTACATTTGATAGCCTATTGTTAGATCTATGATCATATCAATGTTTGGTAGTGGAAAATCATCTTTAGGACGTGCTTTGTTTAAGTCTCTAAAGTCTGTATAGATCCAAATATATTTATTTGATTTAGACACTAGGACCACATTAGAAATCCATCCTACATAAGTGATGACTTTGATGAATCCAACTTTTAATAATTTTTCTAGCTCTTCTTTTACCAGTAATGCAACATGAGGATGCATCTTTCTTAGTTTCTATTTTATGGGTTTGATCCCAAGAGCTATAGATAAATGGTGCATTATTAATTCAGGATCCATTCCAAGCATATCTGTGTAAGACCATGCAAAGTTGATCTTTTTCTCTTTCTGGAAATCAATGAATTGTATCTTCTCCTTATCTAACAAAGATTGTGCTAGGCGAACAACTTGAGGAACGTCAGCTGTGCCCAAGTTAATTGGTTGTGTTGGTTATATCAAAATTGAAGATCTTTCTTGAAAGTGCTCAGGGAGGATATCAAGAATCTCATCTTTTGGCACCTTTGAGAGGCTTTCACAATTAGATACGTCTTTTTTTTACTATTTTAGAATCTGACACCACCACAACATGGTTTTCACCGTCAGTTCTTTTCTTCTTTTTATTTTTCAATTTGTGACTGAGAAACTTGATATCCTCTTGTGACACATTCACGCTCCTTGTATTGGTGGAAGAATGGTAAGGTTCACAAGCATTTTGGTAGCAAGACAAAGTGTAGTCATTAGGGAAGTCTAGGATAGGAGTAGGATCTGTATTAGTCTATTCAATTAGGTCTGGGTTTATTAAAGACAAGGAGTTGGATTTTGGGAATGACAACATCACGTCAGTGTCAAGACTATTAACTGACATGACATGTTTTGTTAAGAGATCAATAAGAGTCAGATCATCATTATCGAAGTTGCTATTTATATGTGGACCAATCTCTAGTGTCTTGTGAGTGGAACTTTTGTCTCCATCTCTTCGTAGTAGGAGGCTCCTAGCTTGTAGCCTCTGAATTTCTTCGAGACCTAGGAAAATACCAATTTCTTCATTAATGAGTCGGGGAAGGGATACCTCCTCGCTTCAGGAATATCAAAAATGTTAGGAATAGTGTTAGAATTATCTTTGTGTTCTGATGGAGCTGCAAACATGTGAATCACATCTATTTCAATGTCCTCTGTGGCAATAGATAGATCATCCCACTAATAATAATGGGAGTTTGTTATTTCGTCATCAGACCTGTTCAAGAATTCAGCAATAGTTACCTGATGTACTCTATTATCCCCTTGTAGATCAAAGTGTGGTAAATCTAGGACATGTGTTATTGTTACCAACTGCCCCCAATTAGGATCTGAATTCTATGGTTGGGGTGTATCTTCAGTAGTTGTTGCTATCAATGGCACCTCTGGAGTGTCTTTTACTGTTTCTTCTACCTCTCGAATAGTAGCTTGTGTTAACAAAGGGATATGAGTGTCTTGTGGTGTCTCAAAGCTTGGTACATATCTTTCTCCTTGATATTTGGGATACTCTATACCAATATGTAATAACCTCTCATAGGACCATTGTTCTAGTTTTGTTTCCTCTTCTTTATCATTGCCCGCATCAAAGATCAAACTATCTCTTGAAGTAGGGTCTTCAGATTTATTATTGAAACCTAGCCCTATTTTATCTTTGGTATCCCTAAATTCCATGTGTATAGGTTCAATAAGTCCTTTTCCTTTGTCGCCTAAAGGTCCTTTTCCTTTATATCCCATTTGTTTGAGAAGATCGTATCCTTTACCATACTTCTCCGGGGATATTTCTACATGTTTTACCTCATTTTTCTTGGGTTCACCTTGATAAAGCCATGCCAAGAATGCTTGTTCTTTGCTATAATCTCCTTGGGAGATAGATGCTCTAACCATACCAGTTGCTTTGTGAATTTCTATATTTTTAGATGTAGTGGGTGTGAAAGACGGGGAAGGCTTCCCATAGGATCTTGGTGACACTGGAAGTTTTGTCAATGATGGGGTCATGTCTAGCTTGTATTCTCCCATACTAGTTTCTTCAAGTTTTAAGGTCTTTTTGAGGCTTTTCATAACCATGTCTTTGGTAGTTTCAGGTACAATTTCTTTTGGAACCTCCTTGTTATGAGGGACCATACTGTCCGCTTTAACATTGTTGCAAGTATAACTAGCATCTACATGAATTATCACTTCCACCCCATTATGTGGGAATTTGATACACTGGTGGTAGGTAGATGGTACTACTTGCATTTCATAAATCCAAGGTCTCCCTAAGAGTATGTTGTAAGGCAAGGGTAGATCCAGAACTTGACATATGACATTTATTTCAACTAGTCTGATTCTGATAGGTAGAACAATGAGACCTTTAGAGGATCTTTCTTCTTCATCATAAGCTTTGATAGTGATTTTGCTTCTTGAATCAATGGTTTGTTTTGAGAGACCCAACTTCCTGATTAGATTAAGGGTACAAATGTTCAACCCTGCACCTCCATCTATCAATACACGTCTAACACAGGATTTATGAATTAGGACTTCAATATGAAGGGGTTGATTATGCGGATGTGTCAATGATTTATCATCTTCTTCTGAAAAAGAAAGGTAATGTGGTGCTGAGATGTGATTAACCATTGCTTGGAATTTGTCTACATCAATGTCCTTGGCACATTTTCTGCATGTAGGGCTTGTTCACAAATTTCCCTATGCACTGAGGATAATTTAAGTAACTCAAATGGAAATTTGAGCCGAGGTTCGTTGCAATTGATCTACTAAGTTATAGTTGTGCGTGTGTATTTGGGTACCTGATGGGAGCAACACAAACACTCAATAAGTCATTATATTAGTCCAAAAGGGTTAGAAAAGTACGCAAAACCCACTAAAATTGACTTATTGCCTTCTAACTAAAAAGAGTGTAATTCATAACATACTAGCCCTCAGAATATGCTATAAATCAGTGACCAATACTATTCTAGCATGAAGGATTTAATTCAAATTTAAGCTAAAAAGATGATAAAGAATGTATTCTAGCTCTAAAAGATGAAACTAAAACAATGCAAAAGCATAGAATAATGAGTGGAATGTGAATCTAGGATGAATTCAACAGCATAACAATGTATTTTAGATCTAATGTGAAGGCTTATTTGCTCTCAAAATAGGCTTCTATTTATAGAAGAATGGGAGAGAGAGAGGGGGGACAAGGTTCATTTATGAATTAGGAGACTCATAAATGAAGATGTAAGAGCCATTA
>MU228022.1:4254726-4283013 GCA_018584345.1 Thuja plicata
TTTTGATTGCTTTTGATAATTAATTAGGACTATAGCCAATTAATTAGATTAATTTAGGCTAGGGGATAGGCTTTTGCAAGTGATGAGGTATAATTAGGATTTCATTTAATTCCTTTTAAATTAATTAACTTAGCCATGTTTTTTATTTGAATTGATTTGAATAGATTGGCTAAAGCAATTAATGTAAATTAGTGATTAAATCACTTAGGAAATTAAATTTGATTTCAAAAGAATTATGCCGACCAATTGAAGAGTTGTCTTGACATAATTGGGGGTATGATCACACTTAGGAAAAATAGGGTCTATGGTCAGAGCATACCAAATTAGGGTGGTTACAATGATAAGCCTTGTCAAGTCGGCTTGAAAAACCTTCCAAATAAATAATAAAACTTAAGTCTGTCAGCTGCATATAACCAATTAAACATAAAGTGCAAACTATTGTTAGTCGGCTGGCACTAAATGCATAAATCGGTTAACATTGTAATCCTTCAATGCCCAACCATTACTGAAATGCTCGAGTGAACTCTGTTAGAATTGAAAATCACTTGGCTGATAGTTGAGTCTTCTTCAATGCCTGAGAGATCTTGGAATACACTGACTGTGCTTGGTTAGGTATAGACATTTGTGTAACATCACTACATTTGTGTATACATCAATGACAATACACAATTGAATAATTGTCTTCAACAATCTCCCTCTTTGGCATTGATGGAAACACAACATGTCATAATACAAATAATTATAGAGCAAAAGAAACAAGAATAGAATTTTATTAATATCCTTCGCTTTATTTTGATTCTCATCCAGAAAACTCCCTCTATCTTCACTATAAATGAAATACAGATTTCTCCCTCTTACATCAATCTCTGTTTCTGATAAAATTTCTCCCTCTGTCATCAATAATATTTTCCTTTAATAATTCCTTTGGAATGACATCAATAATATCTCCCTCTTTGACATCCAAATGCTAAAGACACCATCCAATGAAGTTGTAATGTACCTAATGTACTGATTCATATGCAATAAGCTCTGACAATCTGCATCAAATTTTTAGATCTTTATTGTAGCTCGATTGATGCAATACTAATCTATCCATTAGTGAGCCTTAGTTAGGGGAATCACCCTATCTTTCTTCTAAGATACGAGAATACATCATTAGGTAAAGGTTTTGTGAATATGTCTGCAATTTGTTCTGTAGTATTTACATATTCCAACCTTACTTCCTTGTCCTGGACCAATTCACTGAAGAAATGATACTTTATTGCAATATCCTTAGTCTTAGTATGCATCACAAGGTTCTTTTAAATGTTAATAGAACTAGTGTTGTCACATTAGATAATAATTGGTTCTTTGATTTCCTCCTTCATACCTGACAGTAGCTGTTTGAACCATATGATATTTGAACAATTTACTGCTGCAGCAACATACTCCGCCTCTGTTGTAGACTGAGAAATGAAATTCTATTTCTTGGTCATCCAAGAGACTAACCTCTTACCAAGAAAGAACACTCCACCACTGGTGCTCTTTCTATCATCAACACTACCTACCCAATCAACATTAGTAAAAGTCTTCAAATCAAAGTTTCCTCCTTTCTTATACCATAATCCATAATCTTCAGTTCCCTTAAGATATCTCAGAATCCTTTTGATAGCCATCAAATGATTCTCTCTAGGATTAGCTGAAAACCTTGCAACAATACCAAATGCTAATGCAATATCAGACCTAGTGTGAATAACATATTAAAGTTTACCAATCATGGATCTGTAGGTAGTCTAATTTACCTCCTTTGAGTCTTCATCCTTAGACAACATATGTCCTATAGACATAGGTGTCCCAGCTAGTCTGGAATCTTCCATTCCAAATTTCTTCAGTATCTCTTTGATGTATTTAGACTGAGTAATGTAGATACCATCCTTCATCTAATGAACTTGTAAACCAACAAATAATTTGATTTCTCCAAACATAGACATCTCAAATTCCTTACTCGTAGCTTTAGAGAATGCTTTGCATAAATCATCATGTCCAGTGAACAACATAGATCATCAACAAATATCTCTGCTAATAGTATCTTTTTCTAAGGTCATTCTTTGATGTACAAGCTACTATTGTCATTAGTTCTTTGAAATTCAATACTTACTAGGTAACCATGCAATCTATCATACCAAGCTCTAGGAGCTTGCTTCAGTCCATACAAGGCTTTATGAAATTTTCAAACCATATTCCTTTTGTTAGGGTCAACAAAACCTTCAGGTTGCTCAATATAGACTTCCTCTTTGAAAATTCCATTCAAGAATGTAGATTTTACATCCATTTAGTATACCTTAAATCCTTTATGTGTTGTGTATGCTAGAAGAGTTCTGACTCCTTCAAGTCTTGCAATATGAGAAAAAGTTTCTCCATAATCAATACCCTCTTCTTGAGCATATCCATTACACACTAATCTTTCTTCGTTTCTAGAAACTTCACCTTTTTCATTCATCTTGTTTTTGAAAACCCACTTAGTACCAATCACATTCTTGTCTTTTGGTCTAGGTACAAGAGTCTAGGTTTTGTTCTTTTTAATCTACTCAATCTCTTCATTCATGAATTCTATCCAACTTTCATCATTCAACGCATCTTTAATGGATCTAGGTTTAATTTCACTAAGAAAACATGTACCTTTAAGTTTGTTCCTTGTCATTTTACCTTTTGTCTAATCTCCAATTATTTTCTCAAGTGCATGATGGCTTTTGACATATTTGGAAAGTATAGGTTCCTTCCTCTTTGATTCTGGGCTTTCTCCACTTGGTTCACTATGCTCAAACATTTTGTTTTGCTCTTCCAACTAAGACTCGGGTTCCACTATCTGAGACTTAGGTCCCTTTGTCTGAAACTCAGGTGCCTCTATTTGCGACTCATTTCCTCAGTCTGTGACTTAGTTTCTTCAGTCTGAGACTTAGTTCCCTTTGTCTATGACTCAGTTTCAACAGTTATCAACTCAGGTTGCACATGTTGCAACAAGGTTTGTGCTAATGAATTTAGTGGTTGACATGGTTGTTCTCCAATCACCATTGACTGTGTCTTACGTATAGTATTAGGTTCATAATACACAAAGTTTCTATAGTCCTTAGGATCTTTATTTCTATGTTCTTTACTTCTCTCTGCAAACTCATCAATCTTTACATGTACACTTTCTATGAATTTATGAGTATCAGGATTCAAACAATTATATGCTTTGCTTTTATAGGAGTAGCCTAGGAATATACCTTCATCACCTTTTACATCAAATTTTACATTTATTTCTTCCTTCAAGATGTAACATTTATATCCAAATACTTTGAAATAATGAACATTGGATTTATAGCCATACCATAATTCAAAGGGTGTTTGTTCAGTACCTTTCTTCAGTTCAACTCTATTCAAGGTGTGAATTGCAGTGTTGATAGCTTCCTTCCAGTATTTGGTTGCAACATTCTTTTCAATCATCAAGGTTCTTGCACAATCCATAATAGATCTATTTCTTCTTTCTTCTACCCCATTTTGTTGTGGTGTACCTAGGGCAGATACTTGTCTCTTGATTCCTCTTTCATTGCAGAATTCATTGAACTCATAGAAATGAATTCACCACCTCTATTAGATCTTAGGAATTTTAGTTTCTTTCCTATTTCCTTCTCAACTCTGGCAAGGAACCACTTAAACTTCTGAAAAGCTTCTAATTTTTCTTTGAGAAAGATAACAGTCATCATTCTAGAATGGTCATCAACAAATAGAATGAAACACTTCTCTCCTGTGTAACTTGTTGTTCCAATTGGTCCACATAGATTAGTATGCACTAACTCCAAGACTTCTTCAGTATTGTAATTCTTTCTCTTGAAACTAGTTTTGCCCATCTTCCTAATTTGACATTGTTTGCATATTGCCAATTCAGGTTTCTTCAGAATAGGAATACCTCTTACTCTTTTGTTCTTTCTTATGTTGACCAGGTTATCAAAATTCACATGACATAATATTTTATGCCATAACCATATTTATTCTACTTGTGCAATAAAACATGAACTTTCAGTGAGATCAAGATAGAATAGATTACCTTTTGTTTGCCTGCCAGTTCCAACTAGGTTTCCCTTACCATCTAGGAGCTTGGCCTTACCATTCATGAATTCTACCTTGAAACCAATGTTATTTGGTTGTGCTACACTTAGTAGATTATGCTTATTCCTTCAACCCAATAAACATTATCACATTTGGTTTCTTCAGTTGGAGCAATACAACCTTTACCTTTCACATAGCAAGGTTCATCATTCCCAAAATTGACACTTCCACCATCATAGTGCTCAAGATGTTCAAATTTAGTTTTATCACCAGTCATGTGGTGAGAACAACCACTATCAATTATCCAAGTGTAATTTTTACTAATATGAGAGAAAAGTGCAATATTTTCATTTTCTTCATTGTCTGACTCATCCTTAATAATAATGTAAACCATTTCATCTTCATCTTCATCATTATCATAATCTTTTGCAATATAAAAAGATTTCTTACCTTTGTCCTTGTAGCTTTTATAGCTTGTTAAATCTTTCTTTCCTTTGTACTTGTTGAATTTTATCTCACCTTTTTCTTCTTTGTTTGGACACTTAGCAGCAATGTGACCAACCTCATCACATGAAAACCAAATCTTCCTTTGTACTATCCTTTTCCTTTGGCAGCTCTCTTTGCAAGTAGTGCTTCAATGATTTCTAGATCTTCATCATCAGAATCATCACCACTATCATTGTCAATATGTTTTACTTATGAGTTTCTATCCATCTTACCAAGGTTTAATTTAGCTTTGAATGCAAACTCAAAATTGCTAGGATTAGGAGAATAATTGTCAAAATTGTCCAACTCAAAAGTTGTTAGCCTTCCAACCAATGCATCTAGAGTTATGTCATTATTGCACCTCATCTCTTGAATAGATGAAACTCTAATTTCATAGATAGGAATTAAAGTTCTTAATACCTTACTAACCATTGTTTTGTCTTCAATTGTTCCACTGGCAACTCTGATGGCACTGACACTTTTCTTGATTCTTTCACTGTATTTTGTAATGTCTTCTCCTTCTTTCATTTTCATCTTATCAAACTGACCTCTGAGACTTTCTACTTTGGCTCTCTTTACACTGTCATCTCCTCCATAGATATCATACAGTTTCTTCCACATATCATAGGCAGTAGGTCAATCCTTGACTTCATCAAATTCTGAATAGCTGAGTGAAGAAGCTATATCAATCATCATTATGTTATGATTCTTCATGTCCACCATCTGATCCACATACATAGGTCTCGGTGGTTCCACATATTTGTGGTCCAAGAATTGTGAACCAGTATCTCCAATAGTAGATAGATGTAGCCTCATCAACTCTTTCCATGCAGCAAAGTTGTCTTTGTTAAGCTTGGGGATCTCCCTTCTATAAGACATCTCTGATCTTTAGCTTAGGCCTTGAAACCTTTCCTGAAAGCACCAAAATATCTGATACCAATAGTTGGAAATGGGTTGAGTAAATGAGAGTGGAGGGGTAAATTAGTTACCACAAAAACAAATCCAAGTCCCTTATATTTCTTAATCAAACTTATCATTGTTACTCGGTTAACAAAGATATTATGTTGTTACTCAGTTAACAAAGCAATCTTAAGATATTAACTGTGATTATCCTTTAGTGATTAAGTGCATAAACATAAAGCATAAAGCAAATAACATGTACATACATGACACCAAGATGTAACATGGAAACCCAATTTGGGAAAACCACCAATTGCAACTAGTTACTATTTTTCACTCTTCTAAAGTGAGACCATGTTAAAGGTTACAAAACACACTATTAGGGGTGACTCTGTTAGAGGATTTAATCACCATGTTAGGAGTAGCCTTGTAAGAGGTCTTCAAACACTTCAATGTAGAAATGACACCCTCTGAGAGGATTTATGAAAGATTTTTAAGTCTACTCTGTAAAGAGATTTATAAATCACTTCTACAATTGTTAGAGAGTAAAAATGGATTGACCTATTTGAAGAAGAAACTGTCTTTGCTGAATTGAATCTCTGCTATGGATTTAAATTGGATCCTCACTAATCAAATATTCTATTGTAGCTCGGTCTGGATGTTCTATCCTTAATCAAAATTACATCTTATTTTGCCTTCGCCCTTCATATCAAAGAACTTCTTCAAGTTTTCTACTACATTTTCAATCCAAAATTGACCCTGTATATATGATAAGCCTTGTCAAGTCAGCTTGAAAAACCTTCCAAATAAATAATAAAACTTAATTCTGTTGACTGCATATAACCAATTAAACATAAAGTGTAAACTGTTGTTAGTCGGCTGACACTAAATGCATAACTTGGTTAACACTATAATCCTTCAATGCTCGGCCGTTACTGAAATGCCCGAGTGAACTCGATTAGAACTGAAAATCACTTGGCTGATATTTGAGTCTTCTTCAATGCCCGAGAGAGCTTGGCATACACTGATTGTGCTTGATTAGGTATAGACACTTGTGTAACATCACTACATTTGTGTATACATCAATGACAATACACAATTGAATAATTGTTTTCAAAAAATGTTAACATCACCTCCATTAAGTTCTTTATTGACTTGTAGAACATTCGTATTCACATAGAACCTGTCAAATCTTCTATATATTCTTTTGGATCACTGATGATAATTGTACCAAGTATAACATATGTTCTAAGCTTCACTTTTGTTCCTTTCTAAAGGATTGAATAATCTAAGTTTGTTGATCATCCTGCCTCTAAAGAATCTCTCCTCACCTTTCCATTTAAATTTAGACCCGCCCGCTTTATCAAAAGGACTTTCTACCATGTTAAAATCACCCCCTAAAATCTATGGAATCTCCTCCAATTGAGACAACCATTTCCAAATTTCAACTCTTTCACATTAGTCATTAGATGTATAAACTAATAAAATCCCTACTTCTTTATCTTTGTGATGAACTACAACTGATTGTATGTTTGAAGTCATTTAGTTGATGATCAACTAAGTTACATATGTGATGATAAACATTAATCAGTTAATGTATTATCATTGATGTCAACTTATTTGAGTATCAATCGTGGTAACAAACATCTATTTATGGATTGAATATCTGGAATAAAAAAAATTTATGCGGTCGGTAATTGAAGAATTTTGTATACACTGAGTTGGAATAGTTGACACCAAGTAAACATAATGTATATTGATTTGAGTAATAACCAAGCTAGGTATCACCGACACATCACGATATTGACTGAGTAAAACAAACTGAAGGTCGACTAAGATGCTGAGCTAGCAAATTGTTTATGATTTCAAGGTAATTGATAATGTTTGCTATGTTGATCAAACATCTATGAAAATTCAAGATGATTGGATGAAGGAGATTGAAACATGTTTTTGACACAACTACTGAGGAAGGATGAAGCGAAAAAATCAACGATGGAGATTAAGCGGAAAAATATAAGGATGAAAATTAAATGGTTTATGATGTCTATATAAGAGACAATAGATTCATTATGAATTAGATACTTATGTATGCACACATGCTAAAGAGATTAACTTCAAGCATAACTGATCAAACTGGTTGAAGACAGAATCGAGCAATTCTGCAGACAACACCGAGCAATAGAGAAAGAGTATTTACTGAGCAGAATAGAGTATGAATAATCAGAGGGACTGAAGTGATTATTGATTAGAGGTATTATATACTTAGCATAGATCTGAAAATATACAAATAGAGTTGTATTTGAGTTAGATCATTACTGTATCAGTTTAACCATTGTTACAGAAAAATATCTTAATCAAGTAGGACTTAACAGTCTTTATTATGACATCCAATGAATGTTGATTGTTTTATTATTGACCCCATAGTGAATGATTGGTAAAGGGAGAACTGTTAGTGATAAATCCTCTAACCAGGTCACACCTAATAGTGTGCATTGTAACCTTTAACAGGGTTGTCTCTTTACCGAGATCACTTCAGAAGAGTGAATTATCTTGGGTTACCAGTCCCAGCTGGGTTTTCCCTTAGCAGGGTTTCCACGTTAAAAATCTGTGTTAATGTATGGATGTGTTGGATTGTTATTTTTCTTTACACATTACTTTATATGTATTTATTGGTAATCATAGTATTGATTTACTACTACTCGGTAGATGAGTTTGAAATTAAGTTTGAGATCACATTTCATATTTCACCGAGTTGATTTATATTTTTGAAATTGTTTTTATATACATCTGGGAGTATTTGGGACTGTAGGATAACTGGAACTAACTGATTCACCCCCCTCTCAGTTATCTAACAATTAGTATCAGAGTATACAATGCTTAGAAGGAAATTTTTAAATGACTTAAGCTAAAGATCACAAGATGTATAAGAAAGATGTGCCTAAGCTGAACAAGGACAACTTCTCAACATGGAAGAGCACAATGAGACTATATCTATCAGGGATTGGAAATGATGTCACACAATACTTAAATACTAAGTTCACATTACACATTGGACCTTTGACTATTGATCGTCTGAGAGAAAGACATGAACATAATACTATGATGATAGAGCTTGCTTCTTCACTATCTGATGTTAAATTTGAGTATGTCAAGACATGTACAACTGTCAAACAGATGTGTGACATGCTCACACTAGTTCATGGAGGAGATATAAATGTGAAAAGAGCTAAAGCTGAAAGTCTCAGAGGAAATTTTGATGACATGAGAATGAAAGAAGGAGAAAACATATCACAGTACAATAATTGAAGCAAGGAGGTTGTGAATGCTATTCGCAAAGCAGGTGGAGTTATTGATGAAGACACTATTGTAAGTAAGATTCTCGAAACTTTTTTGTCTATTTTTTCTATTAGAGTCTTCGTAATACATGAAATGAGAGAAACACCTGGAAATAATATTACAATTGATAGTCTAGTTAGTAGACTGATTTCATTTGAGCTAAACAATTTTGACAACAGTGTTGTTCCTACTATTGAGTCTGCATTTATGTCATCTCTAAAAATTAGTAAATCGGGTAACAAACACATGGTAAGAAATGATAGTGATGAGAGAGAACTTGATGAACTTGAAGCATTAATGAATAGAATATTACATAAAGGTAAAGGAAGATACACAGATGAAATACCTTTGATATTCTTTAACTGTAAATAAATTGGACACTTTGCTGCCAGATGCCCCAACAGGAAAAATGATGAAAGAAACGATGAAAGATCTAATGATAGAAATGATGATTGATAATACAAAAGAAACCGATAGTATGACAGAAGTGGTAACCGAGATTACAAAGCAAAAGGAAAGAAAGCATGTTACCTTGTTGAAAATAAAGATGAAGACACCAACACTGACACCAATGAAGATATTGAGACAATGTTTGTAGCTATGAAATAAGATTCAGAAGAAGATGAAAGGTATGTTGAAACAACACTTATTTCTAAATTTAGCAAGAATGATGTTTGGATTATTGATAGTGGCTATACTCATCATATGATAGGAGATAAACACAAATTTGAATTTCTTGAGCATTATAATGGTGGATCTGTTAGAATGGGAAATGATACACCTTGTCAATTGAAAGGAAACGGGATTGTATTGCTGAACAATATGATCAAATGTGAGAATGCATATTGGGTGAAAGGACTAAATTATAATCTGTTGAGTGTTTCACAATTGAATAACACAGGTCATCAAGTTTCATTTGAGAACATAAAAGCTAAAATCTATGATGAAACATGAAAGTTGATCAACACTGGAGAACAATCAAAAGGTAATATATTCTATCTTGAATCTGTATAAATTTCATGTTTGATGGCTAGAAATGAAGATGTGTGGTTGTGGCATAAGAGGTTATGTCATGTGAATTTTGACAACATGGTTAAGATTAGTAAGAAAAGGAAAGTAAGAGGCTTACCAAGCATATCTAAACCTGCCCATGTCATGTGCAAGAATTGTCAAATGGGGAAAATGTCAAAATCTAGTTTTAAGAGCAAAACATTTTCATCTAATGCTATTTTGGAACTGGTTCATACCAACTTATGTGGACCTATGAGAACACAAAGTTATTATGGTGATAGATACTTTATTTTATTTATTGATGACTATTCTAGAATGATGACTGTCATGTTCTTAAAAGAAAAATCTGAAGCATTTAATATGTTCAAATGGTACAAAGCTAAAGTGGAAAAAGAAAGTGGTAAACAACTAAAATGTTTAAGATTAGATAGAGGAGGAGAATTTATTTTTGATGATTTCACTAACTTTGTAATGAGCATGGAGTTAAGAGACATGTTTCTGCACCAAGGACACCACAACAAAATGAGATTGTTGAAAGGAGAAATAGATCCATTGTGGATTATGCTAGAACACTGATGATTGAAAAGAGTGTTACACAAGTTTACTAGAGAGAAGCTATTAGTACTGATGTATACACATTGAACTGATTACAATTGATGCAAGTCGGTACACGTATGGTCACTGGATGCAAATTGACAAAAGATGATCAGATAACGGAGTTAAATCAGGCATTGTATAGATCTATGATTGGAAAATTGATGTATGTTGTACACACAAGACCAGACATTGCACACACACTTGGAATTGTAGAAAGATTATCTGCTAATCCTAAGGAATCACATATGATTTTTATAAAGATAATTTTTAGATATTTGAAGAACACTCAAGATTATGGATTATGGTACAAGAAAGATGACAAGTTTGAACTGAAATTTTACACATATACAGATTGGGATGGGAACATTGATGATAGAAAGAGCACTAATGGTGGAGCATTATTTTTCAGAGAAATATTAGTTACTTGGATCAGTAAGAAGAAAGGATGCATATCTCAGTCAACTACAAAAGCAGAATATGTTGCTACTGCTGCAAACTGTTCAAACATTGCATGGATAAAACAACTTTTTAAAGGTACGAATGAAGAGATCGCTAACCCAGTGATAATTTATTGTGATAATACTAGTGCTATTAACATTTATAAGAACCCGGTGATGCATGCAAAAACAAAGCATATATCTATAAAGTATCACTACTTGAGGGAATAGGTACAAGAAAAACAAGTGACACTAGAATATGTACAATCAAAAGAATAACTAGTTGAAATATTTATCAAACCCTTACCCAAGGATACATTTGAGTACTTGAGGAATAGACTAGGGGTTTTTCCCTTATCTATTGGTCACTAAGATGACTAGGAGGTTGCATAAACCTACATTTTATCAGAATATCAATCATGTTGATGCAAAATGAGAACTGGACCAACATTGCATATTAGTACACTACAAGGTACCTGATCTTAACCGAAAATCAGAGATATATATTTTGGCTACTGAAGAGCTATATATTTTCTTTTTGGCATTGTTGTCAAAGGGAGAGATGATTCAATGAAATATCTATCCACTACAAGGGAGAAAAGTAGAAAAGAGAAAGGGAGAGAAATGAAATATCTATCCATTTTAGGGAGAGAAGATTAAAAATATCTATAACTTTGATTATTGATCAGAGGTATTATTTACTTAGCATAGATCTAAAAATATGAAAATAGAGTTGTATTTGAGTCAGATCATTACTGTATCAGTTTAACCATTTTTACAGAAAAATCTCTTAACCAAGTAGGACTTAACAGTCTTTATTATGACGTTCAATGAATGTTGATTATTTTCTTGTTGACCCCATAGTGAATGATTGGTCAAGGGAGAACTGTTAGTGATAAATCCTCTAACCAAGTCACACCTAATAGTGTGCATTGTGACATTTAACAAGGTTGGCTCTTTACCGAGCTCACTTCAGAAGAGTGAATTATTTTGGGTTACCGGTCCTAGGTAGTTTTTCCCTTAGCAGGGTGTCGACCTTAAAAATATATGTGTTAATGTGTATGGATGTGTTGGATTGTTATTTTTCTTTACACATTAATTTATTTGCATTGATCGGTAATCACAATATTGATTTACTACTACTCGGTAGATGAGTTTGAAATTAAGTTTGAGATCATAATTCATATTTCACCGAGTTGATTTATATGTTTGAAATTGTTTTTATATACATCTAGGAGTATTTGAGATTGTAGGATAACTGGAACTAACTGATTCACCCCCCCTCTCAGTTATCTAACACTTTAAGTTTAAATATAACCCTTATAACTCTGTTGTAGGGAGAACATCCCCATCTACTAATTTGTTTTCTCTATTTGCTACTAATCAAAATGGTTGTGTCTCCCTTACCCTTATTATGGTTGGTCTTAAAGTGCGTTGCATCCTTCCATATGCTTCTTGAGTTAATATCAATGGAAAAATGTACTACTTTCAATTCTTGGAGTAGGAGAACATCTACATCGATATGAGATCTCAGGAATATTTTGATTACATTCTTCTTATCTGGGGATTCCAACCCCGTAATATTCCATGAAATACATTTAAACTCCATAGATATGTTAAGATTCAATTTTCGTAGGTTCCCTAAATGTATTTTAGCACTTATACAATTGTCCTTTATATTCTCTTATTACTATCTTACTAGAAATGGACCCATTGGGCTTGCCCCTTTTATTTTTAAAGACAAAGACTTGCTCTGCCCCTAATGAGGTGGTGTTATCTCTGCTACCTTTTTTTTTTTCTTTCCGGCCCATGCCTAACCTTGCTAATATTAGGTTCATTCTCCCTAAAAATTTCATGGAGAAGAACCTCACATTAGTTACATTTGCATGACACAACTTCTCGAGAGTTAAATTTATCAACCTTAGGTACCACATGACTATCTTCCTCATCCCCTCCAATATCAGGGACAAGCTCACAAAATTGGTTAGGGGTGTCCCCAACCTTAGAATCTTCATGGAAGTAGCTGTTATATAGAGGGGAGGAATCATCCAGGGTCTCAAGAGAATCTAAGGGCAGAGATCCAAAAAAATAGGATTGGTTACAATGAGATGTAGGATTATTGTCCATACCAATAGCCTGAGACTTGGGGTCACCCTCTTTAGGATCCGTTACCAAGTTGGCACCTATGTATGTGGCCTCCCTACCCAAATTCCTAATCTCATGCCTAATAGGCATGAGTGGATGAGATAACGAGTCATTAAAACACTTATAATTACTAGCATATTTTTTGTTGATATTTTTAGGGTATATTTGTGCTTTAATCATTTGCCTTGTGATAGATAAGCTCTTAAATTTATCAAAAATAAGTCGCTAAGAATTTTGATTTCTAATCTTAGGGGACTTGTTTTGAGACCCAAGAACACTTGACTCATTCAAAATACTTCCAAGAGAGGAAATAGGAGGTGTTTCTTTGGATCAGAAAGCCTCTTTGATGGATTGGTTTAAGTTTTTAAGTTATTCAACAATGGGGGTTGAGGTTCTATTGCCTATTTTTTCCCTTCTCTAGCTAAAAATATCTTTATGTAGAGACCTAAGTCTGAAAATGATTTATTGCTACATTTTTAGAGTGAAGGAGGAGAAAGGGTTAATTCATTTCCTTTGTTTTAATTTTCTAATTTTAAAATTATATTTTTTGGCCTTTTGTTTCTTAGCTTGTTCGAAAACTTTAGGGAAGGAAACTACGTTGAGATTATTTATGGTTGGGGGAAGTGAACAAAATCAAATGTCTTTCCTTAACTCATCTACAAGGAGTCAAAATCATGTTTTATGTGGAGTTATAAACAAGGAAGAAATCCCTAACAATGTTCGTGAATGGAAGGAGTTGCAAACTTCATGGATGGAACATCGGTTTGTGCAAATGAATAATATGAGAAAGGCCAGATTTCTCCAAGTAAATAGTATATATTCGTGAGTGTGAATAATTTTCTTCAATAGAGATTATTCCATGATTAAAAATAACATCAAATCCATGCATTAACAACAATTTTCAGTGATGAAGCAACAACAATGGCATTTTTATTGCATAACAAAAGATTTTTACAGAGAAAATCATGGGGTTTCAAGAGGAACAAGATTATTGCATTTTCAAAACAAGGAGCAACGTAGTGATCTCAAACAACAACAAGTTTAAGAGATAGCCAATGTTATAGCCTCTACGGGAAAATTTCAAGGGTAGGATGACATATCTTAATACCGAAATAGAAAGATTCATAATGGGAAATAGCAGTAGCACAAAAGGAACAATATTTTTTAATAAAGGCATGATCATGTCTATGAGACAAGGCAATAGATAAGACATAGAGTTTGAAAGAGCTTCAAAACACAAATGACAATTCCAAGAAGAGGATCAATGATTTCATTAAGGATGACAATAGTTTATACTCAAGAACAAAGAGTTTTAAAATATGATTAATAGCTTATAATGAAAGAAAATAGAGAGTTTCAGAGGAGGTATGGCTTCATTAGAATTTAAAATCCCACACTGGATTGATATCTTCATTATATTTCATTTAAGATTTTTATTTGGGTTTCATTAAGGTCAGTGAATGATAAAGGATATTGACTACACTCAGAATTTGTCAGTAGTTGTTGTGAGGGTTTTCCACTTCTTTTCATAAGAGACAATGAAATTTATTGAGAACTTAATGATGTTATTTTATGTTCAATGAGATCTTTTCTTTATCTCATAAAAATCAAAAGTCAAGAGGTCAAAGAATGATTCAATAATGGTGAACCCAAGGTTACAATGGGCTCTACATGATCCTCTTGTCTCTATGAAGAACACAATACTATATACGATGGTAAAATTTCATGTTTTGAGAAAATAAGAGTAGTTAGGTTTGTTCAATGTTTGAAGAGGGTTTCACTTTTCAAGAGATTTAATGTTGTTTAGAGGTTTTTAATGTAAAGACAATGGGATTAATTATTGCAATGAACAATAGCAATCATTCAAATATGAAGGGTAAGATCATATACAAAAGTAGTGATCAATTAAATTTATATGACAATGATTTCATAAGCTCAAAATATAGTTATCAAGATGCACAACAAGAAGAGATGAAAATAATGTGCAAATTAGTAAGCATAAATCATGGAGAGACAAAAAGAGACATAAAAAGAAAGTGCAAGGAATCTAAGTGTAGAGAGATTTAAGGTTTTATAGTAGTCCTAATAGGATTTTATTTTCCTTAAATGAATATCCATGGTGTTCCATTGTTCCACTAGTAAATATTCATGAATTCTCATGTATCAAATGAAACTACCAATAGTAGAATTAAATTTTACAAAGGCAAAGGAGGAGTAAAACATTTTCATTTGAAAGGCACTTAGACGAGCTTGTAATAAGACAATGATCAAAGCATGACATTTGAGAAGGAGTTTTATTAGCACATAAATCTTTGGGAAAAATGTTGTTATTAGTGACATTAATGTTCCTACGATAGTAATGAGACCATTGTAATAGTAGCAATACTAAATTAACAATAGTGATAGTGCAATGATTACACAACAAAGATAAATGAGACAGACAACAATAATGATAAAAGGGGCTGATCATTGTGATTTCTTAAAGAATGAATTCACAATTATGCTAAGATAGAGATTTTATTATTTTAAAGAGGAAAATGAAAAGTGTGGCATCACTTTTATGCTAAGAATAAAGGCATGTATACAAGCAGTGATAGGGAATACAAAAGAGAAGTACCCAATAACAATGTTGTTATATTAGTGATTCAAGTGTTTATAAAGTGATATATAACAACAAGGTGAGTGCTATAATTTTTAGAACAATGATATCACCCCTGCCATAGAGTTGTCAAGAGGAGAATGTGAGGGATAATGAAATACAAAGATCATATTTATAAAGAACATAGGGAGCAGTCATTACCATTATGATAAAAAAATCCAAAGGATCAAAGAATATTCATACAAACAATAGTGCAGATCTACATTGAAGAAACTTTGATTTAAAATTGATAAGACGTTGTTAAATAAATAATGTTAGTCAGTAAAATGGTGATAGTTGTATGTGTTTAAAATAGTGTTGAGCTCAGTCATTACCATTATGATAAAAAAATCCAAAGGATCAAAGAATATTCATACTAACAATAGTGCAGATCTACATTGAAGAAAATCTGATTTAAAATTGATAAGACATTGTTAAATAAATAATAGTAGTGAGTAAAATGGTGATAGTTGTATGTGTTTAAAATAGTGTTGAGGATAAAACCATTATACCAAAACAATACTATAATATGTCAATGACTTTTATGGTTTGATGCATTACAAATAGAGATGTTAAATTTATTAGAGATAGTGATCAACGAATGAAATTATAGAGAGATAGAAATCATAACAGGTATACAAGTGCATATTTCAAATACAATGGTAATGAAAGATCAGAGACTGGGACAGTGATAATGAAAAATAGATTGGAAACCTCAAACAAGTTTAGAAGGGTTTGGTTGTAGTATTGAACATGGTGAAGAGATGTTCTAGTCATCTTAGGACAATGATTTCACAGAGTATAATGTAGTGATGTTCTAAACATGAAAGCATGGTAATAAGAGCACATAAAGGATAACACCATATAAAGGCTAAATAAGGAAAAAGTAAGTGATAATAAAAAATAACAAAGAAAATGATTAGGTATGTTGAAAGGACTATTCAAAGCTCAAAACATTGTGAAAATCATGAGATCAGGACAATCGTTGTAGAAAATGGTATTCTTATGCAGAGAGATGGGAATTCAACAATGGTGTGAGAATCATCAATCCTCATGAAAATGATTAGATCAATGTCCAAGATATTAATAAAAAATTTACTCATTCAATTCTTCTAGTTCATAGAAGTAAAGGAAATTATGCAATTGGTTCAAGGATCAGTCAGAGGCCTCAACAAGAGTGATTTTTGAGAATTCTACATGAGTTTTTCTTTAATTAAGGAGTCCACATGGGTTAGGCTTCAGTCAACGGTGGTTCTAAGAACATATTTAGGATATTTACATCAATTTTGACACCTTTTGGGGGGATTTATCTTTTGATCGAAAAAGAGATATTTTGTGCAAGTTGAAGGAGAAATCAAAGTTGAAGATCATCAGATTGGAGAAACATTCAAGGATAGAGCATCAATTCTTATAGATTTCTAGTCTAGACCCTTTAGTTTAGAGGTACAATTTGGTCCTTGTTTCATCTTTTAGTTAGAGTTAGCTTTGTCATTCTATAATTTTTTCTCCCTTTCTTCTTTTTAGGAGAGTTGCTTCTTCTTAGCTTTTTGTACATAGCAAAAAGAAGACATATTGTATCTTTTAGAAGAAACAATTCCTTTTCATTATCTTTGTCTTGTTTTAGGAATGAATAATTTGGTGTGATTCTCTTTAAAATCCTTTAATTTTGTCACATTTATATAGTATTTTTTTTTCTGAAAAGGTGGCAAAGCCACTTGATATAGTAATATAATAATAATAAACTGGTTCAAAGAGCTCCCGGAGAAAAGAACGAGAAAGAAAAACTCCAATCATTGCACATATACAAGAAGAAAATTAAGAGTATATCAACCTCTGCTAGCCATAGCTAGTTACAACCAAAATTATGATGATCCCACTATGAAACCCTAAACCTAAACTATTACAAGAGCCCATAGGCAAAACATAAGATTTTAGGCAAAAGTATCCACATCGGTTACATAGGACCATAGGCAAACAAAGAACCCTGAGACATATTACAATATTTATCATCAGAAGGTGAAAATCCACAGAATGGAGGAAACCAACAACATCACAGCTTGTCGGTAGGTCAAACCCACAATCAAAAGAAACTATACAATATGGAACCCTTTACATGATGCAAATTTAAACATTTTCATGGAGAGCTAAAACCAGAGGAACTCGCACGGAAGTGTACCTACAAAACAAAGCAAAAAATATACCTGCAAAAATCATTAATCTTTCAGAAAGAATAGAGTAGTATCCCCAACAGCAACAAGAGGAGGATCACCACCCAAACCAAGATTCAAATTAAGGTCTGGAACAGAATAATCATCCGGTTCAAGAATATGTGGTAGAGCAAAATTGGGTTTACCAGAAACATATGATTCTTTAACAAGGGCAGATGGGTCAAGCTCGAGGAGGTCAAGGATGGAAAACACAACTTGATGCACACCAGTTACACATTCTTTAGTGAGAGAGCCATTAAACTACTGAAGGGTCATTTTAACTAGCCGAAAGGACTGCCGCTTGAGACCCTTTTTGATGCTCTTAAGAACTATATACACACCATGGTGATTAAGGGCTGAATGATGGTGGAAAAGACCACCAATAAGGCTATAACCACACCACAAATAATATTTCTACAAAGCCCTATAAATTTTATTCACCCCAATAAATTTTGACTTTACGTATCGTGAGGCAATTAGACCCAGATGGAAAGGAGATTGTAACAAATCACAAACATTTGACACAAAGACTGAAAGAATTTGAGATGGGTAGATGATACGTTTACCAAACGGGAAAAGGATGTCATGGCCAATGATCCTCTTAATACCCCGATGAATGTGGGGACGATCACAAATGAAAATAGTTGCTAGCATATCATCTTTTACACACCCCACAAAAGGTTGTTCCCAATCTTGCACCTCAAGGAGACTTATTTTTAATGTAGAATATGGGTTGTGTTGAGTTTAAATTAGTAGGTTGTGGTTGTAAAAATCTTTGATTTTCCTCCAAGAAAGTGTTGGTTTAGTATCTTCCTATTATGTATCGAATGTAATATTTTGAGTTTTGAGTAGAATGTGTCTTTCATTGAAAGTATTATGATTTTGAGCAGCTAACTAGGCTTCTCACACATTAGGTGCATCATCTCCTAGGATAGTTTTCATTTCAAGAATTCTTCTACCCCTTTCCCTATCAAGAATAGCTAGTTTTAGGAGGTATTAAAAGGGAACCAACCCTATAATATAGAGATTGATCTTCACAAGAAGAAACTCACAGGCGTGAATATCATTCCATGTTTCATGGGATTATTGAACTCCCACCTTAACATTCGACGCAATCCCTTGTGAAAACAAGTTCACCGTAGACACAATGGGGGAGAGGGTAATATGGCAGGAGCCTCAATAAGGAGGAGGGAGGAGAATTATTGAGATTAGAGAGGGTGGAAATCTAGGGTCTTAAGTTTGGCCAAAGGATCAACAAGAGGAAAAGAAAACACCGTAGGTTAGACTTCGTAGGAGGAGAAAAATACTGAGCAATTAGAGGAGCATTCATATTTTACCTTGATAAGGGGCATTTTTTTTCTTAAAGGACCCTCCTTTATGCATAGAAAGCACACATTAATGCCCCCTAAAAACTCAACCGGAAACTCAAAATGTTCCTCACGAAGTTCAATATTTAACTAGCTTAGGAGACAAGTTCCATGTTTAATAATAATTAGAAGCCTAACATCTCAGTAAGGTAGAAGAGACAGGATTTCATCCATGCATAATATATTCCCTATAAATTCTAGGATTTGGGAAACCATTTCTAAATAATTGGTAAAATGTTTTTAATAGTTATCCATCTAGGGCATGACAATTTCACAACCTCATGATAATTGGATCATAGGGTACATCCAATGATCCTAAAGCATGCACTTCCTATGAACCAAAACTATTTTTTAAGCACCTCCTTTTGACTATAGGATTCGTTAAATAAGTTAATAAAAAATCCCTTCTAAATCATTCTACAATATGAAAAATGAGAGCCTAATTTCTTCACCCATATAGACTGGACCTAGTTGTTAATATAGTTTCTGGAAAGGACTCTATTTTGGTCTAAATTTGCTAGAAAGGTGTCAACATCTCTTAATCTATTCCTCTCATTGTTTAATTCCATGGCCATTTTCGGATTAGGCATAATTAATAGTGTGGTTTTAGAAGAGTACTTATAGTGTCATCCTCTATCTATTGTTGAGTCTCTGCATTATCCTTGAGTAACAATAAACTTTGCACCTGTTGATCTTATCTCGCTATTTTCGTGCACTTCCTTGAAAGATTTGTCTCAAGAACTATCCGACTTGGCTGAGCGATTGAATGAGACCCTTGGGGAGACATGTCCAATTAAATATGGGGAAGTACAATAAATTATCTGCACTGAGTTCTAGCAATAGGATGAGAGTGAAGTTTTCCAAATCCTGGTGCAAGGGGATGCTCGCTCGTGCAAAGTCAACCTTCGTAGGGAAAACACACACAAGAACAACCCTAAGTTACAGAGTAGTCCCTTCAAATTTTCATCAAAATTATTTGACAATTACTTACAAATAAATGCATTTAAGTTAATTAGTTATTTTAACTATTTTAATGACTTTCGAAAAAATGAACAGTAATTTGATTTTATAAATGAAAAATGAGTGCATTTTATACATAGTTAATTTTTGGAAGAGAAAATTGGTAGCTTGAATTGGATTGTGAATAGACTCTTGTGAGAATAGATGCAATGGATTAGGAATTTGAATACTTTTAGGTTGTCCAAGATTTGTGCAAATTGGTTTGGTATGTTGGGAGCTCTTTGAATTTTTTGGAGGGAGTGAGATGAGGTAGGGATCTTCCTGTATCTCTCATTTCTTTCTCTTTTGATTTAAAATTTGTTTCAAATTAATTTTAGTAATATTTAAAGCATTCCTTCTTTTTAAAGAATTTTATTTGGATGATTATGGAAATTGTATGTATTAAAATTTGGAAAATGTGGGTTTCTTGGGGAAATGCTCTTAAAAATTTATTATACAAAGGGATGTAATACCTCTATAACCCTAACTGAACCATATAGATAATGTGACCTGAGATTATATTTTAGATGTTACCGTGTTAAGTCTATTGGATGTTGTAAGATCCTTTTTATGTTTCCCTCTCTACATATGTGAGTGTGTTATTGCATTAGTTGTATACATAGAGGTACTTATCTAATCTATTCGTGTAGCTTATTCATATTCTAATACATGGTGATCCTATAATGTCTCATATTTGATACACATGTTGATGTTGTTAAGTATATTACTTATGGTCTATGGTACCCTTCTACATGTATCTATCTCTGCCTATGTGTTGAGAATCTTCAAGAGCTTTGTGTGAGTGTGGTTGGGTATTTTTAGGACATTGATTGTTAGGGTGGACTATTTATCATGTTTTGATGGTATAAGGCTTGATTATGGTGTTGTTATATGATTTATTCTTTAGAAAGATACAATTATAACTTATGTTTCTCTCTCTGATTATAACTTAAGTTTCTCTCTCAATGTGTTTGGACCTATCATGAAATAAATGAGTCACAAAAAGTTTCAAGCAACTTTGGTTATCACAATGAATGATATTGGAATCCATGGCTTGTCCAAACAATCCAACCAATAAATTTATTATCCATACTACTTCTCAATCTCCCATAGATGCGGCAAAGTATTTAGCTTCAGTGGAGCTTTGTGCAACTGAGGACTACTTTCTACTAAACTAGGATATCATTGGAGATCCCAAACTAAAAAAACATCTTGGAGTACTCTTTCTATCTACAACACTTCTATCCCAATATGAGTCTTAATATCCATGAAAGTTTAGATCAACATTGTCATACTTTGTAATCCAAGTCCAATAGTTCTACGTAGATATCTCAATATGTGTTTGCTACGACCAGATGCAATTTTCTAGTTTCACACATGAACTGACTGAGTGCATTTGTTGCATTGAAAATGTTTGGTCTGGTATTGACCAAATACATTAATGACCCAATTATTTTATGATAGAGAGTAGGATCTTCTAATTTTGATTCTGAAGCTGCTTCTTCGAGTTTGTGAAGGTTTGTCTCCATAGGCCTAGACATAGGTTTGATATCCATCATTCAAAACCTCTTTAATATGTCAATATTATATTTTCTTTGATTTAAGATAATGAAATTATCTTATTTCCATACTTCTAATCCAAGGAAGTCATGTAATATTCCCAAATAGTTCATGTCAAATTCAGAAGCAAGGTCTTGCTTGCATTTAGTGATGAGATGATCTTCTCTTGTGATTAGAACATCATCAACATATAAAATGAGAATCAACATGTCACCAGTTATTACCTTTAATTATAAGTTGGGGTTTGATTCATTCTTGGAAAACCCCATTTTGTAGAGATAGTTGTCTATTCTTTCATACCATGCTCGAGGGGCATGTTTGAGCCCATATAAAACCTTCTTTAATTTGCAAACATGAGAAGTACTATCACGAATCACAAATCCCTCTTGTTATTCCAAGTACATTTCCTCTTCAATGATCCCATTAAGGAAAGTTGTCTTTACATCCATCTAGTGAATTTTCCATCCTTTAGATGCGAAAATAGCAATAACACCTCTAACAGTGGTGTATCGAGAAACTGGGGAAAATTTCTCTTTATAATCAATCCCTTCCTTCTAAGAGAATCCTCCGGCAACAAATCTGGCTTTATTTTTTTTAATACTTCCATTAGCTACATTTTTTATTTTGAATAGCCATTTAGATGAGACAATTGATTTGTCTTTAGTTCTAGACACAGTGTCCTAGACATCATTCTTTACGATGGATTGGTATCCTTCCATACTTTCTTTTTGAATGCTTCATCAACATTTGAAGGTCTATATTTGATAAGTTCACTCATGAGAGAAACATAGTTGAAGTATCTATTAGGTTTCTTCCTTTCTCTAAAAGTACCCTCAAAAGCTCCATAAATCTTTGTTTCTTCAATTTTTTTCCTTCCCTAGAGTGGTCACTTGTGATTAATTACTAACTCTCTAGTTTCAAGTGTAGAGTTCAATGGTTCATTATCATTTTTATTGAAGTCTCCCTCTAAAGCTTAGGATCATGATCTTCTTGAGGGTTTACTTCAATTGCTTCCATAATGTCTTTAGATCTTTTAATATCAATGTATTCTTGGAAGGTTACATCTCTGCTAAGCTCAATTAAGTTTTGACCAGGTATGTATACCTGGTAGGCTTTATACATCTCACTATACCCAACAAATCTTCCACTCTTTTCTCAAGCCTCTAATTTGGACCTTTTATCCTTAGGAATGTGGTTATAGACAGAACAACCAAATATCCTAAGATGACCTATATCAATTTTAATCCCATTGAATGCTTCTTCAGTTGTTTTATTTTCTAGAATGGAGTGAGGACATCTATTTTGGATATAAACAGTTCTACAGGAGGATTCAGCCCAAAATGAGGTATGAAGGTTTTGATCATGCATCATAGCTTTTTATGCTTCTACTATGGTTATATTTTTCCTTTCAGCTACCCCATTTTATTGAGGGTTTTTAGGAACTATTTACTCCCTCTTAATCCTAGCTGAATTACAAAATTCCTTAAATTTATCAAAGATTTATTCTCCCCCATTATCGTACCTTAAGGTTTTGATTCTTTTCTTGGACATGTTTTCAACTAAGGCTTTGAATTCCTCAAATTTTGTTAGAACTTCATTTGATTATTTATATTTTAGAAAGTAAATCCAGGTTTTCTTAGAGTAGTCATAAACAAAAACAACATAATACTAAAATCCTCCTAGCAAGGTCACTTCCATTGGTCCATATAGGTCAGAATGGATAATTTCAAGTACATTTTTGGATCTACTCTCACTATTATGGTAAACACCCTTGGAGTTATTTCCTAGAACAAAAACCTTGCAAACCCCTTCATGATCTTGCTTTAATTTAGGTATACCATTTACAATATTCATCATAGAAGATAGGGCACAGAAGTGAAGATGTCCCAACCTTCTATGCCATATTTCATTAGTAGAATATATATCATGAATTGAGGCTTGAGAGGGAGAAGTGGATAGTTTGTATAGGCACCCATCTCAAGTTCCTAAAGTATGTGCCTTCTTGATATTTCACTTCTTAGGCCATTCTAGTACCTTTCCATCCATGAAAGAAATATGATACCCTTATCTCCAAGTGCTGATATGGAAGCTAGATTGTGCTTGATGCATGGTATAAATAGTACACTAGTTAATTGAAGAGACATCCTTGATTTGAGTTCAATTGTGGAGGTTCCAACTCCTTTTATCAAGTAGTTTAAATTGTCTACAATGATAAATTCTTTATTTGAACCTTTATCTAGGCTATGTAGTTGTTCTCTAAATCTTGTGATGTGTCAGGAGGCTCCACTATCAATGATCCAGGTATTTCTTTTATTTGATATCTCACTTGATAGTTTTGAGAAGAATACAAGTCTTTCTGCATCCTTATCCTTACTTTGCTAGTGAGGCTTGATGTTTGATTCTGTCTGGACATTTTATTGCAAGATATCCAAATTTATTGCATTTGAAACATTGGACTCTAGAAATGTCTCTTCTTCTTTTATTTGAATGCTTATTATGGTTGTCCTTCCTTTTCTTTTGTTTGAAGTTGTTTTTCCTTCCTTTCTTGTGAGAATTAACATTAAGGACTTGAATTTCCCCATTAGAGATGTTTGTACTAATTCCTCTCGCAATAAATCTTGCTTCTTCTTGAATGCAATCAGTCTTTAATCAATCAAACTTAGGAAATTTAGGTCTAGCACTTATCCCTTGTCTGAATGATTCCCAAGATGTAGGAAATCCATTTAGAGAAAGCATTGATAATTCTTTATTGTCAATTTGATAACCAATAATAGATAGTTGATCACTTATCTTTGTTATTCTCATGAAGTAGGACATGATGGTTTCTCCTTTTTTAATCTTGACATGGTGGAGTTGTGTTTTAAGGGAAAGGGTCCTACTAGTATTATTTATCTCATACATGTTACCTAGTGTTTTGAACATTTGATATACAGTATCTAGCTTTGATATAATAGGGACTATATGATATTTTACTGCATCTACTAGAATCTTCTTGGCTTTCTTTTTATTTTTTATCCACACAGTTTTCTCATCATTATTATTTGGTATAGGTACATCCCTCTCCACAAATCTGTTCAGGTCATGTTCTCTTAGTGTCATCATTATTATAAATTTCCATGAGACAAAATTTGTGGCACCTTCTAGTTTATGTTCAAATCTAACTCCACTCACCATTTTTCTTAACTATTAGTTTTATAGAGCTCTTGATCGTAGTTATATTTCTCCTATAAATTCTATCTATTCGGATCTTTTCTTTATGCTAGCTCTGATACCATGTTAAATTGTGATCGGATTTAGAATAGAGGAATTTTTAATTTTTTCTAACTAGTTTCCTATATAATGAAACTATGATGATACTTAGGTTATAATTATATTATAAATCCTTTTATCCTAATGGAATTTTGTATGTAATGATAATGCATATCTGAGAGAAAACAATGAACTTCAAATACAATGATGATATATTTCTTTTGCTTGACAAGACTTGATATGAAGCTCTATTTGTAACTTGTAATAACACTTGTATATTTCTATGTGTTCCAAGCTATCTTTCAATGAGTATATATATAAAATAATGGGACATGTCTCTATGTGATACATGTCTCTTATTAATGGTTTAACCATTCATTAGTTACTGCTAATATATATCATTGAATCTGACCGATAACGATCGAAGCATAACTTAATAAAAATGATTAGATAGTTGATATAATGATAGAATATTATAATATCCATTGGAAATGATACTATATGGAATTCAATAATGATTATCAGTTGTGATAATCACAGTCGATAATGATCGACGCTTTTAATATATTTAACAACAATGAAATATGAATATGACAGTTGATGGTGTTGTCGGCTGTGATTGTTAGAATAGGTAAACACCTATTCTCCCAAGAACACCGGCATGCATAACCCTGTCACATGGAAGAAGTAAAGAATAGAAGACAGGAAGAATCTATGTGTTAGAATAGGTAAACACCTATTCTCCCAAGAACACCAACATGCATAACCATGTCACATGGAAGAAGTAAAGAACAGAAGACAGGAAGAATCTATGGCGGCCAAAATACAGGAGACATCATATGCACAAGAAAAAAATATATTAACAATATGTTTCAAGATGTTACAATGAGATGTGAAAACTCCTTATGAAAAACAAAGAGGTGAATCCTTATAAAAGGAATCATGAAACCCTAAAAGGGAAACCCTAAGGTTAGCTTGAGCAACTAGAGTGAATAGGTGAGTTAGTAATTAGATCATAATGATTTAATTAATAACCCAAGAGACTATTGCTCTAACACACCCCCTTAAGATAAGCTTAGGGAGAAGCAAAAACCTAGGAGACTACTGCAGAAATAAGGAAAGAAGGGTCCCAGCAACAAGGCCAGATCAGGTACCCAAGTACAAGAAATAAACTAGATGAAGGAAACAAAGCCTCCAATCTAGGGAAAGTCCCAAAGAAAGGAACAAGAAAGAGAAAGAAGCATCTCCAAAGCATGAAGTTGTAAACACTGTCAGAAGAAATTGTTGGAACCCCCACTGAAATAGTGCATGACCAGGTAGAGAAGACAAAGTCTGAAGAGCTGATCAATCGAAGAGGTGACCTCCAAAGTAGGAAAGAATGAGTGTCTATATAGTAGATGAACATCTCACTGAAATGCATAGGTGCCTAGCCACTGCATTTGCCTAGTACATAGGAACAAAAATAGAATACGTAGATCACTCAACCAAACCAAGGAAGCAATAGAGCCAATAGGTGAACCCCCCAAAAAACCAAATTTTTTTTGCCTCTAAGACAAGTTGTCCAAAATGGACAAATTTTATCTGGATTATGGAGTTTTTGGGTGCTCTGAGCACAACGGTAATGTCCGTTTGAGCCCAAAATGATTAGAAACAAAGGTCCCCCCTAAATCCACATAAAAAGCTCCAAAAAAACTAGAAAACCCTCCATCTTGTGAAATACTTTGACAAAACACGAACAACGAGTAGCAAGATGGCTCTGATACCATGTTAGAATAGGTAAACACCTATTCTCCCAAGAACACCTGCATGCATAACCTTGTCACATGGAAGAAGTAAAGAACAGAAGACATGAAGAATCTATGTGTTAGAATAGGTAAACACCTATTCTCCCAAGAACACCTGCATGCATAACCCTGTCACATGGAAGAAGTAAAGAACATAAGACAGGAAGAATCTATGGCGACCAAAATACAGGAGACATCATATGCACAAGAAAACAATATATTGACAATATGTTTCAAGATGTTACAATGAGATGTGAAAACTCCTTATGAAAAACAAAGAGGTGAATCCTTATAAAAGGAATCACGAAACCCTAAAAGGGAAACCCTAAGGTTAGCTTGAGCAACTAGAGTGAATAGGTGAGTTAGTAATTAGATCATAATGATTTAATTAATAACCCAAGAGACTATTACTCTAACAGTGATAACCACAGTCACCATCATTTCCGTGTATTGTCGATTACTCTTGTCATTCATTAATATTAAGTTGATTCACATAATCAATATTATAGTCGATATTAAACATGAAATATTGTTTAATGTATTATCATCGTTATAATGTATATGACAATTATTTATTATTTATGAATTATATATATATAATATGTATATATGTATATATAATATATCTCATATACATACATACATGTATATATAATATATATGTCATCTTGATAATTGTCATCAATATTAATAATGCTCCATGGCAATAAGATAGATATCAAATGTTTAAGGTCGATAGACCATTCAAATATTTGAGTTCATCGATTGGAATCATCTGATCGAAGCTACAATCATTAACATATAGTAGGTGCATGAGATGGAGCTTTTGTGTAAGAGTTTTATAGCTTTCTAGATACCTTTGGATCTCTGGTCAATGATACTCCTAAAAGAAGTTTGCTCTGCAAATATATTGTAATTTGTTTTTTTATTGTTGAATAATATATTGGACTGCTTTTGGAGTGTGGGGTTTTTCTCCCAAAAGGATTTTCCCCACATAAAATATGTGAGATTTTTTTTACATTATTCTCCCCTTAGAGTTAGTTTAGGAAGTTGCTCCGCCATTTAACTTCCTTACATTTTGGTATTTTTATTATTAATTTAATATAAAGGTTTATATATATCTATCTAATATAATCAAATGTTCAATAACCAATATGTCTTGAGAGCATGAGATAGTATTAAGTAATTCCTAATTATGTGTGGGTGTATATTGTGTGGATACATACTATATAATTAATATTTATATTTTGAAAAGTATATTATATAGTTTTATTTGTAATAAGTAAATATTGTAGAAACTGATTAAAGATCAGATTCATAGAACCCGAATACACCTGCATGCAAATGACCTAATACAAAGATGAAGTACGAAAACAAAAAAGAAGAACTCAGATGTTTACTCAAAATGTGAGAGCAAAAATTACAACTGAATTAATGAAAAGCAATTACAAAGTTTGACCTTATAAAGGTGAACGAAACCCTAGAAGGTAAATACTAGGTTGC
>MU228022.1:4289662-4330659 GCA_018584345.1 Thuja plicata
TATATATAAAATAAGAAATTGTAAAATGATGATTAGAGGTAGTGGATCATGTGATTATTTGAGGATTGTTAATATGATGAAAATAATCTAGGAAGATTTGAGATTCATGTTATAAAATGAATCTAAAATTAAAGGAATTAATGTTTATGATTTATGTGATGTGATTCATTGATGTACCTAGATGGGTAGATATGTTATAGTAGTATTTCTTGAGTAGCGATGTTAGGGAGCCCAACGAGGACCTTGGATTAAGTTATTTTCTCGAACATTTATATTATGTGATGATGTATCTATATTTCCGCTTTCATAGAGTGTAATTTGTAGAATGGAAATTTAACTTATTGTTTAGTAGAAGTTAAAATGATATGTAATGATCTATTTAAGTGAATATAATTGTTTGAAAAAAAAATTGTACCTTTATTTTGATTAGATTAGTGTTTTACTTGCGGGTTTCTAAGTAGGGTGTTACAAGGGAAAATATTTTTAATGATTTTTTGTGTTTTCTGGTGCATAAAGGCCAATGAGATTTCTCAGTTTTTCCTTTGGAGCATTTTAAATTTTTAAGCTTTCTGAGATCCATCAATGGTGGATGCTCATATTGCTAATTTTGTATGTGAAATTGGAAAATATGAAAGTTGGAACCTTAGTGATTTTATGTTATATTATTGTGTGGAAGGATGGATTCATATTATAAAATTTATTGTTTATTTTCATTTGAGCTTGTTTTCATTTGGTTATTGGCCATTTGAAGATTAAACGTGTGTATGAATAGTGAAAAAAGGATTATGAATGTGGCTTTGTGTTGGATGATTATCTCAAAGATAAATGGAATATTTGTATGATATAATTTATTATCATTGATTGAATTGGAAGCTATTTCCATGCCTTCTTAGGTGTTTGAGGAATTGATGTTCTTGTTGTCTGTATTGAGAAAAATGTAAATGTGTTTAATGGAAATCAATTGTGATGGTTGTCTTGTGTTTTTTCATGTGATTGTATTTGAGTTTTGTGTCATGAAGAGAATGATGATATTTGAGACTAGTTGATAGCGATGGTTGGGAAGTGGCTTCCAATATATCACCAAGCATGAGAAATCACATGGTTTTCCATTGTGAGTATTAAAAATAAGTGGTTGAGATGAAATGTGACAAAAGAATATGTAAGAAATTTATGTGTTTTCCCCTCATGCCTAAGTACTTGGTTAGGCTTGGGATGAGTTGGGAAGAGAAGACCATCCATGAGAGATGAAATATGGTTCATAGAATCCTTGTCTTCATGAGAAGATAACATGTTCTATGTGAGCTATTGGTGCCACACTATGAAACTTCCCCATTGATTCTCATATCATCTAACCGCATAGAATATTGAGTAGTACCCATGCATAATTAAATCCTAAGTATATATTGATGGGGAGCTCCTCTCCTAGAGCCTTATATCTCTCTCTAAGACCTTCTCTTGGTCTTCTTTAGGGTCTCTATCTCTACCCTAACTAGAGGATTCCTCTCTGATCCCCAATTTCACTAGGAGCTCTCCACCAACTTCAACTTCTTCACTATTCTCTCCTTCATAACCTTCTTGCATCCATGGCTCAACTAGCCTCCTACCACTCCAATGGTGTCAAATTATTAAGGATTGGTTTAATAACTCCCCTTTAGTATAATCAAACCTCTATGGATTCAATTTTGTGGATCCTTCACCCATTTTCCAATCGGGTTCCAAATTACTAGTCTTTTAGGCCTTGTAGCCTTTTTAGGCCTATTAGCCCTCCTAATCACTAAAAAGGTGATTTTTCTCCTAAAACCCCTTAACACCCCTAGAAAAAAATTTCATATTATTTATGGTTTTTTCCTCCACTTTAAGACTTTCTAGGTCTCTGATTCTAATCTTGTCTATACAATGGACTTTCACCAAACTCTTAAAAATAAGGGTTTCTAGGGCATGATAGCTGGTTTGGTTTCTTGAACTTCTTCCACCGATCTAATGAGATCATCTAAACTCCTCCTTCCATAAAATGGTCTACACATCATGCCCCTACACTCCAGTATAATTTATTGGCACATACCAATCAACTGGCAATCATCATTGTTGTTGCACTACTTAGTCACCCTAGCCAAAATAGCTAGTACTCGTCTAGGGCCTAAAAGTTTTCAAGTTTCCCCTGCACACACATACTCCAAAATCCATATTTGAAAATTATATACAAGTCTCTAATTGATTCCAAGTGTTCATGGAGTTTGAACCACGGGAACACCAAGGAAAGCCATCTTTTACATGATTGGACCAAAACTGGCCAGTGAACTCACAAAATGCAAGAAATTAAACAAAACTTAACCAGAAAGAACAAATGACTAATCTAATGCCACAAAGAACTCATAAAATACATTTCAAACACTCTCCATGCTTTCATTCAATCCAATAAAGTGATGATTGATGGCTCTGGAACTTAATTACACTGCAAATTGGTTCTTCCCAAACACCAGTCCGTACAATATGAAATATAACTGTCAGATTAGGGTTGAAATAAAATTATATACTTCCATCCCACCTGTATAGACCCTCTGGTCAGGGTTTTGGCATCATAAGAGCCGATTCCTAAAATCTAGGAAATGTTGTCATGACAACTTTAAAAGTTGTCATGACAACTTTGACAACTTTTGTCAAAATGTCACTTTCTCAACTTTGAGGGTCCTAATTGGTTCCAAACCTTACCAAATGACTTAATAACATTAAAAACTTAAAAATCTTCCCACTTTGGAACTTTTTTCAATCCTTTGAATTTTGGTTTACTTTTAGGTTCTAAACCCCTAGAATCAACTAGACTCAGCAACACACAAACCCTAATCTTTCCTAACACTAATCACACCTCAAAACACACTAGGGACTTTATAGATTATTCATTATTTATGGATGGTTGGCCAAACCAACCTACAAGCCAAAACTAACTAAAGATCTTCAAAAGACCTTAGGATGTTCCTGAACCATCCTCCCCCTGCAACAAGAGAGTTAAGGTACCTGTGGTGTCAGGAAATCCTCAATGATTCCATGCTTCTTGAAGTCACTCTTAGCTATCCAAGTGCCTTCTGACTCTGGTTTTTGTCTCCACTCCACTAGATGCTCCATATATACTTTGTGTCTTGTCTTATTCTTTACTCTTGAATCCAATATCTTTTCCACTTGTGGCTTGACTTGTTCCAGAGTCTTTAACTCTCCCATATCCTTATGCACCTCTATACTGTAATGCGATTCATCCATATTTGGCCCCTTATACTTGATAAAATACTTCACATTGAAGATTGGAGAGATTGACATCTCCTTGGGAAACTCCACCTTATAAGCATTAGGCCCATACTTAGCCAATATCTTGCAAGGTCCAATCCTTTTCATCTGTAGCTTACTAGGTATCCCCTTTTATAGTCTTGCCTTATTCAGGAACACCATTACTAACTCACCCACTTCAAACTGAAAATCTCTTCTTCCCTCATCTTTTTTTTCCTTCAACTTCTAATTGGCCTCCATTAAGGTCTTTTGCACTTGTTCATGAACTTACTTCATTGATTGTGCAAATTCATCAGCATGTCCACTAACTCCCTCATATCCTTTGAGGTCTCTAAGCTCCATCACACCCCTTGGATGTGTCCCATACACAATCTCAAATGGAATTTTACCTGTAGTCCTATTTGTGCTATTGTTATAGGCAAATTCTGCATGTGGAATAAGTTGCTCCCATCCTTGTCAGTATTCCTTTGTCAGACATCTAAGAAAGTTCCCAAGAACTCTATTTATTACTTCAATATGCCCATCCATTTGAGGATGATAAGCAGATCCATGAGATAATTTTGTACCTAGTCTCTTCCATAGGGTCTTCCAAAAGTGCCCCATGAACTTCACATCCTTGTCTGCAACAATGCTCATTGGTAGGCCATGAATCCTCACTATTTCCTTGAAGAACAAGTAGGCAATATGGATGGCATCATGTGTTGTTTTGCATGGTATGAAGTGTCTCATTTTACTAACCCTGTCTACCACTAAAAACACACTGTCTAAACCAGTTGGAGTCCTAGGTAGCCCCATTATGAAGTCCATACTTATTCACTCCCAAGGTCTACTTGGGATGGGTAATGGCTGGTAAAGTCCTGCATTTGATAAATCTCCTTTAGCCTTCTAACATATGCCACACTTCTCCACATATCTTCTCACTTCCTTCTACATCTTTGGCCACCAATAAAACCTTTCCAATAAGTCTAATGTCTTATTTAGTCCAAAGTGCCCACTTAGGCTCCCATTATGTTTGTCCTGAATGAGGTTCTCCCTCATTGAACCTTTTGGAACACAAAGTTGATTGCCTTTGAATAGAAACCCATTCTGCAATGTATACTCTGCAAACTCACTATGAAAGTGATTCTCAAAATCTTTGCACACTTTGTAAATCTCTGAGAAATCCAATTCTCCCTCATATAGGTCTTTAAAACCTTCAACTCTTGTACTTTGCAACTGAATCTCTTGGATGGTAAGTAGTCTCCTACTAAGGGCATCTGCAACTTTGTTTTTCAGCCCCTTCTTATGTTTTATAGTGAAGGTATATGACTATAGGAACTCCATCCATTTTATGTGCCTCAAGCTAAGCTTGTCTTGAGTGTTTATGTAACTCAATGCTTGGTTATCTGTAAAGAAAACAAACTCTTTAGGGAATAGATAATGCCTCCATTTCTTTAAGGCTTTCACAAGATAATATAGCTCCAAGTCATAGGAAGAGTACCTAGACTTATCCTCATTTATTCTTTCACTGAAAAAGACCATAGGCCTGCCTTCTTGGCTTAGGACAACTCCTACTGCATTGTTGCTTGCATCACACTCCACAATGAATGGTTTATCAAAAATAGGTAACAACAATATAGGTTGAGTGGCTAATTCTCTTTTCAACCTTTCAAACCCCTCATTAGCTTCCTTAGTCCATATAAATTTAGTTTTCAATCCTCCTTTGATAGTCTCTAGGACTGGAGCACAAATCTTATTGAATCTCCTAATGAACTTCCTATAGAATTGGGCTAACCCATGGAAGCTCCTAACTTCTGTCCCTATCTTAGGAGTAGGCCAGTTCAATATAGCCTCTACTTTCTCTTTATCCATTTTCAAATCACCCTTGGAAACTACAAAGCCAAGGTAGACTAGATCTTCCTTCACGAACTCACTCTTCTCAAGATTTATGGTGAGTTTCTCCTCCTGCAAATTCTTCAACACTAACTCCAAGTGTTTCATATGATCCTCTTTGGTTTTACTGAATATGAGGATGTCATCTAAATAAACAACTAAAAATACTCCTATATAGTCCTTCAAGACCACATTCATCACCCTCATTAAGGTGCTTGGTGCATTGGTAATCCCAAAGGGCACTACTAACCATTCATACAACCCCTCTATAGTCTTAAATGAAGACTTCCACTCATCACCCTCTTTCATAATAATTTGATAGTACCCACTCTTCAAGTCAATTTTAGAGAAGTACTTAGCACCCCCCAAGCAATCCATCAAGTCTTCTATTCTAGGAATTGGAAATCTATACCTGGTAGTTATCCTATTTATTTCCCTAGAATCAGTACACATCCTCCACTTACCTCCCTTCTTAGGAGCCAACACTACTCGGACAACACAAGGGTTGATTCTTTTCCTAATCAATCCTTGATCTAACAACTCTTGCACTTGCCTGGCTATCTCCTTGTTTTTCTCTAGTGCTATCTTGTATGCAACTTTGTTTGGAAAGGATGGTCCTGGTATGAAGTCAATTTGATGACTTATCTCCCTCTTTGGTGGTAATGAAGGTGGTGTACCCTCACAAATTATATCCTTGAACTGATCCAATAGTTCTCTCACCTCTTTTGGCATGGGTGTTTGCTTATGAGTCTCCTCCTCCTTTGGCTTTAACATGATTGCATAGCCAACTTCTTTATCCTTCATATCCCTTAGGAATTATTTTCCATTCATCAACATGACACTGGATTCTGCCTTCTCCACCATGTCCTCTTCTATCAAAGACTGTATTTTGTAAGTTACCCCATTTTTCTTGAAAGAGTATTTTTTATCTTTCCCACTATGGACAACTTCTTTGTCATACTTCCATGGTCTGCCAAGCAACAGATGGAAAGCATCCATTGGAAACACATCACATAGTATCCTATCCTGATACTTTCCAATGGAAAATTCTACCCACACTTGTTCATTCACCAAGATTTTTTGACCCTTATTCAACCGTGTAACTTTATAGGGACACACATGTGGGATTTTGGTGAGCTTCAACTTCTCTACTGCCTCCTTAGATATGAAATTATCTATTGACCTTGAATCAATTATCACCTTACACACTTTCCCCAATATCTTGCACTTCACTCTTAAAAGATCCCTCCTCTAATTGTGCTCATCTTTGGTGGGTATCTTTATCGGTATCCTTCTCAACATAAGGTGTTCTCCTTTCTATGAATCTAGGCTCACCTCTAATTGTTTATAGAAATCCTCTTCTTGCACATAAGCTATCTTCTTCTCCCCTTTTGAGGATGTTGGTTTATCCAGACACCTATATGCAGGATGCCCTATCTGTCCACAATTGTAGCATTTCATGGAAGAAAAGTGAGAGCTTCTCCCAAAACCTCCTGATCTTCCTCTGCCACTGTTATAAGAACTTATTCCTCTGTTATTGTATCCACCCCTATTGCTTGTCTCTTGTCCTTGCTTTGAATATCTGGAGTCACTTTGTCCTCTACTATCAATGTCTCTTCCACTTGAACCTCCTCTATGGCTAGCTATATTGTCTCTACCCCTTCCTCTACCTATGGAGGTAGAATCTTGTCTCTTGTTGAGTTTCTCTTCCACTTTCAAAGCCATTTGAAAACAAATATGGATGGAATTCAAGGTAAAGAGACTTAGTTCTTCTTGAATGTTCCACCTTAATGCATTAAGGTATCTTTCAACTTTGATGCTCTCTGTCTCCTGGATTCTTGATCTAAGACAAAGTTTTTGAAATTCTTCGGTATAGGCTGGCACATCTAGGTCTTTCTGCCTAAGGTTCTACCTCTTCTTATGTAGTTGAATGTCATAATCTTCAGGAAGGTAATTCTCCTTCACCTTTGCAACCATTGTCTTCCAATTTGATATGGACTTCTTTCCCTCCTTCTCTCTTTCTTCCTGCAAGAACTTCCACCATGTGAGTGCTTTCCCTCTTAGCCTTGATTTGGCTATCTTCACCTTTTGTACTTTTGTACTTTTGTAATCTCATCACACTCAAAGTGATTCTCCATCCCTTCAAGCTATTCCATAACCATTTCAAGGTCCATCTTACCAGAGAATACTGGTATTCCTTCTAGAGCCTTCCCACTCAATGCTTTGAGTGCTTTGAGGAATGGTTCCTCAGGTAGAAGAGGATCAGGCTCTGGTTCTACCTCCTCTTCTATTGGTTTCTTTCCTTTATCTATCCCTTCATGCATTTCTTCTCTCAACTTGCTGGCAGTCTCTACCACTTCTGCCATCTTGATCTTCATTTCCTCCATTGCCTCTTCAAGAAGCCCATTCTTGATTTTTTGCTCTGACAAATCCTTGACCAACTCTGCATTGGTCACCATGATGTTCTCACCAATGGATTCACTCCACTCTGACATGAACTAATCGTCTCCCAATCCTTTCAATGGCTCTGATACCAATTTGATGGGGAGCTCCTCTCCTAGAGCCTTCTAGCTCTCTCTGATACCTTCTCTTGGTCTTCTTTAGGGTCTCTATCTCTACCCTAACTAGATGAATCCTCTCTAATCCCCAATTTCACTAGGAGCTCTCCACCAACTTCAACTTCTTCACTATTCTCTCCTTCATAACCTTCTTGCATCCATGGCTCAACTAGCCTCCTACCACTCCAATGGTGTCAACTTCTTAAGGATTGGTTTCCTAACTCCCCTTCTATCTAAGCCAACCTCTATGGATTCAATTTTGTGGATCCTTCACCCATTTTCCAATCAGGTTCCAAATTACTAGTCTTTTAGGCCTTGTAGCCTTTTTAGGCCTATTAGCCCTCCTAATCACTGAAAAGGTGATTTTTCTCCTAAAACCCCTTAACACCCCTAGAAAAAAATTGCATATTCTTTGTGGGTTTTTCCTCCCCTTTAATACTTTCTAGGTCTCTGATTCCAATCTTGTCTGTACAATGGACTTTCACCAAACTCCTAAAAACATGGGTTTCTGGGGCATGATGGCTGGTTTGGTTTCTTGAACTTGTCCCATAGATCTAATGAGATCCTCTGAACTCCTCCTTCTATAAATTGGTCTGCACCTCATGCCCCTACACTCCACTATCACTGATTTGCACATACCAATCAATTGGCAATCATCATTGTTGTTGCACTACTTAGTCACCCTAGCCAAAATAGCTAGTACTCGCCTAGGGCATGAAACTTTTCAAGCTTCCCCTACACACACACAATCCACAAGTCATATTTACAAAGTATATACAAGGCTCTAATGGATTCCAAGGGGTCATGGAGTTTGAACCACGGGAACACCAAGGAAAGCCATCTTTTACATGACTGAACCAAAACTGGCCAGTGAACTCACAGAATGCAAGAAATTAAACAAAAATTAACTAGAAAGAACAAATAACTAATATAATGCCACAAAGAACTCAGAAACTACATTTCAAACACTCTCCATGGTTTCATTCAATCCAATAAAGTGATGGATGATGGCTCTGTAACTTAATTACACTGTAAATTGGTTCTTCCCAAACACGAGCCCGTACAATATAAAATCTAATTGTCAGATTAGGGTTGAAATAACATTATATACTTCCATCCCACCTATCTAGACCCTCTAGTTTGGATTTGGGAATCATAAGAGTCGATTCCTAAAATCTAGGAAATGTTGTCATGACAACTTTAAAAGTTGTCATGACAACTTTGACAACTTTTGTCAAAATGTCGCTTTCTCAACTTTGAGGGTCCTAATTGGTTCCAAACCTTACCAAATGACCTCAAATGACTTAATAACATTAAAAAATTAAAAATATTCCCACTTTGGAACTTTGGTCAATCCTTTGACTTTTGGTTGACTTATAGGTTCTAGACCCCTAGAATCAACTAGACTCAGCAACACACAAACCCTAATCTTTCCTAACACTAATCACACCTCAAAACACACTAGGGAATTTATACATTAGCACTTATTCATGGATGGTTGTCCAAACCAACCTACAAGACAAAACTGACTAAAGATCTTCAAAAGACCTTAGGGTGCTCCTGCACCATCTATTATGGCTTCTTCTATGATCATGTAAATGACGTATTTTCTTCATGATTGACATGGGTGTAAGCATTATACCCAAATGTCTTCTATTATTATTGTGTTTGGATCATGTTTTCATCTCCATAGCATGGTGGGGTGGATTTGCGAGTACCACATGGTCAGGTGGTGTGGTCAACCACCATTGGTAACCAAAGATTCAATATCGGGTTTGTCATCATATGTCATCTTCATTACCTTCACCTTCTTTTCTCATTCTCTTTTATACTTGGTTTCAGCTGTATCATGCTTATATCTTTATCTCGGGGACATATATCCTATGCAATGTAGTCATGTATAATGGACTCTCACTATGAAGGGGAATGTAATGTTTGAATAATGCATATGGTTGTGTAGGTTTACGTGTATTGATGTTAGTACTAGGCATGAAGGGAATTGTAATCACTATCTTATGATCTCCATGTTGTATTATGGATTATCATAAGAACACTTAAACTTGTGCATTAACATTAGCATTCATGATTTGGGTAATATTTAGAGATTGATTTAGTCATATACTAATGTTATCTTGTGTACTTGTTTGATTTAGAGTAGTTTAGTGAGGTTTGGAGCCAATCCAGGCTCGTTCAGGACAACTCGATGGGTGTCCCATGGGACTAGTTGTGTTTTTTTTTTTAATTCCATTATGTTCATATGGATATTTTAGGTAATTTTTGGGTGGATCATATATGTTTAGAATCCATACAATCTTGCCCCCGTATGTAAGAATCACTTGGTGACTTTGTGGACACTTTGCATACCTTTTCCTTCCATTGTTTTGCTGATTTATCCTAATATATGTAACATAATTATATATTTTCTTTACCAGATGGTTTAGGGTATCTAGAATGTACTACAGTGAAGTTGGAAAGCTCACTAGTTAGGACACATGCTCAAAAAATGGGACGGGAATGCAATTTTTATAGTCACAAAGCACTACATCACAAAAGTTGGACACTAGCACATAAACATGACTCATGCAAAAACATGACCTGGACCCAAAAAATACACCATAGTCCTTTTTAGGAGCCATAGTCCCTTAGCCTATTGCAACAGGGATTCCAAGATCTCCAAGTGTCCAATTGACTTCATTATAGTTGTGTTGTGAAGATAAGAGAGTCATGGAGCCATTAGATGAGGTTCCAGAGAGTTTAGATTCATTTTGGTCTTGGTTTAACTCATTTTAGTGCAAGTCACTCCTTAATGGAGCTCACTCTCAACTCCTAGGATCTAGGAAAAGGTCTAGTTTTTTTAGTTAAGTATCAAAACTAATGTAGGTGTTAGATGAGTATATGGACCACATACCTTTTATAATGTGTTAAAGGACCTTTCTCTATGCTTGTTTGAGCTTTTTGGTCTTCAATCTTTCGCTTGTGCAGTATCCCATAACACTTGTTCGACCTAGTCTTGAGGTTTGAGCTCAATATCTCTGGTTGATGCATGTGTTTATTTTAATTTTTCAAAAAAAATGTTCCATATATTTATTTGTCTTTTTTTTACCTTTTTTTAAAGGTTTCCTTGGTGGACCATTCATCAAACATAATATCAATATTTTCTCATAAAACCCACACGTACTAATCTAAACACATTTGAATGAATGATTTCTAATAATAAATTTCTATTTTAACTTATAGAAGGAAAATATGGTCTATTATGTTTACCAACACATTATGATCATTGTTTACAACAAAATGGTGGTTAACCAAATACCTAAACTAGTTAAGCAATCAAACAACTAATTTATTATAACACACAAGATAAGAAAATAAAGAGAGCCAAAATAACAAAAATGCAAACATTAATCACTCAAGGAGATCCATTTGATGTGTATATGTGTCCAATGATGTCTAGATGTGTGCTCCAAGTATGCTCAATCTTCAGTAGATTTAGGAAATTTTGGTATTATAAGGATGCAATAGATCATTTTTAGTTCTTAAATGGGCATGATAACTCTTCTATGAAGGTGGATGGATATGAAGGAAATGAAGGGTCAATTTATAGGCCAAGGGATATTTGAATGGAGGGACACTAAAAAGTTGAGGAAGTGCTAGGACGCTTTTTAGGGGAAGCACATGGATTGTGCTTTCTCAAAATCATAGCCTTGTGATAATTGTCTAAAATCCCAAAGGTCAAATTTGGAGGAATGTGACCATTTTGGGAAATGGAAGGGATTTTGGGAAATGGGAGGGATTTTGGAGAAGTGGGGTGAAGGAATAAAATATTCCTTGGAGGGAAAAAATGTGTAATGAATGTAATTGGGGATGCAAGAATATTTAAGGTTGGCAAGTGGACAGGTGAGTTGGGTTTGGGGAGGATATGACATGAGTTGACTTTTGTTATGGTTTGGATTTCTTAATCCATGTGATTAGGATTGTACAAGTGCTTAGGTGGGATTAGGGTTGGTTTTATATTAATTAGTGGGCATGTGGGAGAATCAGAAGAATACAAGTGGGAGGAAAGAGAACGAGTGGAGGCTTAATTAGTTAAACAAATGTATTTAACTAATTAAGGGTGGATTAGTATGTGTAACGAAGTTGGGTTGACTTAGAACCCTAGTTTAGGTGGTTTAGAAGATGGTTAGGTATGGGTTAAAGTTAGGATCCATGTTCTCAAATGAATGAAATGTATTTATTTAATCCATAAATAGAGGAAAATGAGGTTAATAAATTAATTAAAACAAGTAGGAATATGTGTTTAATTAATAGAAGAAGGGGGTTTAATTAATCAAATAGCTATAGGTTTATTATATGATTAATTAACTAAATTAATTAAGTAGAAGGCTAGCAAAAATTAATTAAATAATAAATATTTAATTAATAGTGCCTAGGAGAGAACTAAATTTGATAAGGAAATTAGTAATTAGATTTAAGTGTCTACACACACAGAAATAAAATGCTCGTTAGAATAAGAAATAATGTTGATCTTCCAAATATTATCTATCAATAGCTCCTACATCCATACTTAGATCTTTTGGATTTCTTGATATTCAAATAAGAGGCTTGAGCCATGGTTTTCAGTCGATAGATGTATACAACTAACTCAAAATCTCACTGTAGCTAAAAAACTTTAACACCTCTAGAAAGGTGTCCTCTTCTATAAAAATAATTATGTTCTAATGTTAAATAATTATTAAACCAATGAAGAAAGCTTGTGTTGAATTTTTTTAAATAAGTATTCAAATGTAAAATTATTTATGCAAATATTATATAAATTTCATTCATGCAATATTATATTCCCATAAAAAATAATGTGAATATTTAAATGAACAAGCCATAAAGTTGCATTGCATAACACCATATGCACCTAATGAAACCCTCATGGGGAAAACGTCATTGTCAAGGATTTTAGGAAAAGGTATGTTGTTCACCTCGTGTTGGGTCTCAAAACTGTAGTTTGGAAAAGAGCACAAATTTACAACATTTATAATATCGAACATACAATTCTGGCCAATGAACATGAATAACCCTAAAGGGCTAATTCCTCTGCTCTTTTTATCTTATCAAGATTAGTGTGGGTATACACTATCTATTTATTAATTTAATTATGCCTTATTCCTAATACCACTCTACACATCTATCAATCCTAAAACTTGATCATTGATTAAAATAGAATATTTGTCTTTATTTGGTGTTGGTTGTCCATGACTTGTCCCATTCTCGTTGTGTCAGAAGGGTTTTCCTTTTTATCTGAGGATGCAAGTACAAATTTATGAGACGACACCACGGTTGTATCATCACCTACTTAACTCTATCAATGTCAATTTATCACTTCTATATTTAGGATTTTAGTGTAATCAAATTTAATTCACATTTTAGGAAACCATTTAGACGAGGAGATACATGACAACACTTCAATGTACATCCTCATTTGAGCATAAAACCAAATAAGCAGAGTTATAATTAACACAAGAATTGAAAGTAGTTTTTGAAAATGAATTTCAAATATCATAAAGGACATTGCTCACAGAAAAAGGAACCCATAACACTCTGATAACATAAAATTTTATCATGTTATGAACAACCACCTTTACATCTCATATAGCTTATATCCAAAAAGTTTTCTCTCTCTCCCTTTTCTTATTTTTCCTAACCTTATTTATAACACGGTTGTGGTTTCCCATGTGTAAAGCAAAAATAATAAATGTTGAGCAATTACAACTCATCTCTCATAACAATTTCCCTTCTTGACGTCTAATAAAAAAATCTTAGCTTAGATTATGTACTAGTGAATGATTCATAATTGTTGATAAGCCTCATTAATATCCTTAATTGCAGATCATACATCTAGCACCTCTACAATATCCAAACAAAAATCCTCCCATCCAATCAACACTAACACATACCATAATTTCACACCACCCTAGAACCACATAATGCAACATGGTGAAGAAAGCATCACAGAACCACGACCTTCAAGCTTCCCCTTTGTGAAATATTGTCGGGTCACTATTTTGCAAGGTCCTGAGCACACTAATTGTGATATAGAAAAGTATCACTATTTTTCAAGTCCCGACTTTGACAATCTATGAAATAGCGATAAAGGCTACCTTTGCATTTTAATATATTGTCATCTCTTAAAAATATCTCCAAATAAAAATATTTCCAATAGTTGCTCTATCTGTGGGATGCATATCTCCTGTGGATATGACAAGAATCCAACTATCTTTGGAGGAAGTAGACCATGTGCCTCTTCCATTTGGCAATGAAATCTAATTTTCCCTTAATTGTGCACAACAACCTACGACCATCAAAACATGAAATCATGATTTTCCTCTATAAAAAACCTATTCTAAGAGAATTTCTAAAACAAAGCAATACATATTTTATTTAAGATTTTCTAAAGAAATATGCCCATCTTTATGTACACATAAATCTTTGTTTTGAAGAAACCCTTTAACCACACGATGATAATATTGTGGAACATCCTGACATCACCATAGCCCAGTATGTTCCAAGAATCTATTTCCTCTTCATATCCTCTTGAAGCCCCATCACTATGCATCTCTCTCCAAGAAAAAATGTTGCATTCGTTGATTTCATGCTTTCTTATGTATTGATTCTATAAAGCATCATCTCTTTCCTATTCACCATGCATGTGTTAAATTAAAATATCATTGGAACTATTGAATGAAATCCCCTTCTAAATCATACATAAATTTTCATCAAACTTATTATTGTCTTTTATACCTCTAATTCCACAACTTCTCTCTTCATATAGGGGATTTGAATACACTTGAATATCACCCCATTGTATTCCCAGACAAGTTCCCTTTTCCTCATCTTCTACTTCTTGATAAAACAAGGGGTTAGTCATCATATGAAAATAATTATCTTCAAATTCTTCTTGATCATCATCTATCTCTTAGGTGTAGGAGGAATCCTCTTCTTGATATTCCCCTTCTTTATCATACTCAGATTCATTTATTTTGTTCATATTCCAATCATACAAAGATGCACCATGCTCTATTTCTTAATTAACATTCTGGTATGTAGAAAAATAGTCAGGGTACCTCATCCTATTATCATTTGTATTTGAAAAACTTTGGGACCCATATATGTCTCTATATCCTTCACTATTTTGACTATTATTCAAAGGATAATGTTATAGGTAAGAAACCTTTGGTTCTGGTTTAAATGTTCTTACCCTACCATACTTTTCAACCTTTTCAATATTATCTACAATTTGGAAAGCTTCATACAAACTCTCAGGATTTTCCATCCTTATTTTAAAACTCATTTCTTTATCAAAAGAATCCAAATACACAAGTAATGCCCATGCATCATTAGGTTTCATGGTATTAGGTAATCTTCTTATCATTTATGAAAACCGAAGATTGGAAAGAGGAACTGTTTCATTCTCTTGGATACGAGCATGTATAAACTCTTTAAGAAGGATAAATTCACTTACCTTTTCACCGAACTATTCTATGGAGACTGATTTCAAGCTTTCCCATGAATTTACAGAATTTGAGGCCAGATCAGACAACCAATCTCTTGCATATCCTCCCAAGGACTAAACAAATAATCTCATTATAATATCTTCATGTTTTACTTCATAATCCTCCATCAAGTGCTCTAATTTTTTCATATGTTGATATGCTAATTCTTTTTCCATGTCATTGAATTTTGGAAGCTCTTTCCTGATATTATCTAGGATAGAATTTGGGAAACCATAAATTTCATTGAAATTCAGTACTTTATATCCTTGGATTATGAAATTCCCTTCATGATATAATATTTATTGATCAAATAACATAGCTTCATTTTTAGTCCTATGTGGACATATACATTAATACATTTTCCAAGTTTTCAAATGGAAAAATCATAGCTGCAAAATTTTTTCAAGTCACCACCTCTAAAAGGGGAAAATATTAATAGTCTTTTGGGTTTACTAATCTAGAAAAGTCACCTCCTTAAATCTTTGAACAAGCTATAATAAATTCCACATTTGAAAAACCTTTGACTCTTTGCCAATGAATTTATTAACTGTCTCCCCAGTAGAGATTCTAATCAGTTGGGTCTCAAAACTATAGTTTGGAAAGAGAACAAATTTACAACATTTATAATACCAAACATATAATTCTGGCCAATGAACATGAATAACCCTGAAGGGATAATTCCTCTGCTCTTATTATCTTATCAAGATTAGGGCGGTTATACCCTAACTATTTATTAATTTAATAATGCCTTATTCCTAATACCACTCTACACATCTATCAATCCTAAAACTTCATCATTGAGTAAAATAGAATCTTTGTCTTTATTTGGTGTTGGTTGTCCATGACTTGTCCCATTCTCATTGTGTCAGAAGGGTTTTCCTTTTTATCTAAGCATGAAAGCACTACTTTATTAGATGACGTTGTTGTTGTATCATCACCTACTTAATTTTATCAATGCCAGTTTATGACTTCTATATTTAGGATTTTAGTGTAACCAAATTTAATTCCCATTTTAGGGAACCAGTTAGATGAGGAGATGCATGACAAAACTTCAACATACATCCTCATTTGAGCATAAAACCAAATAAGCAAAGTGATAAGTAACACAAGAATTGAAAGTAGTTTTTGAAAATGAATTTCAAATATCATAAAGGACATTGCTCACAGAAAAAGGAACCCATAACACTCTGATAACATAAAATTTTATCATGTTATGAACAACTACCTTTACATCTCATATAACTTATATCCAAAAAAATTTATCTCTCTCCCTTTTCTTCTTTTTCCTAACCTTATTTATAACATGGATGTGGTTTCCCCTTTGTAGGTAAGGGAAGCGACATGATTCCAAGCATTTACATTCCCACGATGTTCAAAAATATAATCATAATTAAAAAGTGGTTACAAAGAAAACCCTACGGATTCCTGGTCATTACAAATAATCAAAAAATAAAAATTCCATATCATAACGACCTTAAAAAGGCGGTGATTAGTTGATGTGAAGTCCTATAAGCAATCAATTCATTTCCTCCTGGAACTGCTCCTGGTTGAATTCATGCTCCTCAAAAATAGCGCGCAGCTCCACCTTGTCTGGCTCTACTTCTAGCTCAAAAATGTCTCTTTGATACCCAACGTGACTCGTGGAAAGATCCCAGGAAACAACCATTAGATTGCATAAGATATCGATCTAGTCTTCTTCATCGAAATCCAAGTTTGGCTAAAGAACAAGGTGTGGATTCTCATTTGATGATCCCTCGACTACAGGGAGACCCATTTTAAATTAGAAAAGCCTCTACACTATACAAATTTACTGCCAAGAGCACCTTTTAAAGAGATTAGTCACCAACTTGTCAACCATATTAAGTTTTGAAAGAATGTTTCATATAAGGTGGCTTGCCACAATAAAGCAAGAATAATAAATGCTGATGAATTACAACTCATCTCTCATAACAATTTCTCTTCTTAATGCCTAATACAAAAAGATTAGCTCAGATTATGTACTAGAGAATGATTCATAGCCATTGATAAGCATCATTACTATCCTTAATTGTAGATCTTACATCCAACACCTTTGTGATATCCAATGTCAATCCTCTCATCCAATCAGCACTGACATATATTGTCATTTTGCACCACCCTAGATCTACGTGATCCAACATAGAAAATAAAGCATCATAGTACCATGGCCTTCAAGCTTCCCCTTTGTGAAATATTGTCGGGTCCCTATTTTGCAACTTCCTTAACACACTAATTGCGATATAGCGAAGTATTTCTATTTCGCAAGTCCTGACTTTGACAATCTGCGAACCAATGACATAGGCTACCTTGGCATTTTAATCAATTGTCATCTCTTCAAAATTTCTCCAAATAAAAATAGTTCCAACACCTCACACATTATTATTGTGTAAAAATTAATATTTTTTGTGGTGAACTTGTGGAATCTAGAGATGCACATGTCATATATATTAGAGCCATTTTATATGGTGCATACCGTTAGGATAAATATTTAATGTGGGCTTGCACATTGGAAAAATATTTAATATTTAAAAAAGTTTATACTAATAAATAAATCAACAGAAATATTTTTTGCAATTTGATGGTATTATAAATGTGGTTTTTATATCATCACTTGGTGGTTTTGTGCAAGTTTATTTCTATAAAAGCAAGCACACGAGTTGTTTTTGAGTTTGAACACCACAACCTTTGGCTTATTGGCTAAGGTTGATTTGGTCACACTATATAATAATTTCGATTAATATTTTTTGTAGATAAATTTTAGATTTTATTATTATCATGATATTTGAAAAAATAGATTTTCTTCATAATTCATGCAAAATTTGGTAACCCGTGCATAATAAATTGATCCAACAAAAGAAATGTAATTTCATGAACACATTTTTAAATTTTTAATGAAAATGTAAAATGAAAATGTAAATATATTGTAATATTTTATAATAATAGAAAAAACAATAGTACAACATGCAACAACTACAAACCAACACTTCTATGCTTTCATCTAAAACCTTTGGAAGCTCAATGACAACCGTTCGTGAGATTTATTATAGGGTCATAGGGGTTTTAAATTCTAACTCTTAAAAGCAAGGGATCTTCATCCTCTCATCTCCAAAGAACCCTAGGTTTATGTCCTTATATTTTCTTACTTGAATACAAGTGCTTAGAATATTTTATTTGAGTTTCTCTCCTTGATTCCACTTTGATCCTCCTAAAATCCTAAATAGGGGTACTTTGTATTGATTCCAAATTCCATTAATAACTAAGATATAACCATTGCCTTAATGAAAGTGCGGCCATCTTCAATCTCCAAAATCGCAAGCACATGTTATTCCATGTCATTAAAATAAACAATATTTTCTACATAGGAGAGTTCGATTGGGTAGTTGTAGAGACCCATCTAATCACTAACAATGTTCTAGGTTATGTAGGGAGGTAGGTGGCATTGAATAGTGTAAAAGGTGGGGGTTTATATTTTTGGGGTTGGGGAACACCTCGTGATTTTTATCACCATATAGGGATTGGTTTTCAAGAGTGAGGCATACTAGGTAGCTTTGAATAGGTGGTTGAAGAAGGCGACGACCCAAAATGTAGCTCCAAAAGGTAACTCAATGTAAGGATTAAAGAGAAGCTTTATATAAAAGGCGTGCGAGCATGATAAATTGCTATAAATACAAAATGAGATAATATTACCTTTAATTGGACATAATTGGAAAGGGGACATTAAAAATTTTCTATCCTCAAATTGCTTGCACTAGTCTAACACTTCTTCAAGTATCAAAATCAACTTACCCTCGTCGTAATGAAAAGGAGGGCCCTAAAGGAACAAGATGTTGAACCAATTCTATTTCTAAACAAGAAATGCATAAGACAATATGAATTTAGATATTTTTTGGAAATCCAAACTCATAAGCAACTTCACTTATTCTCCTAAATTCCCATAAGCTATATCATACTTGGGTTTGAGTTTTTCTACCCCGCCTCTCATGATGAAAGATTGTCTAGGTATGGTTGAAATATTAAGAAAACCGCATCACCTACCAAGAAAGATCTTTATGTGTCTCTTTAATATAAATATCCCTTTTCCTAGTTTTTTGCTTATTGTATATGGTCTTTAAGTCATCTTAGTATGTTACGAATTTGATTTATCAAACTACTTAATGTGGGTTCTATACAACTTAAAAATAATAAATTAAAAAAGAATAGAGCGTGATATTCATATAAATATTCAAATGGGAACATTCCAATAGACATGTAGAAATATATGTTGTGGCAATACTCTCCTATATGCAACCACTTAATCCATATAAACTAGTAATTGCACCCCAACAGGGTGCAATGGTTACACCAATAGGAAGGTATACCACAGTATTATTTAGAAGGTTGTGGAGAAAATTTTAAGTAAATTTAGCCTAAATTTAGAGTACAACTAAATTAAACCTCTGTAAGCATTGATTGAATGCAGATGTCATGTATTGTTGTTTTCAAGACCCAAAGAAAAATAGCAAAATGATATCTTCATATTGTGGACTCAAATGCAGGTGTTTATGTTGATCAATATGAATTTTTTATTTGGGAGTTTGATTTGTTCTACCTATTTATTGCATAGGATGGATTAGATTTATACAAAAGATAAATTTGTAATAATGAAATTAATGCTTTGATGACAATTGCAATGCGAGGTTGCAAGGACTTAGAGTTGTGCACCTTTATTTGTTTGAGAAATATTTATTCTAACCAAGCTTCGTCCTTTTAACATTGGACAAATAGATGAAATTGAGTAGTTTTGTTATTTGTTATTTCCAAGAATGTGGTCATCAACAATATGATATATTATAGTTAGAAAATTATTGTACAGGAAAATGGTCAACTAGAAAATTGATTAGGTGACAAGCTTCCAAAGAAATTATATAGCTCGAAGAAATGGATGAAATGATTAGGGGAAATATGATAGAGATTTAGTTTAGAGGTGCACGCCTTGATTTATTAGAGAGAAAGTTGTAGTTGAGCTTCCTCTTTTTTCCTTAAAATTGTATGCAAATTATTTTGCATTTTCGAGTACCTCTCAAAGGAGAATGTAAGTTGAATGTGAATGTCATTAAAGACTTGACTTTTTATACGGCTATGAATGTTAGCCCCTGCCTTCCTATTTTTCCAATACCAATCATTTCTTTTTGTAGCATTAGGCCTTAGGATTTGTATATGATTATAACACATGCCATTGTGAGGGGTATTTGTCTTTAACTTCACAGAGATACAAAAATTATTGGTATACTTTTGGGGTCTTGTTCATCCCATGCTATCCCAATGTAATTATCCATCCTTGCTAAAACATACATTGGGACATCAAGTGGGTTGGAACCAGGACTATAAACAATTTCAATTACTTCACCAAGAGCTCCATTTACAAGGCCTAATTCTGTCCATATGTTGCTTGTTAGCATTGATGCATTGACCTTTACAAAGTAGGACTTGTATTTCAAGTTGTTCATCACCAGTTACATTTTCTATTGTGTTCATAGTGCTTGTAATAGTACTCAATACAATTGGTTGGTACAACAATTTTAATATTATTTGGTTTAGAATCTTGACCAAATCATTGGTAGAAAATAAATGCATAAATTTGTCAAATTATCCCTTTTCAGTCGGTTTAAATTATTTTTTTGTCCATGTCATCAAGAGATGCCAATATTTTGCCTTGGTTTTGCATTTCAAATGATCTGCAACATTTGGAAAAATTGTTCATGTGCTACAAATTCACCTTGTTGGCAAAATATTGTTTATGATGTGATAATAGTAGTGAATTGGTCCCACAATATTTTGGCAGTGGAGCACGATGTGTAGATATGATTGTGTATCATGGGTGGAAGTTATGTGAGGTCACCAACCAGTAGCACATATACTCTCCCGAAGCACATATGTTGATTATGGGGAAATACCTTGCATAATATTTTGTCTATTTTTATCAGTAGTTTTGGCCCTATGAAACTCATTTCATCAATGAGAATATATTTTATGTCCTTCAAATCTTCCTAGAATGTTGTCAATGCTTTTCCTTGAAACGAGTGAGTTTATTTAATAGGAATTTCAAGCTTTGAATTTATAGTTAATGCATGGATATTGAATGTAACAACTCTTGTAGGGGCTAGTGTGATAAATTGATTCTTTGATTGTAGCGACTTACTTTTAAGTGTGCTTCTTATGCAAGCAATCAAGTAGGATTATAGGATATAATAACCTGGCCAAAATAACCTGGGACAAAATAACCTAGCCACAATAACCCGAGGACAAAATAACCCAAGGTCAATAACCCAATCCATAATAATCCACAGTCAAAATAACCAATGGACAAAATTGATGAACTATAACTGATTGAATGTTTGAAGATGACAAAGTTGATGATCACCGAGCTGCAGAAAGTAAATGCAAGACATTAAATCAGTTAATGTATTGTATTTTCATTGATGTCAACTTGATATGGTATGATTTCTCATACACATATTGTCACAATACTTAAATATATGAAGAGACAAAGTTTTTGTCGCCGGTAATCATATACACCGAGTGATAGTAAACCCCGACGGACAGTGAACCCCGAGCATAAAATTTCATAGTGTTACCTAACAGACAGTGTTACCCGAGCAAGTGATACCCGAGAAAGCATTACCGAGGTAACTGCAGTTGTCACCGAACATAACTAAAGTTGATGCCCAAGCTATTTGCAGTAGTCACCAAGGACAATTGAAGTGTTAACCGACGGGAACTGAAGTTAGAAAATGACAAAACAACTTAGATGGCATGAGCTATATTTAGATTTAACTGATTCATTTCTTTGTTTTCATCGATCAGATAAAAGCTAAAGATAATAATTATATTTAAAGCATGTTTTATTCCAGAAAACAAGGAGAGATTTATGAAATAAAACTAAAGCAAGCATGGTGAGATTTACGGATCAAGAAGTGATCAACGAATAAAAAAAGAAGGACAATGAATGGTGAAATTATGTATATATAAAGAGACAAGTAATTCATTATCAATGAGAGGAATGCTGAAGAGAATTCTGGTGAAGATAGAAGTCTTCATGCAGATATGATTATATAGGCTGAAGGATAGAGCCAAGAATTCTGTAGACATTGAGCAACAGAGAAGCAACATCATTCACCGAGAAGAAAGAAGTGGAGCAAAGGAATTGAAGAGGACATTTATCAGAAGAGGTATTATGGACTTAAAATAGATCTAAACATCTACAAAGTTTAGTTGTATTAATGAACATATCATTTATTATTTCAGTTTAACCATTGATTCATAAAATCTCTTAACAGAGTGGGATTTAACCATACTTAATATATTGAGATACATCCCAAGGAGTATCAAAAGGTTTTCATGTTGACAACATAGTGAATGATAGGTCAAGTGATAAATTGTTAGTTTTAAATCCTCTAACAAGGTCGCACTTAATAGTGTGTTTGTAACCTTTAACAGGGTTGGCTCTTCACCGAGCTCACTTCAGAAGAGTGCAAATTTTGGATTACTAGTCCCAAGTGATTTTTCCCTTAACAGGGCTTCCACATTAAAAATACATGTGTCAAATGTGTGTATGGTTCATTTCTTTAATGTTTTTCTTTACAAATTACTAAAATAGGATTGATCGGTATACACTAAGTTATTTACTGATATTTGGTAAAGGTTATGAAAAGATAAATTGTTATTCGGTAAAGGATAAGAAAAGGATAAATAGTATAATCACCGAGCAGTATATATATGTTAGATTCACTCAAGGCATACATCTTGTAGGACTGAAGATAACTAGAGGTTTTATATTTGTGGTATAAAGTTTTGGTTGGATTATTGGATTAATTTTTGAGGCCACTGATTCACCCCCCCCCTCCCCCCTCAGTTATTCTAACAATTGGTATCAGAGCTTGTGTGATTGGAAGAGAGTTTTAAGACTAAAGCTAAAGATGACAAGATGAGCAAAAATAATGTGCCTAAGTTGAACAAGGATAGCTTTGCATCATGGCAAAGAAGGATAAGACTCCACCTATCAGGTATTGGAAATGATGTCACACAGTACTTGGATACTACAATTTTTTTACCTACTGGACCTCTGACAGTCGATCAATTGAGAGAAAAACATGAACATGATTCTATGATTATAGAACTTGCTTCCTCACTCTTCGATGATGAATTTGAAGATGTCAAATCATGCACAACTACAAAGAAAATGTGGGACAAACTCAAGCTAGTACATGGAGGAGATAAAAATGTGCTGAGAGCTAAGGCTAAAAGCCTAAGAGGAAAGTTTGTGACCTAAGAATGAAAGAAGGAGAAAACATCACTCAGTATAGTAGCAGAATCAAATAAGTAAATTAAGTCATAAACACACTATGAGAAATGATAGTGAAAGTAATAGTGATGAATAAGAACTTGATGACATTAAAGCACTAATGACTAGAAGATTGCAGAGAGGCAAAGGTAGATACAAAGGTAAATTACCATTGGTAATGTATCATCTTAAAATGAAATAAATTCCATTTTGGTAGGTTTAGCACCCTCATTTAGTACATTTACATGATAGATTTGCATTTAGGATTCATCTGTACTTGGTAATTATTTGTTTCTAGGTGAACTTAGGCTTAGGATCCTGAGGATTCTCCTTGATTTCCTTCTTCATGGCTCTATTTTCTAGGTAGAACCTATGTACTAGTCCTCTTAGCCTTCATCACACTTCTTCTAGGTCGGTGTGCCCTTTTCCAGCACTCTGTTCTATTTTCCCATCATCCTAGGTCTCTAGCCAACCTAGAAACTTCATAGGAACTCTAAGTTGACTAGCCTGAAACCTCAAGTCAGGGTCAAGTTCAACCTTGACATTTGTCGGGTTTTGGTTCCCGCTTTCAAGTTGGGATCATAGCGGGGCCCTAAATTCATAATTGGCCCCCAGATTCGAATGCGGAAGGGTTTTTATCCAAAATTTAATTATTTAATTTCCTCCTTAGTTGACTATTGTGATTGGACCATAATTCAAGTTGAAATTTGAATTAGGGGCCCTCACATTGCCCTGGGAGGCTTACCTTGAAATCTCTATATAAGCACTCTCTTTTGCCTTCATTTGACATGAGATGATGATGAGATGATGACGCAAGAATGCAAGAGGATGATATAGGAGGACAATATATGATGATGCCTTGATGTAAGCAAGAATTTTGTGGACAAGTTATTATGGACATTCATTGGAGCAATAAAGATTTGTTCAATCCTTCCTTCTTATTTGATCTACTATTTTCAACATTCAAGAATTCAAAAGATATAATCATGGGGTAGCAACTACAGATTGTGAGTTTGGTAGGAGTACTTTAGCCTTAGGGGCTTGGTATGATTTCTTTATCATATTCAAATCTATGTATTGTTCTCTCATTTTAGTTCATGCTAGGGTTTTGATCTAGAAGATTAGATCTTGGCATTGCACATTCAAAGCTCTTCCTACGAGCAACATACACACATATTCTATTACATTCGGCTATTTGTGGAGGTGGAAATCACTAAAATGGGGGTTTGACTAAGGAAAAACCCTATATAGCCACCCCAAAACACCATTTTCAGATATCTACAGTTGTTGTTTTGGGAGTTGTAGAGCATATTTGGATACCCTTTTCAGCAAAATTTCAAGATCCATGAACAAAATTTCCATCGGAGCAATGCAGGTCAAGGTCGACATAAAGGGGCACAATTGTGCCCCCGTATTTGGGTCAAGGTCGACCTGGCTCAGAAAACAAAAATATTTTTGAGTTTTCTCCATCTCTATGTTTCCGTTCTAGATCCAGTTGCAGAATTTCTAGAAACTTCATACAGACACCAGAAAACAGGTATTTCTAGATCTGCTATGTTATGAGGTATGTATTTCATTCTATCTAATTTCATTATTCTTTGCAAACATTTCCAGATTTATATTCCTTATCATTAGAATTTCATGTATCTAGTTAATAGAGGCATAGGGTCTCTTTTATGTGCAAACACCCATTTTTCTAAACCCTATCCATATTTCCCACCATTCATTTTGGTGAACCCGTTTACGACAACTCTTTCTTTTTGGTGTTAGATTTGAATTTTATGTTAGATCTTACATGCATATAAAAGTAGATTTCTTTTATGCTCTTGCATTTATATTTCAAAAAATTTAAAAAAAATTATAAAATTTCTTTAAAAATACAAAAACATTTACATTTTTCATGCTTTCAGTGCTACTTTGTGTTCAACATGTATGATTTTTGTTTTGAATACTTTGATGAGGTTTTTATTGCAAAAGAGGATAGATCCCCTAATGAGGTACATGGAAATGAGTATGAAAATTGTTCGAATAAGATCTCCATTGATCCTATTCCTATTTAATCCTCGTCTACAACCTCTTCAATTGACCTTTACCATAGGGTGTGTGCATGGTTACCTTCATGTTCCACTATTTGCAACATTGATGCGCCTATAATGTTATATCCTAAACCTTTGTTGATGGTAAAAGGATGTCCTCGAATAAAAATTAAGGGTGAACCTAGAGATCCTTTGGATTTCTTTGATAACACGGATTCTGTTTCACATGCTTATCACACACGGAATAACCCCCAGCCTACTGTTTTGGTTTCTTTACCTCCTTCTCAACCTATGCTTCCTCAAGCACCTAGGTTTCTATCTTCCTTTAAGGATTATGACTTATTTGAATAATTACATGCTACTCCCACTAAGATATCTTTATGGGAATTGCTTCAAACTTCCCTGACATATGATGAGGCATTGCTAAAGGCTTTATCTACCCTTCTTGATTCACCTCCTAACCAAGAGAATATTAATTCCTTTTTGGAGTGAATGCATATTATGCCTTCTGTACCTCATATTGTGTTTACCGATGATGATTTACCTTCTATTGAGGTGTAGAATCAATATGATGCTCTTATGGTTGTTGTTTCTATTAATCAAAGTATCATTCGTAGAACATTAATTGACAATGGATCTAGGCTTAATTTTTATATCATGGATATGCTTAAGAAAATTAAGGCTAATCTTACAACTATTCAACCTAATAATGTCCTTATTCATGGATTTGATTATATTGCAAAGAGAACTTTGGGCTTTATTACGCTACCTGTTAAGGTTGGTCCGGTTATTCTCAATACACCTATTCATGTTATGCCTAGACCTCTCAATTATAACCTTCTTTTAGGTAGAACTTGGTTACATACTATGCATGTAGTTCCTTCTACTCTTCATCACAAGGTTAGGTTCATTTATAATAATTCTTATGTATATGCTACATGCGGATGATGCGTCGAATCCTTGCTTAAATGTGAAATATGCTAAAGTTTCCAAACCTCTCCAACCAAGTAAAGAACCTAAAAGGCCACCTGAGATTAAACAAACTGAAGCTCCATCTTCTTCTTTGATTGGGGATGATTGGGGAACATTGGACTTTAATCCTTCTTTTATTAGAGAATATAAATTTTTGATTTGGAAATCATGAAACAACAAAGTGGGTTTGAAAAATAAGTTTTTACTCCTTCCCCACTTTCTATAGAATTAAAAAGTAACTATGTTGTTGCCTCGATTGAAGAAATAATTGAAACAATAAAACCTGATTGCTATGACATCGTGACATATGCAGCTCCTTTGACTCAATCTGATATGGCTAATAGATATGGTTATGGTTATCATCTGCTCAAGAAATCAAGAATTAATGGGAAAGGATGTGGTAAATATGAACAAGGTATACAAGTACCTTTGGACAATGAAATTTATGATTATACATATGGATTGGGGTTCAATCCTTACAAATAACCATAAACTTTTCCCCTCAATGTTAATCATATCTGTGGTGGACATTTGAAGTTGGTTAACCCGCTCCTCCTCGACATGGATCAAAAACCTATCTCGGATATTTTTCCCGAAGATGAAGCCTTAGCAGATTTTTTAGGAGCTTATGAGGATCTACCTATGTTTCATCATAAAATATAGAAGCCCTATTGTCCAATTACAGAAGCTTATTTTGGAGAACATGATGAATAGGATATTTCTCCTTTACCAATGGATTCTCTGATACAAAGTAATTTGCTAATAACTGAGACTATTGAGGTTCAAATGGATGCAAATGACTCTGAGAAGATGATAAAAACTGGGAAGTGTTTGAATCAAGATGAACATGATCAGTTGGTCTCCCTTTTACTTGAATTTAAGGATATTTTTTCTTGGACATATTCAGATATGTCGGGTATAGATCCTAAGATTGTTACTCACAATATTGTTCTCAAACCAAATGCTAAACCTGTGAAGTAGAAAATCTGAAAGATGAATCCAAGAATTGCCTTATTAGTTAAGGCTAAAATTGAAAATTATTGGATGTTGGATTCATCCACTCTATTGATTACTCAGATTGGATTTCAAACATTGTGGTCATTTCAAAAGGAGAAAATAAGATAAGAATGTGTACTGACTTCCAAGATTTAAATAAGGCATCCTTATAAGATGATTTCTTGTTACCTAATATAAATATGATTGTGGATTCAATAGCGGGTCATGCTCTATTATCTTTCATGGATGGCTTTTCGGGCTATAATCAAATCTTTATTCCTACTGAAGATCAACTTAAGAGCACATTTATAACACCTTGGGGAACATTTTGTTGGGTCATGATGCCTTTTGGATTAAGAAATGCGGGAGCAACTTATCAGCGAGCCATGACTTTGATTTTTCATGATTACATTCATAAGATTCTTGAGGATTATGTGGATGATATCTTGGAAAAATCTATACAAAGAGGAGGTCATGTTAGCATTTTACGACAAATATTTGAAAGGATTAGAAGTTACAATAGGAGATTGAATCCTAAGAAATGTGCATTTGGAGTTGATTTCGGTAAATTATTGGGGTTTATAATCTCTAAGCGAGGCATAGAGGTAGATACTGAAAAGATTTATTCTATTGTTAATATGCCTCCTCCTAAGAACATTTCTCAGTTAGGAAGTTTACAAGGAAAAATTCAAGCTATTCATCGCTTTGTTTCCAACTTAGCTTATAAAATTGTTCCTTTTACTTCCTTTCTTAGAAAGGGTACCACTTTCTCTTGGAATGAGGAATGTGTTGACGGGACTTTGTGACCAGCTCTGCCAACAGGGGATAAGTTGTCACTGGGTACCAGAGTACCGACCAAGTCTGCCTATAGAGGTTTGTTGGAGAATGAATTCTCCTAGCCTCCAAGAACCTGATAGTCGGGCCTCGACGGTGCAGGGGAGCTAAGTTGGGTAGGTGACTGTTGTTTGAGGGGATAAATGGTTTTTACTCATCATTTCCAGGGATTTCAAAGGGGGTGAGATTTCCTGCAAGCATCTTATATTTATCAAGGAAATCACAAAAGCTAGATCAGAGTTAGAGTATACTTCTACTTACAGTCATGCAATACATATTCAAACATCAACAATGCTCCAATGTAGGAAAACAACGCTAAATATCAGATACACAAGGAATCGACAATTCATATGCATTCAATAGCAAAGAGAGATAAGATCATTTAACTAAATAAAAAACATCAGAGCGAAGGACATAAGAAGACATACAACATGAAAGATCTTCATTAACTTCAGAGATCAGAACAATAAATAACGTAGGGCCACAAGTTTTTCTTCCTTATTTAATTAACTTGAAATGATTATAGCATCACTAGCGAGTACATTCATGGCTCCAAGGGAGAATTAAGCTACTAAGAATAGACTGAAAGTAAACTTCTAAATACAATGAACCTAAAAATGTTATTTGCTATTACTACTGGACAACAAAATCCTTAATTTTGCTGACCCTTATTAAGGCATCAGTCTTCTTATTTATACACAGACTTGACCTAATTACATGTACACTTGCTAAATAAAATACAATATCTGTGGCCGGTACTACCTGCACCACTTACAATCATCTCAGGATGTAAAGAGTTCTGACAAGATGAAAGAAGAAGAAAGGGGAGAAATCTAGAAGAATCAACCTAGATAAGAGATCCATGGTACTGATAGAGGAAACTTGCTTATCTTGATAACTTAGACCATACACCTCATTAATGTTGATTGCGGCTCCCTATCTTCGATGCGCACCAGGTAGTAAATGTGGGAGCAACACCTCAGGGGAATAAGAAGATGCCTGTCAGAACCATCCCATTTACCTGATCTGTCATTGTCTAGATCACCTACACTCTGACCATCATTAATTGCTAACAGGGATCGATCGGCTCCAGGGAACCTTGACGCAGATTACTACAAAAGAATAAAAAATTGGGACACAGAATTCTGGAGTCCGAGAGATCATGCTCAAAGAATAACATATCTTCAAAACTTTTTTGTAGTGGCAAAAATATTCGAAGACCGGAATCCTTCACTGTTCCTTATATTTTTGGAATGCCTCCAAAATCTGGAGAATCCCCTCCTCATCTATCTCTTTAATGCATTCTCGATGATCGTTGGTAGCCTCCAACTAGTTGCCCACATCTCTGGCACCTTCCTTAAACTCTGTAGCCACCTTCTTAGTGTTGTGCACCTAAAGCACATGTCTCGGTGCTAAAGGGATCGACCGCTAAAACTCTTGTGATGAATGTCGCATATAAATTTAATGAATTTTGGATCATCGAGACTTTATCTTTCAAGGCCGCTACCAGTTGCTTGCTTGTCTAAACTTTAAGACCAAGTCTAGAGTGTTGGACCCAAAGGAACCTGAAATGCTCATATCCCAAAATACCCGTCTTCATGACGGCTTCTTCCCCAAAATTCATAATTTCTTCCAGCTCACTCTTCCATTCTTCATACTTCTTTGTTTCTCCCTCTCATTGAGAAATGAATCCGTTTACCTAGCCCATGATGTTACTGGTATGGTGTAGGTCTGGGAGTGTCTCTATTAGGAAATAACTTACGACTCCCAGCTACTCAGTTACCCATTTATCCATAGCCTGCGCTTTCTTCTTCATTGTCCTTAGCACATCAATATCACCCTGTAGGAGCGATGTTCTAGATGTGGAGGCCTCCAAAGGAATCAAAGCCAATGGTTGTGTCAGATCGGCAAGAAGCCTTAGGAGATTATCATTTGTTTCTTTTGCCTCCTTCAACTTCTACGCTTCCTTTTCATACTGGGCCTAAATTTCTCGGCTTGCTTCACTTAACAGGTCCAGTTCCCCTTGTTTATCTCTTCTCCCCATAGGGACTTCTATGATGGTGTAATTTTTAGCTCCTACTACTACCTCTTCTTTATCTAGGGGAGGTGTCACTGCTACCGCGACGGTCTTTCCTCCCGGACTAGTCTGAATGGTATGGAGGGTCCAAGCCTTCTTAGGCTTGTGGGCATCTTGATTCTGAGCCATCATTTTGGCCAGAGAGAGAGGGACTCTCATTGTCATTGGGTCCTTTCTCTTCCTTGATTCCACCAACCATTTTGGTGGCACAGATGATCTTATTGCTAGGACTTGGATACTTGGGTCCTCTTTGGGGGCTTGTTGTGTTTCCCCGGTATCTGTGGTCACTGTGGACTCTTTTTTCTTTATTCTCTGGATTTCTCACTTCTCCCACCTCAGTGGTATTTTCATTTGTAGTTTCAGGGTTGCTGCCTTCCCCCACACTTATGGTGTCTGTATCCATATTTTTGGGGTTTTCCCCCACATCCTGCTACTGCTGAGTTCCTTCGGCGTTCTTTGGCGGGACATTCTCCTTTGGGGGCCTATTTTCTGGAGGGGGGAAAGGTGTCCGACCTAGGTCTGACTGCTGCATTTTGTGGGGACCACCTTTCTAAATGTCATATCCTGGGGTAATGGGTTACCCAAGATTTTTGGAGGCATTTGGAGCATGAATACTGAGGGTACAATTGTTCCCGAAGGTCTGATTTCCCCAGTCATAGCCAATTTCTTGACTTGTACCTACCTCTCTCCTGTCTCAGTCCCCAGGACTGGTGTCTCTTCCACATTTAATGTGTTTTCCTATTCCTATTTTTAGGTTTCTTTTTCTGGGACAACTTATTTTTCTTGTCCTTCCCCTTCCCCGGGGATAATCTCTACTTCTTGTGTGGCGATCTCTTCCACCACCCTCTCCACATCTACCTGCAAATTTACAAGGTCATCAGTTTGAAAGATATCATCAAAATTATCATGGGGAGGGGAGGCTTCCAGAGATTTTCTGGTTCAGGGGAGGAAGGGATGAGCTCCACAGGAGTACTGCCTGATAGTCTGGGGCTTTTATCTGTGCTTGGTGGAGGATTGTCTATTCTTTATCTCCTTCTCCTCATTTATAATGGGGCCCCAACACCCAGAATAGATGCACCCTCATCCTCCACCTCTGATGCCTAGCTCATGAGTGTTGCGAATGAAGGGGAAACTAAAGGAAAGGCAGATCCAATCGGAGTGGCCCTGAGACCAAGGGAAAGTTTGGCGCAGATTGTTTCGCCCAGCCGTTGAGATGACTCCATCTGGGCACTAAGTTGTTCCATCAAAGGGACTGGAGCTGGGGATGGAACTGGGGCCAGGGTGCTATCTTTTGTTTTCCCTCTTTCTATGCCCTTCCCTAATGTTCCAAAGCCAGAAGAGGACTCCCATAAAAATGGACCATCTCGGTGGGTTCTCTTTTTACATACCCGTGAAAAATTCATGTGACTGCACTTCACTATATCCTTAGTGATATTCTCTATCGTCAAAATTTTTGGGGTGTCCCAATCCACCAGAGGGAGATCCATCTTATCAATCCCTTTAGATTTGTATTCTAGGTCCTCCACGGGATCCCTATCTGAGAAATCCTTTGGAAAGGTCCGGAGGCCAATGCGCTTCATCATACCTTTTGTCATTCTCACATAATGCCAACTCCAGACATCAAAGTCGTCCTGGAAATCCGCCCAAAAATCCTCCATGTGAGGCTCATGGGGCACTGATGCTTGAGGTAATGCTTGATTTATTTTGTTTAGCGGATCAAAATTTCTCCACGCCAAGTAGAACTCTACCATCCCTAGACTCTTCAATTCATTGTCAGCCTCTTTGGTCACCGCAAGGCTGCAAGTGTAATTCTCGCAAGTGATCGGGAAAGTGATGATGGTAATATTCTTGAGGCCATAATAAGTATGGACCTCTAGGATCTGTCTACAGTATTCCAATAAAATAATCTTATCCCCGCAGTGTTTGGGCAATAGGTAGGGCTTACCGAATAATTGAGTCACCCGAATGTATGAATGTTGTTGGAATTGAATGAAATAATTACCATAGGAACTTACCAAAGCCATGGCCTCCTTTGAAAACTGGTAATCGGTATCTGGAGTGGGTGTTAAAATGTTGAGGTAAATGAAGGTATCGTTTACCCAACAAAAATTGGGGAAGTTGGCTTCCCATTGAATATGGGGGAAATAATCCCAAGGAGCACTCTGGTCGGGCCCTGTCCCAAGGACGCCCACTATAAATAAACCCTAGATTCCAGGTCTTTTTTGTGTCAGTGCCCATAGAACATAATAATTCATATGGAACTTAGATGTCTCGTTGAATTTGTTCATGTGGTAGTCCACATGATTGGCAATAATGGCTGCCCAATCAAAATTTTGCACGTTAGTGGTGATGTTGTACAAAAAGTAGTACATCTAGGCTAAAAAGTCTTAGGCATGTGGTTCCCTAAAGACCCACCATAGGAATATTATCCCCGCTTGTATGCATTCTTTGAAGTCCATGCGGGGGATCTCCAACTTCATTTTCTTGTAATCCTTCTTCGGAGTCCTCAGTCAGTGGGTGTTAAGGTGCTACTGGGAAGCCTGTTAAAAAATTTTGAACTCCTACAGTGACGCAGCCCAGGAGATAATGATAGAATTGGCAAACTAGGGGATCCCTAGTCCCAAAGAAAAAGTGGCAGTGTCGAGGGACACTATGGGCATTGGGTAGCCAGAAGGAAGGGAAGCATAGTGCATAAAAACCTGGATGGTTGTGTTGTAATTTCCTACCAAGGTGAGAATCAACTCTGGGGCCTGCACAAAGTAGGTAAAGTAGGCGGCTTGGATTATGCCAGAGGTGGCCATGTTCTTTTCCATATTGTCTCTGGTGGTGCGCTGATTGAAAATTGTCCTTACAAGGCCCAACAATTCAGGCCCCGCTCTGACCTCTGTGTCAATGATTTGTTTTAATTTGGAATCCACCTTGGATCCCATGATGACACCATCCTTTAGATATTTTGATGTGAGTGGGACCTTTTCCAATGCTTTCTCAGCCCTTATCTTGGTGGTCACCCTTGTTGAAGTGGACAAGAGTTCTGAACTTTCGAGAGGGGAAGATACTTTAGACATGTTGCTTGATCAGTTATTCACAGCCTACAAGACCAGACAACCGTTAATAAAAATAATCAAATATAATAAATTCTCAGGTTTTGGAGATTTCATCACCATTTAACACCTTCCTCGAGAAGATGTTAGTTTATATCAAATTATAGAAATGCAATAATCAAAATAACTTACTTCGAATTTGATCAATACCCAGGGGTCCCGGGGATTTTGGTTCATGCGGAAAATGAGATGAAGGCCTTGGGATTACACAGAATGTGGAGTCTGGAGAAAATGACCATTATTGAAATGACCAGGCAATTCACCGCACTGGGCTGATGTGGGTTGTCATGTGGTCATGCAATGAACGAAGTAATGGCATTTATTGTAACAGTTGTCTTAACACAAATGGAGTGAATGCTACCTAGGATGGTTTTAAATGCTCACATGTGGGGAATTAATCCTACCATTAATGTTGAAGTGATGGATGAGAGAGAAAGGCCACAACTCAAACATGCAAGGTGATGAGTTTGAGTCCAGCGAAAACTAGGTGGGCGAGCTTGAATTTGATCAAACGATGTAGAGGGCGCGATGATCTCATCATGGGATGAGTAGGAATCTAAGGAATGTATAGACCATGTACATGAATTTACAGACAACTACACTAAAACTACACACTATCAACAGGAGGTTGAAGAATAATATTTACATAGGCTACCTACAGGCACAAACAAAATTAAAACTAACCTACAAACCACTACCTACAAATTTACAAAGGCTTACAAAGGCTTAGAGAAATATACAATTATTTTACACTATCCACCAATGCAAAGAGGTAGGACAACCCTCTTGCAGAGCCATCCTAGAAATGGGAGGCGACGAAGAAGACCAGAACATAAAAAAAACAAAGACCCAAACAAAAAGGAACAAAGTGCAAACCAAAAAAAGAAAGAGAAGGGCCATAAGGACCTACCTAAAAACCAAAGACACAGAAGGAAGGGCATGGGATGTGCTCTACAAATGAACAACTCTTCAAAACCCACAAACACACTGACAACCCTGTAGGATATCTTAAAATAGGCACAGGTCTGAACTCCAAATCAATTATTAATCACTCGAATCAAATCACACTTAGCTCACTGTTAAATTGCACAATTCGCTCTTAATTTTCTTTGAGGGTAAATTTTTCGTGGTAAGTGTAACAATGATAGGCAAAGCTTAATTTATATCCCTTAGATTAAAATGCACCATTCCCTTTCGCAAATCCTGAGAAAAAGGAAAACCTCCAGACTCTGGGCCTGGGGATCCCGTGCAACCACACCCTCTAACTAAAGAGGAAATAATGACACAAGAATCTCAAGGTTTGGAATTCAGCTGGCATGAAGGAACAAAACACTCTGGGACCGGGTCCCGGAGTGTGGAAAATCAAAAGGAGGCGATGACAACGGCCGCGCGGAGGCAAAGGCTGAAGAAAGCAAAAGGGTCAAAAAGAAACAAAAGGAAGAACCAAAAGTGAAAAAAAGGGGACCCAACATTTTGCCAACAAAATGTAGGGACAGGAATGTAGGGCATAAAAAAATGTAAACTTGATCCTTTAAGCAATCTAAGGAGTATCTCGCTAGTCCTCCTATTTTTCAACCTGCTCAATTTGATAATCCCTTTTATCTGTATACTTTAGCCACTCCAAATGCGGTGAGTGTGTTGTTATCTTAGTGTGATAGTGAAGGTAAGGAAAGACCTATGTACTACATTAGTTAGACTTCACTTGATTACGAAACAAGATATACATATTTGGAAAAGTGTGTTGTTATCTTAGCGTGATAGTGAAGTTAAGGAAAGACCTATGTACTACATTAGTCGGACTTCACTTGATTACGAAACAAGATATACATATTTGGAAAAACAATGCTTAGCTTTAGTTTATGCTTGTCAGAAACTCAAGCATTATCTATTAAATGTTGAAGTCAATGTGATTGTTAGATTTGATCCTTTGAAGCATCTTTTCTCAAAAACTGATCTCTCTGACTGTCTTGCAAAGTGGGTGATGTTACTTACGAAATTTGATCTTAAATTTAATTTCTCAAAAGTCAATTAAAGGACAAGCTTTAACAGATTATTTGGCTGAAGCTCATTGTCCTCATTTCGATACATGCTTTACTTCAATAGAATTCCCTGATGAAAACATTCTAGCTATTAAACGGGATGATGTTTGGGAATTATATTTTAATGGATCTAGATGTAAGACAGGTTCTTGTGTTGGCATTATCTTGATCCCTCCTATGAAAAACTAATCCCTATGTCATATAAATTTACTTTTCCTTGTACTAACAATATTGTAGAGTATGAAGCTCTTATAGTTGGCTTATGAGCAGCTTCATCCCTTAACATTAAAAAATTGGAAGTTTATGGTGATTCACAATTGATTGTGGAACAGATTAAATGAGGTTATCAGACTAAGAATGATAAAATGACACAATATAGAGATTTGGCTCTTGATGTTCTTTCACAATTCTCTTCTTATACAATTCAAACTTTACCTAGGAAAGATAATCAACATGTGGATGCCATGGCAAGCGTAGCTTCTTTGGTTTGTCTTGAGAATAATGTTGAAGACTTTAAATTTACTATACATACTCTTAAAAACCCTACAATTTCCAATAATGTTACCTTTGATTGTTTCAATTTGCATTTGGATGAATGGTATTCTCATATCTTTCATTTTTTGAAAGATGGTACTTTTCTTGAATTGAAAACAAGGAAAATGCGTAATTGTATTAGGAAGCTTGTAGCACATTATATCATTTTAGGAGATACACTTTAAAAATGCTCTTATGATGGTTTTCTATTAAGATGTCTTGGTAGAACCAAAATTCCAATAGCTTTGGCAGAAGCTCATTCTGGTTCTTGTGGGGAACATTTTGGTAGAAAATCTTTAGTCAATAAACTTCTTAGAATGAGATATTATTGGCAAACAATGGAACAAGATTCTTTCATGTTTGTTAAGAAGTGTCCTCAATTCCAGCAACATAGTAATTTGATTCATGCTCCTGCTTGTGAGCTTCGTAATCAAGTTGCTCCATGGCCTTTTATTATTTGGGGTTTTGATCTTATTGGAAAAATATCACCAGCTTCTTCTCAAGGAAATACGTACATCCTAACGGCTACAGATTACTTTATGAAGTGGGTGTAAGTTGCCCCTCTCCATTCAACTACTGTGGATGTTATTTGTGATTTCATTCTTAACAATATTATAACACAATTTGGTATTCTTTCGATGATAGTTTTGGATAATGGTACCTCTTTTAAGAATAAAGAAGTCATGAAATTCTTGGAGAAATATCAAATTCAACATAGATTTTTGACTCCCTATTATCCTCAATTTAATGGTCAAGTTGAAGCATCAAATAAAGTCATTGAACAAATTATGAGGAAATTAGTTAATAATCATGCGAAAGATTGGCATACCCAACTTACCTATGCTTTATGGGCTTATAGGACTAGTGTTCGTACTTCCATGAGTACTTCTCTTTATAACCTTATCCACGGTATTGATGCTATTATGCCTTTTGAATTGGAAATAGCTTCTTTACGTGTTTCATTTCATGGGATAATTGACAAAGATATATTTCGAGAACAATGATTACAAGAATTAGAAATGTTGGATGAACAACGAATAAATACTTTGGAACATATAAAGGATTATCATAAATCACTTCATAATAAGTATAATCATAAGGTAATTGAACGATCATTCTCAGTGGGTGATTTAGTGTTGTATGAGAATCAAAGAAATCTGAATGCTTTACCTGGTGAAAAATGAAAGTTTAGTCCAAATTGGCTTAGATCTTTTGTTGTAATTGAGGACTTTGGTTCAAGTGCTTGCAAAATTGTTGATATGGACGGTGTGCCTTTTAAGGAACCTATTAATATTATGCAACTAAAACATTATTATCCCTAGTACATCATTCTTTCCTTGTGTATTAATGTATTCCTTATAAAATAGTTATGGTTGTTTTATAGGTTATGTGATTTTAGCAAATTACATTTGAATACATTTATACACATTCTTTCTTTCTATTAAGTTTTATGTTATTGGTGAAAATATAGTAATAAAACACAGAACTAACTAGCAAAGAGAGTTTTTCATTTATATATAATTTTTTTTTGAGTTTGATACATATGTGGCACAATGTCCTATCTATCACTCTCTCTATCCCTATGCTCTGGTGGTCGATGGCTCCCAGATCTCTCTGGTCTATGATGTGAAGATGAAGATCTCTGTATGGTATTTCATGAGTGGCTCCTCGATATGCTAAGGTCATATACGTGCTCTTGTGATCTTTGTAGGTTAGCCATCAACCTCTCCTCTCTCTCTACATAACCTCAACTCTCGCTGGACACAAGCAAAGATGTCTGCATGCCTGCCAGGATCTTTGTGACCAATGGGGAACTCTCTTTCACTGGCTGGTAGTCGATAGGACAGGAATGTATCCTTCAGGACCTCAGATACAAAGCTCCTCCACTCCACTATGTTGGCTGCAAAATTAAAATATATTTATCTTTTAGTACTTTTTCTTCAAAAATTAAGTTAAATATTTAAATAAAATGCATGTTTTATACTTGGGTATCACTGAAGGGTCTGGATGGTGGGGGCATGGAGTGACTACTCTCTCTATGCTCACTATGTCTAGGTCTTGGAGGTGGTGTCTTTGTATGGGCGTGTGAAGGTCTTCATGATCTTAGTGGTGTTGCATGAACAATATGCTCATTTGCACCGGTACTATCAGCTGGGGGCATCCTATCTTCTCTCTCCTCTGCTCTCTTCTCCTCCATGGGATCTCCCTTAGATATTGGATCCTCATCATCTCTGTGATCCTCCTCCTCCTCTAGTATGCTATTATCTTGGTGTGTCCTCTCTGAAAGGCCTGGATCACATGTGGGATAGTCATTAGGGAAGATGGGGCGGGTTCCCTTCAGACTCTAGTATCTGATGTAGTCCCTGTTGATGCTTGAATGGGTTGCATCGTGGGCTACCTCTATATCCTCTCTCTCATATGTATTTTTGTCTATGATTTCTGTTGCTAATGGTCAATGTATAGCGCTAGGTCTCTGATAGTATATCGTCAGATATGCATACCGAGGTACTGCTCTAGGGACCCCCTGTATAAGACCAAATTGTCTCATCACTCTGTCATAGTAGTACGACATTACTATGTGACTAGAATGACCCTCTAGAATCTTGTGTTGTTGTGAGTGTTTCATCTAATGGCGTGTATCTGGACACTCTTCCATGCGACAATATGGTCTCCATATCACATCTATGCCTGGTACACAGTCTAGATGTACCCTCTAGTAGAGGATATCTTCATGCTGCCAGAAATCTCCCAGTGGATAAGCAAAGGCTCTAGGTGTGCATGCATCTACCATCATAGGAACACCCTGTGGTTGTGTATATGTGAAATGCTCGAACAACCAAATCTGTAATAGTGTTCATACTGTGAGACTCTCTCACTGATATCTCACCAACTGACATAACTCATGGTATAGATGGGCTAGTAGGTTGCGGCCCCATGCGAATATGGTCCTATCACTCTCCATCCTGCATACGAGATGGTTAAAAGGTGTTGAAAATATTGTACCCTTTGTGTTGGGTACTACAACCAAAGAAAGTATACACAGCATAACCCTCTGTACCAAGGGTGTCAGACCTGCCAGTATGGCTGATAGGGTGATATGGTCTGCTCATGTTTGTATCTGTGGAACCCATCCTAGGAAATACTTTGCATCTGCATAAATATCCTTAGGATCCTATTGTACTCTCGGTCTGATGGGCTCACCTCAAATTGGAAGTCGCAAGATCATGTATACATCCTCCAGTGTCACCATGATCTCTCCTGAGGGAAGATGAAAGGAACATGTGTCCTCATCCCACCTCTCTATAAGAGCAGATATCATGGCTTGGTGGAATCTCATATGTGGTAGGATTGTTACCCAGTATAGTCCTACATCTCTTAGCAGCTGTGTCTCATCCTTGTTTAGCTTGGACAGATTCTCTCTAATGATAAGTAGTGGCCCTCCAAAGGGGTGATCTTAAAATGGAAGCACTTCCATCTTGGTTGGTTTAACACCCTCATTTAGTGCATTTACATGATAGATTTGGATTTAAGATGCATCTGCACTTGGTAATTCTTTGTTTCTAGGTGAAATTAGGGTTAGGATCCTGAGTATTCTCCTTGATTTCGTTCTTCTTGGCTCTATTTTCTAGGTAGGACCTATGTACTGGTCCTCCTAGCCTTCATCACACTTCTTCTAGGCCCATGTGCCCTTTTCCAGCACTCTGTTCTATTTTGCCATCATCCTAGGTCTTTGGCCGACCTAGAAACTTCACTGGTACTCTAAGTTGACTAGCTTGAAACCTCAGGATAGCGTCAAGGTCGACCTTGAACTTTGTCAGGTTTTGGTTCCTACTTTAAATTTGGGATCATAGCGGGGCCCTAAATTTAAAATTGGCCCCTGGATCCAAAGGCGGAAGGGTTTTTATCCAAAATTTAATTAATGAATTTCCTCCTTAGTTGGCTATTGTGATTGGACCATAATTTGAGGTGAAATTTGAATTAGGGGCCCTCACATTTCCCTAGGAGGATTACCTTGAAATCTCTATATAAGCCCTCTCTTTTGCCTTCATTTGACATGAGATGATGATGCAAGAATGCAATAGGATGATATATGAGGACAAGATATGATGATGCCTTGATGAAAGCAAGCATTTTGTGGACAAGTTATTATGGACGTTCATTGGATCAAGAAAGATTTCTTCACTCCTTCCTTCTTCTTTGATCTACTATTTTCAACATTCAAGCATTCAAAAGATACAATCATAGGGTAGAAACTATGGATTGTGAGTTTGGTAGTACTTTAGCCTTGGGGGCTTGGTATGCTTTCTTTATTGTATCATCTTAAAATGGAAGCACTTCCATGTTAAGAGTGTTTAGACCTCCTTAGGGGATGTATTTTACCTCCATTATATCATCCGCCCATTTTTGCATCATCCCCCCTAATCTGCTCTTCCTTATACCACTTTTGGGACTGATTTCTGCATTCTGGGTTGCAGGACTCTATTTCTGGGATACAGGGACAGGGTCGACCTCCTACGACAGGGTTTACCTTGGCACTACCCTAGGAAAAGGTCAACCTTAGCCCTATCCTAGGACAGGGCCAACCTTGACCCTGTCCCAGGGTCCCAAACCCAAAATCCCACAGTTTCCCGGTTGTCGGTCTTTGCAAAAAGTTTCTTCCCGCTCCCGGGTCGGCTGTTTCGGGCTCCAAATCGTGGATTCCTAAATTATATTTAATATAGGTCCTTTCCTAGGGGTAAAGGCTTAAATGATTATTTAATTATCCTATGTAGGCCTCCTTAGAAGATTGTGCCCTAATTTCATATAAAAGGGAGCCTTCTCCT
>MU228022.1:4330999-4343210 GCA_018584345.1 Thuja plicata
TTTACATACTTGCTACATTTGAATTACAATTGCATATCTATTCAATATCATAGCTTCACTATTAGATTCAATTCTACTATTTGTTAGCTTTCCATACTTTATTGATTTCAAGGTTAATTCCTAAATCGGGGTTTGACTAAGGAAAACCCCTCCCCAACAATAAACAAACATTTTTCTTGTAGGTACAGGTTTGAGGCTGTAGATTTGAGGCCAGTTCTGGATACCCTTTTCAGTTTTCTTTCAGACTGTGCAAACAGGGACATTTTCGGAGTTGAGCAGATTGAGTTGGAAAAAGTGGTATAGGTCCGACATTTTTCATAAGACGACATTGGAATGGAAAAGGATTTCTGGGTTTTGTCTGTCTCTGTGTTCTAGTTTAGTATCAACTGTCAGTATCTCTAGAAACAGTATACAGATCTCAGAAAATAGCAATCTTTGATCTGCCATCTTGTAAGGTTGGTACTTTCTCCTATTCTTTTCAATTACTGTCATTAATCATATTCATCAATCAATTTATAGAATTTAAGATCCCCTTTCTTGGTCTCTTTCCAAATAGTAGATTCATTTATGTATTAACCCTTTGGGGTTGATCAAAATTGGATCTCCTATTTGTGTATTTGAGGGTGAAAGAAAGGAGCATCTTATCTTCCCTTAATCACAATCACAATTGCAATCAAATTCAAGTAAGTGTAAAGTGGGGTTAAGGAAATCAACACAAATAAAAATTAACCAAAACTTGTTCATCTTTACATCTCCTAAACCAATAAACCCCATTTTTCTATTTTACATTTATCATATTCAAATATATGCATTGCTCTCTCATTTTGATACATTCTAGGGTTTCAATCTAGAAGATTAGATCTTGGCATTGCACATTCAAAGCTCTTCCTACGAGCAACACACACATATTTTATTACATCCAGCTATTCATGGAGGCATAAATCACCAAAATGGGGGTTTGACTAAGGAAAAACCATATATAGCCACCCCAAAACACTATTTTCATATATCTACAGTTGTTTTTTCAGGAGTTGCAGAGCAGATTTGGATACCCTTTTCGGCAAACTTTCGGGATCTGCGAACAAAATTTTTGTTTGAGCAATGCAGTTCAAGGTCAACATAAAGGGGCACAATTGTGCCCCGTATTTGGTTCAAGGTCGACATGGCTCAGAAAAGAAAAATATTTATGTGTTTTCTCCATCTCTGTGTTTCCATTCCATATTTGGTTGCTGAATTCCAGAAACTCGATATAGACACCAAAAAATAGGTATTTCCAGATCTGCTATGTTATGAGGTATGTATTTCATTCTATGTGATTTCATTATTCTTTGCAAACATTTCCAGATTTATATTAGTTATCAGTAGAATTTCATGTATGTGGTTAATAGAGGCATAGGGTCTGTTTTATGTGCAAACCCCCATTTTTCTAAACCCTATCCATATTTCCCACCATACAGGTATGTTTTAATTGCAAAGATATTGGACACTTTGCTGCTAGATGCCCTGACAAAAGAAAAGAAGATAGAAACAATGATAGATCTTATGAAAAGAAGTTTGACAGAGGTGATGACCGAGATTACCGAAGCAACCGACAATTTGAAAGAAGAGATAACCGAGACTACAAGGACAAAGGAAAGAAGGCTTGTTACCTGGATGAGAACAAAGCTGGAAATATTGACACCGAGTTTGGTGAAGATATTGAGGTGGTATTTGTTGCTATGAAGGATGATTCAGACGAAGAAGAAAGGTATGTTGAAACTACACTCATATCTAAGGTTAGTAAAAATGATGTCTGGATAATTGATAGTGGTTGTACTCACCACAAGACTGGAGATAATGAAAAGTTTGAAACTTTTGAATATTATAATGGTGGATCAGTAAGAATGGGTAATGAATCCCCTTATCTAGTTGAAGGTAAAGGAACCATCATGTTGAATAATCTGATCAGATGTGAAAATGCATATTGGGTGAAATGAATTAACTATAGTCTATTGAGTGTTTCACAGCTGAATGACACAGGTCACCGAGTTGCATTTGAGAACAAAAAGGCAAATATCTATATTGAATCAGGAAGGTTGATTGGTACTGGAGAACAAACAAAAGGTAACCTATTCTATCTTTATGGTATTAAGACCACTTGTTTAATGGTTATAAATGAAGACATTTGGTTGTGGAATAAAATGTTATGTCATGTGAATTTTGACAACATGGTTAGGATAAGAAATAAGAGGAAAGTAAGAGGCTTACCGAGCATGCCAAAACCTGACCATGTCATGTGTAAGAATTGTCAAAAAGGTAAAATGACAAAGTCTAGTTTCAAGAGAAAAACCTACACATCTAATGCTATTCTAGAGCTAGTCCATATTGACTTATGTGGACCAATGAGAACAAAGAGCTATTATGGTGATAGATACTTCATTCTCTTTGTTGATGATTATTCTAGAATGATGACTGTTATGTTCTTAAAAGATAAATCAGAAGAATTTAAGATGTTTAAATGGTATAAAGTTATAGTTGAAAAAAAAGTGGAAAGGAACTGAAATGCTTAAGATTAGATAGAGGAGGAGAAATTATTTCTAATGAATTCACTAACTTTTGTAATGAGACTGGAATTAAAAGATGGGTTTCTGCACTGAGAACACCACAAAAAAATGGGATTGCTAAGAGAAGGAACATATCAATTGTTGATTGTGCCAGAACACTGACAATTGAGAAAGGCATCACACAAAAATTCTAGAGAGAAGGTGTCAGTACTGTTGTCTACACATTAAACCGAGTTCAATTGAAGAAAGACACCAATAAGACACCTTATGAGCTATAGTATAGATACACACCTAATGTAAGCTACTTTAGAATTTTGAGAATTCAATGTTATACTTTGAAATATGATAGAAATGGAAAGTTTGACTCCAAAGGTGATGAAGGAATATTTCTAGGTTATTCTATCAAAAGCAAGGCTTATAAATGTCTTAACAAATCCTCTAACAAAATCATTGAAAGTGCAAATGTCAAAGTGGATGAATTTGGTGAGAAAAATGACGAGGAAAGAAGAAAAGAACTGGAAGACTACAATAGATTTGTCTACAGTAAAGAACCTGACACTCTGCCTGAGCAACAGTGTATCGCTATCGAGCGACAGAACAATGCACCCGAGCATCAGGCTGCAAACACCAAAAATCAGGAAATTGCTCACAATGATGTACCAAGCAATGAAGATCAAAATGAAGGTCAAGATGATGATCAAAATGACGAGCAAAGATATAAACCGGTACTTTCCAATTATATTAGAAGACACCATCCACAGAACCAGATCATAGGAGACAAAAAGGCTGGAATGAGAACAAGAAGTAAGTCACTGAACACTAGATGTCTGATTTGTGATTTTGAGCCTAAATATGTCAATACTGCACTTGAGAATCAAGAATGGGTTAGTGTTATGAATGAAGAAATTGAGAAGATTGAGAAGAATAGAACATGGACATTAGTACCTAGACCGAATGACAAAAATGTCATTAGTACCAAATGGATATTCAAAAACAAACTGAATGAGAATAGAGAAGTCACAAGGAACAAAGCAAGATTAGTATGCAAATGGTATGCACAAGAAGAAGGTATTGATTATGGAGAAACCTTTGCACCTATTACTAGACTAGAAGGAGTGAGAATTCTACTTGCTTATGCTACATTCAAAGGATTCAAAGTATACCAAATGGATGTAAAATCTGCATTTCTGTATGGAATACTAGAAGAGGAGGTATACATTGAACAACTAGAAGGGTTTGTTGATCCTAACAAGATGAACATGGTTTTTAGACTACACAAATCCTTGTATGGATTGAAACAAACACCAAGAGAATGTTATGAAAGAAATCACTCTTATCTCACAAGTATTGGATTTGTAAGAATGAGTGATAACAGTAATCTATATTTAAAAGAAGGTAATGATGATAAAATTCTGATTGCTGAAATATTTGTTGATGATATCATATTTGGAGGTAAAGATATGTTATGCAAATAATTTGTTGATGAAATGAGAAAAGAGTTTGAGATGTCAATGTTTGGAGTGATCAAATTTTTTCTACAGATTCTACAACAAGATGAAGGCATCTACATCACACAATCCAAATACATCAAAGAAGTTTTCAAGATATTCAAAATGGAAGACTCCAAACCAGTTGGAACACCTATGGCAACCAGATGTAAATTGACAAAGGAAGACAAGTCAACAGAGGTAAATCAGACCCTATATAGATCTATGATTGGAAAACTCATGCATGTTATACATATTAGACCAGATATAGCACATGTAGTTGGAATAGTTGCAAGATTCTCTACTAATCCCAAGAAATCACACATGACTGCTGTTAAAAGAATTCTGAGATATCTAAAGAATACCAAAGACTATGGTCTATGGTATAATAAAGAAGGAAAATTTGAGCTTCAAGTCTATACATATGTTGATTGGGCTGGAAACATAGATGACAAAAAGAGCACAATAGGAGGAACATTCTTTATGGGTGACAGACTTGTCACATGGATAAGCAAAAAGCAAGGATGCATCTCACAATCCACTGCAGAAGTAGAATATGTGGCTACTGTTGCAAATTTCTCTAACATTGCATGGATCAAACAATTACTGAAAGGTATGAATATGAAAATTCTTGATCTAGTGATTATCTATTGTGATGATACAAGTGTTATCAACATCTCAAAGAACCTTGTCATGCATGCTAGGACAAAGCACATTGCTATTAAGTATCATTACTTAAGAGAACAAGTGCAAGAGAAAGAAGTGATATTGGAATATGTTCAATCCAAAGAACAATTAGCAAACATATTCATAAAGCCTTTGCCAAAAGATATATTTGAGTACCTGAGGAAGAGACTAGGGGTCTGACCCTTGTCTACTGATCACTAAGCTGACTAGAAGGTTGCATCAACCTTTACATTATCAGAAGATCATTAATGTTGATGCAAGAAAAAAGATGGAATGCAATGATAATCAGTACAAGAAATGTACTTATCTACACTGAACACCAGAGAAATTGTTGGCTACTATAGAGCTATATTGCTGATGGAAAAGAGATATACAATGATATATTTTTGTTTGGCATTGCTCTCAAAGGGAGAGATGTACTTAATGAATATGGAGAGAATATATCCATATGAAATATCGAGAGATAAGGGAGAGAAGATCCAAAGGGAAAGAAAGAAATATCCATCAAGGAGAGGAACAGTCAAAGGGAGAGAAAACATCATAGAAAGATTCAAAGAAACAACCATCCATCTAAGGGAGAGAATTGATAACACTACATATCTATCCAAAAAAAGGATAAGAGATTCTACAACAAAGGGAGAGACAAAATCAGAAGTTGCTACGTCTATCCAGTGAAGGGAATGAAGAATGAAGACAATAATCTGCAAGAATCAAATCTAAGCTAGAAGAGCTTACTGAGAGCCAGATATTTGAATTGGTTATAGAAAAAAAAATTTGGGAGAGATTGATGAACTACAACTGATATATTTCATATTGTATTAGTAGTATGTTGCCATAAATGCCAAAGGGAGATATTGATGAACTATAACTAATTGAATGTTTACAGATGAAAAAGTTGATGATCACTGAGCTGCAAAAAGTAAATGCAAGACATTAAACCAGCTAATGTATTGTATTTTCATTCATGTCAACTTTATATGGTATGATTTCTCATACACATATTGTCACAACACTTAAATATTTGAAGAGACAAAGTTTTTATCATTGGTAATCATATACATTGAGTGACACTAAACCCCGAAGGATAGTGAACCATGAGCACAAAAGTTCATAGTGTTACCAGATGGATAGTGTTACCTGAGCAAGTGATACATGAGCAAGTATTACCAAGCTAATTGTAATTGTCACTGAACACAACTGAAGTTGATGCCTGAGTTATCTGCAGTTGTCACCGAGCATAACTAAAGTGTTGACCGACGAGAACTGAAGTTAGGAAATGACAAAACAACTTAGCTGGCATGAGCTATATTTAGAGTTAACTGATTGATTACTTTGTTTTCATCTATTAGATAAAAGCTAAAGATAAGAAGGAGATTTAAAGCGTCTTTTATTCCAGAAAAAAAGGAGAGATTTATGGAATAAAACTAAAGCAAGCATGGCAAGATTTACAGATCAAGAAGTGATCAACAAAGAAAATAAGAAGGACAATGAATGGTGAAATCATTTCTATATAAAGAGAAAAGTAATTCATTATCAATGAGAGGAATGTTGAAGATAATTTTGGTGAAGATAGAATTCTTCATGTAGATCTGATCATACAGGCTAAAGGACAAAGCCAAGAATTCTGCAGAGACTGAGCAATAGAGAAGCAACAACATTCACCGAGTAGAAAGAAGTGGAGAAAAGGAAATGAAGAGAACATTGATCAGAAGAGGTATTATGGACAAAAAATAGATCTGAACATCTGCGATGTTTAGTTGTATTAAGGAACAGATCATTTACTATTTTAGTTTGACCATTGATTTAGAAAATCTCTTAATAAAGTGGGATTTAACCATCCTTAATATATTGAGATACATCCCAAGGAGTATCAAAAAAATTTCATATTGACAACATAGTGAATGCTAGGTCAAGTGATAAACTGATAGTTTTAAATCCTCTAACAAGGTCACACTTAACAACGTGTTTGTAACCTTTAACATGGTTGGCTCTTCATCGAGCTCAATTCAGAAGAGTGAAAATTTTGGGTTACCGGTCCCAAGTGGTTTTTCCCTTAACAGGGTTTCCACTTTAAAAATCCATGTGTCAAATGTGTATATGGTTCATTACTTTCATGTTTTGCTTTACACATTACTAAAATATGATTGATCGGTATACACTAAGTTATTTACTGATATTTGGTAAAGGTTAAGAAAAGCTAAACCGTTGTTCGGTAAAGGATAAGAAAAGGATAAATAGTATAATCACAGAGCAGTATATATATGTTAGATTCGCTTAAGGCATACATCTTGTAGGACTGGAGATAACTAGAGGTTTTATATTCATGGTATAAAGTTTTAGTTGGATTATTGGATTAATTTTTGAGGCCATTGATTCACCCNCCCCCCCCCCCCCCCCCCCCCCACTTTTAGTTATTCTAACAAAAATAATCCATGGACAAAATAACCCCATAAGATTATAGAGAAAGGAAAACAAAATTTATAAATTACAAGTATATTTCAAAAAAAAAAGTTATTCAAATTTTCAATTAAAGTGTCAAATTATGAGCAATGCATCTTATATAATCTAAAATATTATTATTGTCGTAACCATCAACTAGTGTTTTTAGTCTTTCTTTGAGTTCATGGTATTTTTTCCTGCTTGGTTGAGTTGACGATATTTTTAGTGCTTCAAATCTTATTCTTTTCCTTCGAATCATTTTGGATAATGCATTGGTTGATGATATTGCTCTTGCTACCGGTAATGAAATATTAGAACATGTAGTAGAAATGATATTTCTTGTAGAGTCTTGAGTCAAGCATGCAATGTCTTTCACTTCATTCAATTTTTGTTTCATAGTGATCATCTCAATTTTTGGAGCATGATTATGTCATGTACTGCTAATCAAATCACCAGATTTTTTTGTGTTGTAGTATAGCACCGACTTGAACATTTATTTGTAAAATATTTTGCACAACGCTTGATCATTTTATTGACACCTTCTCAATGAAGCAAAAATGTGTAACCATTTAAAATGAGTAATTTCTTATTTTTTGACTTGTTAAAAATTGAAGAGGCATTGTATATATTAAAATTTATGAAGAATTTATTGATTCCCTAAAAGTATATTTATTTTTGTATACTTTTAGAGAAACCCCTAGAAAAATTTAATATAATGTTTATAAACTTATATTAAAAAATATATTTTTTTATGAATTTTTATTTCTCTTTTTCTTATCACTCTACACCCTCTTAATTCTTCTCCCCTTCTTCCTTCCTTTACTTCTTGTAATCCTACCAATTTATATATCCTGTTAATGCCTCTTCATAATGCCTTTTGACTTATATCTTTTCATAATAACTCTTATTTAGCTTATTCCCATGAAATTGTCTTTATTTCTATAATTATTTACCATTTTATAAGTTATTTAAGCATATTAAAGATGTTTTAAGGTTATTTTAGGGGTATATAATGGATATATGGTCTAAAATGACATAAATATCCTCTATGGTGCCTCACAATCCCTTTTTTAGCATACTAACTTGATCTAAAATGACCATGGGTTATTTTGACCACAGGTTATTTTGTCCATGGGTTATTGTAACCCTGGGTTATTGTGTCCTTGGCTTATTATGGTGGGGTTATTGTGTCTAGGGTTATTTTGGTTGGGTTATTATGTCTGGTTACCATCAAGTACGACTTTCCTATCCCTATTGTTCCTTAAATCATCACGTGCAATGGTTTAGCAGAGGGACATTCACTATGGTTGTAATTATTGAGTGTGCTACCTTTTTTCTTCTTTTTTTACAATGTATAGCTTGGAATTTCAAAGTAAGATGACATGTTTTCATCTCGAATACATTTTTATCATGTTTACGAACTATGTTTCAATTTCATGCAAATATTATGGTATTATAGTATGATCCCATTGGTTTCTGGTATCAAAATCTCACCTTCAAAGAATCTAAAACTCATCTACGCTAATATTGTTTGATGGTCCCATTTGTGAAAACAACTCCCATTCATTCAGCTTTATTGTGTCCCTTGGGCTATTGTAATTATCACTCTATTCCTCTCCTAATCTTGCTTCTTCTTTGTTGCACTAGATGATATGCCACATCATATTTTGTTGCATTCATTTGCTTCCAATTTTCTATTATCAAATCATTTTTAAGCTCTATGTTAGTTTTAATGTGGCAATTTTTTTATATATAAGAGTATCTAACTCCAACAAATATTTAAAATTATTTTGAGTCATCATTTGGGATGCTATAGAACTTTGGGAATACATTGACAATGGATTTTACCTCTCTCTCTCTCTCTCTCTCTTTCAATTTACATTGTATATGACTTGAAGAGTAGGAGTAAGATCTTACAGATTCTAGTAGTGTTAGCACCTTGAGTTTCGAGGGCCATTTAATGTAGGCGTGTAAGCAGCTAGACTGGATTTGGCTCACACTTGCTATTATTTTTATTTGATGGAACACTTTTTGGCCAATATTCAAAGATGTGAAAGGTTGATTGAAAATGAACAAGGGAAATTTTTGAAGCATATGAGATATTTATTGTGCTCCTATATCATGCTTAACTTAAATTTCTCCCATTAATTTTTGGTAAGCTGCAAAAGCTAGATGATCTAGCTTGCGTTTTTGAAATTGTTATTAACATATTAGTCCAAGTCTTATATGTTCTCTCCACTTTGGATGCATAATTTGAAATTTATTTTAAAACTAGTACTCGTGAGACAATATGTTGGCAATCTATGTTGTCTCTCCATATCAGAAACATTTTTGGGTTGTGTATATTTAAACTATTATCATTCCTTGAGGGTTCACATTTTTCATTCCCAACATCATAACACAATAGGGTAGAGAGATTATATTATTTCCATGTATCTCTATATTAACACTCTATCTTTCCCCCTTTCTTTCATAATCATGTTCCCTCCTTGCATTTTTTGTGCCTCTACACATAGTTAAATATCTCTTTATAGTCACATTAAGGATTTGTAGCAAAGATCTTAGTTGTGTTTAGCAAGCACAATTTGTCTAATGAATAGTAGAACACTTTTTTGTTTTTGCGAAGTGCATCCCGAGGGTTCCATGCACTAACATACATGTCAAAATAATGTCACGCTCTTTCAACTTAAGTAGTGTTCTTCCAATAAATTTTATTCATATCCATTGCATTGTGGAATAATAGGAATCCATGTACATGAGAGGTACCTCTATGTTGCCACTCATATCTATACCAGTACTCTTTTGAACTTAGGATTTTTTTAATCACTTCCTAATGGAATATTTTGAAATGTTAATGTAGGTACAATGATGTGGTATGGGGATTATTGATCACATTTTTCAAATGTTGCTTGTTTGACTACATTTGGGCGAGCATATCATTAAAGATAAAATATTGTAGATTTGGCCACTTCATTTCTGATGCACTTAATGTGAAGAAAAGAGTGGGAGATCCTATTTGGTTTATCATGTTTACCAACTTAACACAACACTTATTCTAATACGATATTATACTTGTAATAGAAGATCCAAAGTGCATGACTTCCTTGGATAATTACATGTTTGGAAGATTCTTTAGTTGTAAATGGAGGTCTTTGATGGTTTTTAGTATGTTATCCTCCAAAATATCGTTACCAAAACTATTTCAAGTGCTTGACTACAATGATGCATCATAATAATGAAGATTAAATATTAAACCTTGGATGCCTTCCAAAACTTTGGTCATGGCACTTCATCAAGTGTAACATATGCTCATGGAATTTTACTTCTCTAACTTTTGGATGCATGTGTAACGTAGTTTCATTTGGGAAGAGATTTTTAAATGCCATACCAAGCAATCCCTTGATATTGTACTCAATTTTATTGAAGATGAATCTATTTTTAGTCAGTCAACAATGATGTTTGTGTTGTCCTTGAGGCCTAGTGTTTCCTTAATATTTTTTAGTTCATACTATCTATTTGTAATTTTACCAATAAATGATGATGTATATGTTGTGCTTATTTCAACTTGGTCTTCTTCCATGTGCATTGTATTATTTGGTACCACTATCTCCTCATCAATTTTAATAGTGTGAAGCATGCTTGAAAAATTTGTTCTTATTTCAGGGGATTTTTCTAAGTGTTCAGCACTTGTGACCACATCATTATAATATGGGTCATAGTTTAAGTTGTTTTCAAATGCATGTCTTATGTATTTTTTACTCACAGAACAATCATAAAATTGCTCATGTGCATGCAATTTTTGAACTATGATAACGGATAGTTCTTTTATTCTCCATGGAAGAATGTTTGTAATACTTCCTATATCATGTGAAAAACTAATCATGTGACCACTTTATTTGTATTGGCCTCCAAAAGAGCGAGTTACTTGCACAACTAGGTTTTCTCTAGCAATGAGCATTTCTTCTACATGCGCGAGTATTTTCAATACAATAGGTTGCTCTCCTAGGTCCATGTTGTTGATTGATGAAAATTAGTGGATGCCTTTCTCTTTGAAGAATCTTCTACAAGTTGTATGAGTATCTAATAAATTAATAAGCATTATAGGGTAACATTCCTCTTAGACGATATAAGTTTGTAGGTTGGACAGGACACCTATTTTTTCCCTAAACCTTTTTAATGCTCTCATAAAGTTAGAATTTTTGAATTTCATTGCTTGCCCCATTTATTTTTGTATTGAGATGTGTTCATATTCAACCACTTGGCACTCTAAGTTTGTGACTTCCATTTGTGTCTATATTTTCTCTTTGCATTAAACACGATAATTTTGGCATGATTTATGATTTTATAGTCTTAGTGCTTCCATTTTTTGGGGAGTATTTTCCCTTTTTTCTCTAATTTCCTAGCAAGCTTAGAGACGACTATTTCTCATTTCTTCAATTTTGAATGAAAACCTTTTATATTTGAACATTTCCCTCACCTCAATCATTTTTTGGATCAAATTTTAACTTGTCTTTGCAATTTTACCTTAAAATATTTATTTTTTCTCAAGAACTAATTGCATGCTGGTCAGATTTCCAATAGTAAGGTTGGAAATGAGCAAATGCTAGGTGAGAATTTTGATGACAAGCTAGAAATGATCAAAATTTAGGTCAGAATTCCAATACTAAGCTAGAAATGAGCAAAACCCCTTTCTTTTTATTGAACTTCATTTAGATTTTACATTTTCATTCTGAAATTTCATTTCCTTGTTTAAAATTTTCTTATTTGTTTGAGGATTTTCCCTTTTATCCTCATGAAATTTGACTTGTAAATAATAAATATTACATCCAATCCAAATATCATTCATTTTTCAATTCCAAACTTTTGAATCTCGCGATTTTTGTTACACTCCTTGGTGAGATTTAAATACTGTAATATATGAAATGGAATTGTTACCAAAATGTAAAGGATTGAGATGTTGTGATGTTACTTAAAAGGATTGAAATAGAGATATGCTTATTAAAATGTATAATGTATTAAGAATGATTTGATTGATTATTGATTATCTTGAAATGT
>MU228022.1:4350236-4361081 GCA_018584345.1 Thuja plicata
TATGAAATTAGGGCACAATCTTCTAAGGAGGCCTACATAGGAGGATTAAATTTCCATTAAATCCTTTACCCCTAGGAGAGGACCTATATTAAATATAATTTAGGAATCAATGCTTCGGAACCCGAAATAGCCAACCCGGAAGCGGGAAACACTTTTTGCAAAGGCCGACAACCAAAAACTGTGAGACCTCTGGATCTAAACCCTGGGTCAAGGTTTATGTTGACCCTGACCTAGGTCAGGGTCAAGGTTGACATATACCTCAAAGGTTAACCCTGACCCTGAAGCCCAGAATCACCAATCTGCAGTCCAGAATGCAGAAATCAGGCTAAACAGGAGTGTAAAGAGGGACAGAATAGAAGGGAAGCCATGTCAAGATCAAGAACCCATTCAAGGCACTTTCCATGACCCCAAACCACTTACTCAGAAGGCTAAACAAGTCTAAAATGGAAGTGCTTCCATTTTCTAACTATACAAATACCTAACTTGAAATGACTTAGACATGGAGGTTGTACTTGGGAAGTGCCACCATGCTAGGCAAAAATTTTAATAGAAATGAGTAAGTTTTTTCCTCTTTTCACTTGAATTTCTTACATTTTTTGACCAAGGATTTGGAATTCACTTATAAATTTCACTCAAATTTTAATTTCTACTTAGCCTTTTTTGAATTCCATATCAAGACCTTGATCCTCAACCCTGACATCACCTTGTAACTTTGACGACAACTTTACAATATTTTACAGCTTGTTAGCAAATTTTCTTTCTACCTTCAATCCTAAGATAAATCATAGAACCTACATCATGGGATTGAAAATATAGGCAATAAATCTAGCCCCATCCGCTGATTGAAGACAAGAAAATGTAACATAACAAGGCATGAAATCCTTCTTCACTTTGAGATCTAGTAAATTAGAAGGGTGTTCCTATTTCTCAGATCTGCAAACATGATAAATTCACTCTAAACAAAAATACTACAGACCTTTCAAGTGGAATTTTACATATAATATAATAGGTGTTCATATTACACAAAACTCAAAGCACAATCACATTTATCTTCAATCCAACTAAGAAAAAAACTATATTAGTCCCACTCCTACAATAGAAATTAAATTTATTTTGATTTGATATATTTTTAAAATACATCAAGAATCCTCATAGATAAGTGCCTTGTCATGAGCCATAGAGTCACACGTGAAATTGTGCAAGAGATCCTATCAACAAACAAGACTTTAACCAGTAGATCTGAAACATGTTAATGTCTGACGTTAACAACCCCTCTCAAGTTATCACTAAGTCATTCTTATGAAGCCATTTCATACACTTGGGATCATAATTTTATGATCAAATTAATTAACTCCTTAGTTTGAAGAGACCAATGACCAAAGAACAAAATTATAGTTAAGACTGCAATGATAAATCTAAAAACCATGAGTATATTGAATTCACATCATCAAAATTATATAAGAATTGAGACAACTTCATGATAACGATGACACTGATGCATAAGACCCGGGTTATGTATTCAATATTAAAAATACTTGCCCAAAGTGTTTAAATCTCTCTTTGAAAGATGTCCATGAACAAACATTACAACTACAAAAATAACTATAAAGACAAACTCTATTGTCCTTGACATATTGAATTTGCATCTCTGAATAGAAAATATAGAAACAATTTTATGGCAATAACATAATGAATATACTAACTAGCTAATACTTTCTCATAGAAATTAGACTATTATAAAACACACTCTATATGCAACCTTGACCAAAAAAATACTCTATTTACATCTTGAAGAAAAATTTCAAAACCTGTATCAAAGAGAAAAAAAGATATAGTAGAGAAGAGAATCCAAATTTTCTATATTATTGACATGTGCCCTCCTCCCAATCTGATTTGGTAGTTAAATTATTTTTCCCTTTCCTCTTATCCAAACTACAAAATATATGCTCTTATCCACACTCACCTAATCTACACTTTTTAATTATTTGATTCTTCCACATCACACTATTGAAAGTAAAAAATATGTTTCTATATTTATTACCCCTCATTCTTCATACTTGTAGAGATGTGTCACATTTGTTTGAATACACGTAGCACATTTCCCTTCAAACAATTCCTTTAAAATTCACCTAAGTGAAAACAAGTTTGTTGGAATATTATCACTTCTTCATGATCAAAATATATTCCTTTTCACTAACAAATTCCACATATGCATCCATTCACATTTTCTCCCATTCGATATATTCTGCAAAAAAACATCTTACTGTTCAGGTTCAAAGAACAATATTTTTGCTTGTAATTTGCTTAAGTTGAAGAGTTTACCTAGTTGCATATTATATCGACTAATGCTAAGATTTTTATCCCCTTGTAAAATATATGCACTATGATTCACCCTTGTCAAATGTTTTCCTCTAAGTGAAAAATCATTTGGACTCATGTCATTTTTAACTTCACTTTTATATATAAAAAAATACCATTGCAAATTACTAAATATTTGTCACCTTTTTTACTCCTTTGTGAAATTATTTCACATTTAGTGAAAATAATTGCCTTGCAACACCCTTTCTCTTCTCCTTAATCATTAGTATAATATCTCACACATTCTTGAGTCCCATTTTTTATAGAAAATATTTACCTAGATAGTTGCACTTTTTCCCATGAGTGAAACAATCACTTCACAACTATAATTATCTTCTATGTGCATAGTTGTATATTTTGAATCATTGTGATATTTGAAATGTCATATGATACTCAACTTTAATGATATATGTACAAAATCAACAACCATATTCACTACTCCTTGTATATTATGTTTCTCACATTTATCGAATGTTTTAGCACCGCTTTTGCATTACATCTCTTTTCCAAATTCTTAATCATTTCCTTCCTTGTGCAATCTTTTCAGCCCTTTGAGAAAATATACAACATTGCAAATTGTATTCACTGTAGGAATATCCACTCAAAAAATATGCATATTTAGTTTGGCGAGTGTCACTTTTCTCAACAAAAATACATAATGCTAATTTTAGCAACCACTCAAAAGTGTACAAAAATACAATGATTCAATTAATCATGTATTTCTTTGATCAGTAATTTTTGTTTGCACAAAATTTGCTTTCTTTTTTCTTAGAACCAAATCCACTCCATGGCATTCTCTCACATTGTTAAAATGCATTTAGACCATATTGACATGTATTGTTAGAAACTTTAATTACATGAGCCTCATTTAGAACCATGTATCACTTGATCATTATCAATAACAATATTTGAAAATATCACTTTGTCATCGTATCTTGATACATGTTCATTCCTATTTAATAACTCACATTTTACATAATATAAAGAAGGAATTATTTTAATATCTGTTAAATTTCATCTATGCGCCTAGTAGTCACAAGTCACCCCCATGATTGGTGTTCACATGGTTTCCAACATCCCATCATGCCCTCTCACCATCAGTTATATTAAATCCATATGCAAAGTTAACTGGTATCTGAACAAACATGGGATTTGAAGTATGTGCAGTCCAAATCCGTTTAATCACTGCATTTTCATGCACTTAGAGCACAAGGAATATGAAAAACATCCAGATGTGTTCCAAAGAGTTTGTTGATTTATGTACAATAGAAAATGGTGAGCAACCTTTTCTAGGAATGTAGATCATTAACCAAGGCTCACCCTCAAATAAATTATATTAGCACAACCCAAAAAGGATGAAGGGGTACTAATACAAGATCTAAGTGAGAGTGGGGAATTGAGATTCACTTTCCCTTTATATGATGTGAAGAAGATGTAATATGATGTGACATATGCGTGATAGAAATAATGTATGAAGAAAATTGAGTATATGATAAAGAAGTGATAACTATCAATATATGATATCAAATCTGACGTAGAAAAGTAAGTACAAGGGGAAAATGGCAAGAGGGAACTTACCTTGAAGGAAAAAGAAAGAAAATAATACTTCAGATCTAATTTTGACTGTCACGGAGCCGTCAAAATCACGTATATCTATAGATCTAGGTCTTTAGCACCTGTATCTACTAACTGTGAAAATCTCAGACCTAGAGGACAAGGGTGAAGATTGCGACCTTGTCCTTGTGACTCCAAAGATGATGAAATTTGTATAGGACCTATAACTTGTTCTAGTATTCCCAATTCTGGATTTGAAACTCTACAACTTGTTCCTACACAAAGAAAAAGGGGAAAAGGTTGTGGAAAGGGTCTTTCCTTGGTCAAGGCATTGTATAAGAATAAACCTTGAAAGATAATTGAAATTTCATAAGGAAACTATCGTAAACAAGATAAATGTAAGTATTCACCTTGCATGAAAAACTATCATGGATGGATGTTAGGATCTGATAAACCCACACGAATGCTTGAGATGTAGAATCATGGATGTATTCACAAATTTAATGGACCTACACTTGCAAATCCTAGATCTTGAACGTATGATATGATTGATAACTTGAATGTGTTGATCTGCTTGATAGCTTGACAATTCTTCTACTTGGCCATCATGGGAGAAAAACTTGCACCAACTAGAGAAAATTTCCTTTGATTGAATAGATCTTGAATAAATGGACACTTGGAGATCTTCAATTGGGTGCTTTCCTTCAAATCTTGAATCAACCACTTCAATTGCACAACTTGAAGCCTTGCTTGCACTTGATAGCATGTGATTGTATGGATTACACAATAATATTGGATAATAATGGATCTTAATAATGAATTTCAAAATGAGAGGCCTTGATGTCTTTTTATACTCATTTTGGGACTCAATATTGTCAGGTTGACCACAAAAAAAGATCTGGAAGAAACACTATTGCATTGGGACCGAAGCTCATCGAAGCAAAAAACTCTAGGATGAGGCCAAAAATAGCGGCCTTGTCTAAGTAGTGATTTTGAAGCTTTCTCGAGTCTAGGGAAGTGTGATAAGTTATGGGGTAAGAAAATAAATGAAATGAGAATCAAGCATAGGGGACATTCAGACCTGTAAATCACTAAAGTGGGGCCTAATAGGTCCCAGAGCTTCCAATTAAGGGTGCTAACTTTTTAGGATGGTATAATTTGAAGATTTTGAGAGCTTTTATGAAAAATCTATTTGGTGTGCATCAAAAAATCATTTCACCTCATAATTACGTCGCCTTTTATCACTGCCCAAAATGACCACTCAGAAAATTGTGGTTGTTGTATTTGGGCACTGTTAGCCTAAATATTCTTTTTTCAAATTTTTTGTGTATACAATGCAATTATTTTATTTCCTTTGTGCCCCTAACTCTCTAGGAAACGAGGGTCTAGGAAACAAGGGACAATGATATGGTTGAGGAATGTAATTTTACACCTACCAAATACATTTGAATGAAAGTTTTAAAGCATTTTTACCATATCCATCACTTTCATTTCAAACAATCATGACATTTGAAGAACCCATATTTCTACAAAACATAGTAAACTACATTTGGATTTGCCCTTTTAAAAATAGAAAATCATAGCCTAAATATTCTCAAAAGAATATTGAAGTACATTTTTATGTGAACATTCCAAGGAACCAACCCATTCATCATGACAGTCAACTAACTTCAAAATATCAATATTCAAAATTTACCTTCTAGATGACTTATCGTTGTGCACACTGAAAACAAAACAAATCACATTTGATTTGAGCTTGGAAAAAGTAACAAACAAGGTTAGTGGGCTCCCAAAATATACATAGTGGTTTACTACTATGTTTACAATATAGGATAACAATTATTATAACATAACAATCAATTGAATACAAAATTTAGGCCACCAAAGTGAGTTGCTTGGATTAATTTTAAAAAGTGCAAAATACTAACTTTTTTTGGACCCTCAAACTGGGTGCTTCAAGAATCAATAAAAACTAATCATGGGGGGATATAACATGGAAAATAGGATTACTAATGAGAAATGAATATGATTCCAAAGGTATTTCTCATCACAATCACCAAATACCAAATTGTTAAGTCTTGAACTAGGCCTCTTAGAAATATCTTCACAAGGGTATATCTAGGTGCCATAATTAAATTTCTTATAAAAAACACTTCAAATTACATTATAATTTGATGGTTCCAATAGTGGCTCTTTTTTATGGATGTATGTCACTTGTGGTCATGACAAGAATCAAACTCTCTAGTGTGTAGACCAAGTGCACTATTGAATGCTCAATCCTGAATATCATATCTAAACTTCATATGGAGGCCTCAAACCACCAAAAATGAAATACTAAAACCTTCCTCTATCAAATATATGTTTCTCATCACATAATAGTATGAGAAATCTCAAAATATTACTTACCAATATCTGATCATACACATTGCAACTGACACCCTTTAACATGCCCTTATAATCAACATTATAAGCTTATCTTCTATCAATCAAAATTGTATCATCAGGTATCAACTCAAAAAAAATGTTCACATCTATCATGCAACACATAATCAAGGTAATTATAACATCCTTCAAGATTTAGCTCATTGCCATGCTTTTGAAAAACTTCATCTTGCCGAACTAAAAATTGAAAATAATCATATTTTATCATATAACTGACATCATCAGATCTTACCCCATCATAATTTTGCATCTCCGAAGTAAAACTTTCACATGAAGGCATGTAAAAATCATTCAAGCATCCTTCATTCACATGAAAGTGAAATTAATCATACAATGATGTGTTATGAGACTGCATCTTACCATCTTGATACGACCACTCATCAAAATAATCAAATTCATCCACGTGTTCATTCTTTTCAACATTCTTTAAACATAAGCTATCAGTATACTTGACATCCCATTCTTGCAAAAATAAACACATCTCTGGCCCAACCAAAAAATTTGATGTAATTTTACAACCTTCATTCATTTCCATATGATAAATTTCAAGATGTGTCTCAAACAAATTAGAGGGTATTTCATTGCAAATGTTCTCATTGTGGAAATCTTCCTGACATGGGTTTATTTTATAAAGAATATTAAAAAAATAATTGAATTTTACTTAACATGACAATAACTCCATATAATCAAAAATACTTTTGTCTTTCATATCATAACTATGATTCATGTTTATGTTATAAGCATTCACATCAAACATGAATATATCCATCTATGGTTCAAGTGTATAATCAGATGTAATTTCTAACTCATAGGTTGTCCTTTCATGTAAACACCCAAATTTCATACAAATCTAAAAATAATTTATCATCGGTGTCTTTATACAAACCTTTATCATTAGGAACACCTACATCTTCATATTCACGATTGTAATCATTTATCATGGCATGCAAATCAAATAAAATACCCATACTCTAAATCACTCTCCATTTGATCAACTGACATATCCACCTTCAAATCTAAAAATTCTAGATTTGAAGACCCTTTAAAATTAGTTAAACCTTCCATGGATAAAATCATTGATTATTGGTCCACGTTATCAACATTATGCAAATTTGAAGCATTCTTTAATGAATATACATCGCCAAAGGTTTGTACATTAACAAAAAATTTAGCTATGGTAAATGATTCCTTATCTAATAGGTGTGTTTAAAAATATCCCTCAGTTTTCCTGGATCGTATCTAGGTCTTTTCCAGATTCTGCGTTGCATCCGGGTTTTCCCGGATCGCATCCTGTCCATTAGGTTTAGGCATCTTTTTGGCAAGATTCCATCAGGGAATCGCATCCCGTATTTCGGGGATCGCATCCCGAATTTAGAATCGCATCCTATTTTTCTAGAATCGCATCCCGTATACGCAGTCGCATCCTACTTTTCCAGAATCGCATCTGGTAAAAGACTTAGGTTTTTTAGTTATTGTGATTTGTTTGCTTTCTGCGAACTGGAAATGATTGAGTAGAGTAGGAATATGTCCTTTTTGGTAGATAGAATGCTGATACTTATCTGTATTTGTCAAAATCAGGCTCAGTTTGAGGTAGTTGCCTTTCGAGGCACATATCCAGCACGAGTTCTGGCATTGTCTGTCCTTTTATCAGATGATGAGCAGAACATTGTGATCTGATGTGGGTTACGATCTTTGATAGGTTTACCCGAGATCGGGGTAAACCGAGGGTTGTTGACTGCTCTTGTCGAGAGATGGCACTCAGAGCACAACACCTTCCACCTACCGACGGGAGAGATTACTGTGACTCTAGAGGACGTATGGAGGATCTTGCATGTGCCCATGGTAGGCCATGAGGTATTCTTTGAGGCGCGAGTAGGTGTTGCTATCGGGACAACTCAGAGATTTTTTCAGGATGACAGCATAGACCGCCGATATATGTCATGAGACTACATGGTTAATCACTATGATCGGCTAGCGGTGTATCTAGCTGGATTGGTAGGCGGAATCCTTATGCCGGATAGAGGACAACATAGCTTCTTGGTGGGCTGGGTTGGTATGGTGGAGCAGATGATCATACACCGTCGACGATTCGCCTGGGGGAGTTGCATTTTAGCACATGTATGTATCGAGAGCTGCACGAGATTGTATATCGCCATACTCAGAGCATGACTGTGGGGATCCTGATTCTGCAGGTATGGGCCTGGGAGCACATCCCAGTGACACGAACGATTGTGGATAGGCAGAGGGATCCAGAGTAGCCTTATGTATATATGTATGCAGAATTATTACAACAGCCCCATCTGGGCAAGGTTGAGTACTGGCGTCGTTTATTCGACGATATGACAGAGGTCGTGTGGCGACCATATTTAGATTGTGAGGCATGGACGTCAAATCCCCAACAGGTCCCATTTTTATGTCAGAGCAGATATCTGATAGGCCAGACTAGATACATCATAGAGCACTTCCTGGTGACCCGAGTTTTGAGACAGTACGGGCGGAGGTAGGGCCGGACAGAGGATGTTATTGTGTATGCACGGATCCGCGATGAGGTGGCAGATTGGGGAGCCCAGCTGACATATGAGGATGTTGCACAGGATATTCGTGATATGGTTGCTGTTGACTGGGATCTCTGCCTAGATGTGTAGGATGCAGGAGTATCAGATGGTTATGCGGCGGATATGCTCCAGCATCTGTTCCTGAGATTTACAGTGCCTGAGGAGATGATCCCTCGTATAGAGGAGCCACTGGATTACGATCCAGAGGATCGACCTGTCAGAGGTAGAGGTGGCAGAGATAGAGCTCCAGGCAGACATGGGGGCCGTGATGGAGGCAGGGACGGAGGCAGAGATGGCAGGGACCCTCCTCAAGATGATAGATATGATGGAGACGACCGAGGGGGAGGTGGTGAGGCAGTGGATTCTGGTGGTGCGAGCGGCAGTGGGCAGAGACGGCCGAGTACAGGTTTGTGGCCCTGCAGAGAGATCCAGGCCCATTACTAACTCCTGAGTAGCAGAGAAAGAGGAGGCAGAGAGTGCAGGAGGATGAGCCAAGCCGAGATGGGGATCCCTTATCATGATGCAAGTAGGAGAGAGAGGAGCTCAGGGCGTAGATTACAGCGTTAGAGGCCAGGGTCACCACTGCAGAGGCACTTTTGGCAGATAAAGACAGACAGCTCGAGCGAATGAGAGCTGAGAGAGACACACAGGTGGAGATGCTTAGAGCTAAGAGAGATGTATAGGCTAGGACTGCAGTCCATCAGGGACAGAGGGCTACGTATTACTATGCATTGTATCATGCAGCTGTTCCTGATGGTCAGAGAGCACCCATGTTTTCACACATTGCCCAGCAGTCAGAGGGAGCTATGCCACCACCTGCAGCACCATTCATGCCACCTCCTCCTCTTGATCAGGGAGAGGGGGCGGGCCAGAGTTGAGACTGTGCCTTGTGTATGCCTTTGAGATTTATACATGTATATCTGGATCCTGCTGAGATCCCTTTTTTTTTTGTACATTACATTGATACATATATCTGATCCATGAGTTTTGGCATATTGATTCTCTTTATGTGTACTAACACCCTGTATATGATCTGTTACACGTGATGCTGTGATACTCTTTATGCTGAGATACTCTTTATGCTCACTGATGTGTATCATGCTTTGTTGTTCCTGGATTCTGACATGTTTCACATTTAGATGTATTCCCTTTTGCTTTTCATAGATGTGGTAAATGTTTTGCACATGTGATGATATCTTGATCTCGTGAGAAAATGATAGCTATGTGAAAATGCAAAATGTATGTTTTTCTTTGATTTTTCAGTTTTATGCAGAAATATATGTATGGATGCACTTTAAGATGTAAAGATAAAAATGCAAGACATGGATGTTTTACCTTCATATTTTTCAGTTTTGATTTTCAAAATGTATGCAAAATGTATGCTATGGATGATATCAGTAATATAAATGATGTAACTAACTTGATAGTGGCAGAAGAAGATAGAAACCATGTATTGAGCATCAAATTACCTTATGTTTTGTTATGTGTTGCTGGATAAAAATGCATCAGGCAATCTCTAAATGCAGCTATATGAAGACTCTTAGGACTTGTCACTGATTTAGCAAATATCGCAACATTTTTATCATCATTGGGCACTTTGGAAACGGATACCATCGAATAGTACAATCATCACTAAAACCCACTGATATTATGATAATATGAATACTATATTTTATTGAAATGTCGGAAATAGACTTAGGTACCAAGCTATAGAAGCTAGGACATCAAAATAGTCACCTTCCTTTTAATATACCAGATTCTGAGTAAGGCAAGATATTGGACCCGCAATGACCTTGAAAATTCATATCCTTGGGTACATTATGATTCCTATACCTTAGTGAGAATATGGATCAGAAAATAGACAAGGAAATTGTGTCAAACTCACCGTAGTTTACACATAACAAAGATCGAGATATATGCGGCTATCCACCCATAG
>MU228022.1:4371609-4428116 GCA_018584345.1 Thuja plicata
TCCAAGAATTGAAACTCTGCATATTACTTCTCACAGTGAGTTACAGACTCATACAAAATATACCAAGGACAGAGAAATGTCACAGAGTATGCCTTCTGCATAAAAATGAACTCCTGGGTTACAAAATATCTTTGTCTTTGTTAGGAACTCAAAAGAGTTACAAAATAGCAAGAACAAAAGGAAGAAGAATCGACCCTTGCAATTGCAACTTTTCTGCTATATATAGGGCTATGACCATCTTGGAATCCCTTAGGATGCAACAAGCTTCAGATGATCATAGAAAACCCTAACCCTAAAATCAAAGGAGAGAGGAAAAGAGAGAGAAGAGGCGGTGGAGAATGACTGAGTCAAATAGATATTCACAGATATCTTCCTGGTCTTCTCGATCTGGCAACTATCATCAGATTTGGTAGATGGTGGATAGTAGCATTTATGTTTATTCTGAAAGCTGTGCACACCTGTTCACCCATATTCCTCTGTAATAACTGCCCCTCTTGTCCGTGAACAGTGCATAGCCAAGTGTTCTCCTTGTCATCGCCCAAGACTTCCTCTCCTTCTTCTTGGCACTTCTGGAAACTCAGTCATAATTCTGCTCAATTTCCTGTGACTAGAAACCCTCTGATCAATTCTGGAACACGAGCAAACAGAAACCATGGCTGCCGAGCATTTCATAGTGTCAAACTTGCCGCCATATTTCAAATTCAAAGTCAGGCGATAACGCGACTGACCGTTAGTCTCCTTGTCACTGAACTCAGATACTAACCACAGTTAAATCTTATGACCTGGCGACAAAGCACTTTTTAACCCTTGGCCAACCTGAGTCACGATCCAGCGACATGGCGACTGTGAAATATCAAAGTCGCGAGGCATTTCACTTAACTCATCATTCTTCTTGCGACCATGCTACTAACTGCCTCCTTAGACTACCACAGTTATCGCTTTGTCGCCAGATGCCATCTCTCCATCTCGAGACCACGCGACAAAGCTTAGTCGCCAAGTCGGGAGAACCAAGTACCGAGCCCTTTTGACCTTTCTTAACAGTCAGCACATGTCCTTAGTCCTTTCTAGCAACATCCCGACTGCCCTAATTGCCAAGTTGGGAGTACTTTTCACATAGGGCACTTTGATCACCAGACTTAGCGACCACCGTAGGATCCTCTAAGCCTTGCATCGAATGGCCACCGTTAAGTCGCTAGATAACTAAGCATACCCTTAACCTATCCAGCGATCCCGCGACATGAAGCAAAGAAACACTTAGTCTCCAAGTCGCGTGATCCATCTCCTCCGTCTGGCGATTACCCGACTGAGGGCCCGCATCCACACGTCTTATGCCATCTGTCACACGGCCACTGGTTACTTTTCTGCACACTGGGACACTGAGTCATCACTTCATTCTCGCGACAAGGCGACCCAAGGTAAATCGCAAAGTCAGAAGATAAAAGGGAATATTCGCTGAGGCTCTTGCGATTACCCGACTGACTGAGAGGGTCCCACTCTTCACAAAGGCTTATGTGATGGATCTGGCGACCTCGTGACTGAAGAGAAAAGCTAAGTCGGAAGACGCAGAAGGAATATTCCAAAGTGTTAAGAGACTACGTGACACAAGGAAAGCGCAGAGTCGGGAAAGAAAAGGGAATATTCACCCGGGATCACGCGACGAGGCGACCAAGAAATAAAGCACATGCTCTTAGTGACTTGGAAAAAGTAACTGCAAAACATAAGAGCCAAGACTTAGGGTTTTTACATCGCTAAAACATGAAGGACTAGGGTTTTCAGGGGTCTGAGGGTTTTGTGCATTTTTGGGCAACAGTAAGTCTTGGTGTTATGTGTGTCAGCGTTCGTGTGTTTTCGTGTTCACATTTTCTATGGATGTTTAAGTACTTCACCGACAGATAGGTTTTTTTATTATGGATGTCTATTAGTTTACCGATAGAGAAAAGGTTTTGTAGGTTGTGTGGGAATAACTAATTAGCCCCTCTTAGTTATTATGTCTATTTAACAATTAGTGTCAGAGCTTGGTCCCTTGAAAATAGAGCTTAACTGCTTGAGGGAAATCTTGGTCATTTGAATAGATGAAAGGAGGATTATTCATAGAAGAATATTGGGAAATCAAAATGAGTGACATTGGAGGTATTGAATCAGAAAATGAGGAGCTGAAAGAAAACTTAAAAGAGTCTAATACTTGTATCACAAAGCTAATAGATAAGGTCAAGAAGTTCAACACAAGGTACAAGGAAGTTAGTCAAGAATCAAAGGAATCCAAGGATATAATTGTAGATCTAGAATATGAATTGAGAGAATTGAAAGAATCAAAGGAGAATGGTGCAAATCTGGATCAAGAATTAAAAGAGAAGATAGCTGATATTGAGAAGGTGGATGAAAAGGCCCAAAGGGAAGATTGTATCAAAGGTGGATTGAAATACAAGCCAAAAAATGCTTGTTTGGAAAGAATTGAACTAGAAATGGTAATGGAAGAGTGGAAAGAGTCTGAAGAAAATATCAAGGAAATTATTAGGAAAATTTCATAGCTGAATGATAAGTTGGAATTAGAATTAAAGAAGTTGAGGTCAGAAGCAAAGGCATGTTAAACTAGTACTATATTAGATTAATTACTATATATTTAGAAAGGACATAAGGAAAAACAAGGTCTAGTGTTTACCAGTGAATGTTCAAACTAGAATGATGAAGGAAAAGAAAAGAAAACTAAAGATGATGCAAAGATCAAAGTGACAAGAGAGGTAAAAACCAGAATACATCTACACTAAGGCCCCCGGTAAGACAACTTAATGCTCAAAGGTAATTTTTTTTTTATCGGTAATAGTTGAGTATTATTATTTATTAAAGAGGTAAAAGTTACATTTCAAGTATGTATGTACTGGTCAGCCCAGTCATGTTGTTGGGAATAGATCATGACAATCTTGTAAAAACATGATACATCAAAATGGGTGGTATACCTCTTCACCCGACACCTCTATGCATCCAAACATAGTTCCTATATCTTCTATGAATTACTAGTCTATAAGTATGTAAAAAGATCCTATAACACAAATTTGAAGTTCATCATTACTTCTAGCTGCATGGGCACATTTGACGCTTTCATCAAGTTTAGCTTGTCTATAACTGAATGTGTTTCAAAAAACCATATTATCGGATGGAGAAGTCATTATTAAGACCAAAATGACTTTATGGCCTGATCAAAATTTGGAGTGTCATTCTTAACTATGCTCCATATTTCAAAAAAAATCTAGGTGGGTTTTGCTTTCATCCTTACTTGATTTCTTCATCCTCTGTGTGCTGGACGTGCATTTTGCACTGACCTTCTTCTTCTAGGGATTAGCAGGTTCAAAGCTTCCTCCCTTGCATCATGTGGTGGAGGGCGTTTGCTAATTTCTACCTTGATAGATTCCCACCTGATGAATCTGTCCATCCTATAGTTGTCCTTGTTCACTCCCCATGGCCAGCGCACAAAGGGGATAATGCCTTGCACTCTTTCCCGGTCTTCATCAGCAATTCCTTCTATGATATTAAAGCCCACACCTGACCATTCCCATTCAAGGAAAGATTCCATGCCTTCCAGTATATCCATGTTGAAGATCTCCACCATAACCTCCCTCACCTCCGCGTGCTCCACTTCAAGTTCTAGATCCCATGCCAGTAACATTGAAGGAATGTCCACATTTAATCATCCTCGATGAGTATCCACAATGAAATTTGGGCCCAAAGCATCCATGACAGCGTCCTCGAAGTCCTTGGAGGTCCATTGCAGAAGCTTTCAGATTCTTTTAACCTTGATTTTGCCAAAGAAGCCCTTTTGTTGCTTGTTCTTCCCTGGCCTCAACGTGAAGTTGGCCTCCATCTTTGTAATTTCTTGACCTGCGTTCAAACACTTGCAAGGTTGTTAGACCCACTATATGTGAAGAAAAGCATAAAGCATTAGGAAATGTGGAAAGGATATGAACATTTATGCGGATCTCTGCATAATTATTTGTCATTAATTCAAAACTTTTCCTGGCGTAATTGTCCCATCCCATCGACGTCCCATCTCCATGATGTTCCTGCCATTTCATCAGCCTCCATATCCTTCTAATGATTAAGTTAGCACGAGTCAGGGTTAAAGAGACCCGCTTGTCATTTATGCTGATTTGGCCCAAGTGGCATCCTGACATCATTCCGTCAGTGATGAAGGGATGCAGTGTGAATTCCCCTGGGTGTCGCCACTGCATAGAATAATGATTTTATTTGGGGTGGGATGATGTCAAATCCCTTCACTCCCACAGATAGATTTGTCTGTCCCATCGATCTTGCATGATTTTATGACCGCATCGTTACCCATTCTGCGTCTCTAGATTTTTCACTAATGTGGGTAAATCCATGTGTGGAAATGATTGTGCCCTTCGTTCATCCCATTAAATGTTGATGTTAGTGAAGTTTTCATACTGCTTAACCCCCACCATATTAAAATTATCCACCCAGTTGGACAAGCAATCTGCCTCAACGTTACCTGCCCTTCTAACATGTGATATTTTGAAATTTTCATAGCCGTTGAGAAGTTTAGAGATGTGTTTTATATAGGATTGAAGGTGCCATGCCCAAATTTGACTCCTTTGGATGGCCTCAACAATGACAGCTGAGTCACCTTCTAGGTGAAGATTTTTGGTTCCTAATTTTAATCCCATTTTGACCCCTAACAAGGTTGCCTGCACTTCAGCCATGTTATTTGTTCCTTCAATTATCCTTTCAGCTTCAAAGGAAAATACGTTGCCTTTCCATTCTCTCACAATGGTACCAATGCCAGATACCCTGGGGTTGCCTCTTGAGGCCCCATCAAAATTTATTTTAATCCAGTCCTTGTCTGGTGGTTCCCATTTAACACCTTCCTTCTTGTTGTGGGTCTTGTGTTTCAAGAAACTACCCCATGAGCAAATCTTGATTCCTGGCCATCTCTTTTGAACCTTTGTGTTAGATTGAGTGAAGGGACATTTCATGGATTTGTTGTTTACTGATGTAGTCATGATTTCCTCTATTGAATTGTTGATCCTTCTCATTAGCATGGCTAAAGTTTCTTTTTGGTCTTTGAAGATTTTGCGGTTTCTCTCCTTCCAAACTTCCCAGAGTAGAGCGAATGGGCATATATCCCATATTGCATCAAGACGGGACCATCCAGGGGCAGAGGGCCACCCCACCAAAACCTCTTTGAGAGTATTTTTTTAGGGTCCATGCCATCCCATATTTTATTGGATCATTGCCCAACATGAGCTAGCTATTTTGCAATTGACCAAGAGGTGGTCAACATCCTCTTCAGCCTCGCCACACATCAGGCATTTTGTGGGGCCAAGAAATCCAATTTTTTCCTTCTCTCTCCTATCAAGATTCTGCCCCTAGAGGCGAGCCATGCAAAAACCCTCGCTTTGGGAAGGCAATGTTTGCTCCAAAAAAGCTTTGTAGGCCATTACTCTTCCTTTTCTGCCCTTTCCAAAAGATGGTAGCCCATATTTATTGAATATTCTCCAATTTTTTATGCACACCACATAACATTATCATTATCTGAGGTAAGAAGGACCCTTCTTCCATTCAAGATTTCTTGCATTGTCGCTTTCTGTTGTTCTGATAAGTTCTCATGGTTCACTGATTTCCATTTCCATTCGCTGTCATGTTCTTCCCCTATTGGATCAAGGTAATCTGATATGTGTTCCCCACAAGCCCTGATGAAGTAATTTCATAGATCATGCAATTCACCATTCCCTTTTAGGGCTGGAACTCTGCTCCATGAGTCATCCCAAAATTTTGTAGACTGGCCATTACCCACATTCCAAGATATATGATCTGTGACAATCGGTTTGCAAGAGATAATAAAGTTCCACATAGCAGAACCCTGGGGGGTTTCTGATAGTGAGAATGCAGTTATCACTAGGGTTTTCAAGGTATTTTTCTTTGAGGATGCGGACCCACATGCTGCTTGGTTTTTGTTGGATATCCCATATTAACTTGGCCCCTAGTGCAGTGTTCATAAGTTGCCAATTTCTGATTCCAACACCACCATCTTTCTTGGACTTGCAAATCTTGTCCCATGCCAGCAGTGGGATCTTATCCTCCTGAGACGATCTATTCCAAAAGAATTTCCACATGCCCTGCCCAATTTTGTTTAAAATGTTGGTTGGGATCCGAAGGCAGAACATTGGAATTACTGGCATTACTGATATGACTGATTTTAGCATAAGAATTATGCATGTTGATGAGAGTCATTTCCCCTTCCAACCCGTCATTTTTTTTGAAATGGCAAAGGTCAGATCAGCTGAGATTTCAAACTTCCCTGCTCCCTCAAAAAGTGGGATCCCCAAGTATTTGGATGGGAGGGATCCCTTCCTCCTGCCGAAAACTTTACATATTTCTATTTGTCGCTGGGGGGGAGTGTTGAAAAAATAGATTTCTGACTTTAGCCAGTTTACCTGCTGTCCTGAGGTGGTGGTGTATTTGTCCAGCATTGATTTCATAATTCTTGCTTCTCTGCAAGAGGCCTCCCCCCGAGTAATGTGTCATCAGCAAATTGCAGATGTGAGAGGGTCGGCTCCCTAGCTGCCACCTTTATGCCTTTCCAAAGGCCCGAGTCTCTTTTCTTTTTTATTAATCTGCCTAGAGCCTCCGCCATGATGACGAAAAGGAAATGGGATATTGGATACCCTTGTCTGATGCCTTTGCATGTTTCAAAGAATCCCTGCGGGATACCATTTACTAGGATGGAGAGCCACACATTGCTGAGGCAACCCTTAATCGATTCTACCCATTCCTCTGAAAACCCAAACTTTGCCAAGATTTTAAAAAGGAAGCCCCTGTCTACCTCATCATAAGCTTTCCTGATGTCGAGTTTAACTAACATCCTTTTTGTCTTTGCCTTCCAGACTGTATGAATCACCTCATGAGCAATGATGATCCCTTCATATATCAAGCGGTCAGGGGTGAAGCCACTCTGTTCCTCTGAGATTACTGTCCTCAGGGTTGTTTTCAACCTATTTGCCATGGTTTTGGATATAATTTTGTAGATGACATTGCAGAGGGCAATATGCCTGAAGTCACCGAAACTGGAAGAGTCTAATTTTTTGGGAATCAGTGCAATAAGAGTGTTATTCATATCTTTTAGGATGAATTTCCCTTTGCGTGCCTCCTCTACCACTTCCCAAACCTTTGTCCCCACAAGATCCCAAAAATGCTGATAAAAGAGGGCAGTAAACCCATCTAGACCCGGGGCCTTGTCCCCCCCCATCCCAAACAAAGCACTCTCAACTTCCCCAATAGTTTTAGGTTTCAAGGGAGAGGCATTTTGGGCAGGGTTGATGCATGTTGGGATTGTGTTAAGAATGTCTTCGGAGAGGTTGTTTTGTTGCCTTTCTGCACAAAAGATTTTTGAAAAGTATCTCACTGCTTCTTCCTTGATTTCTTGTTCCTTTTCCAAAGTTTGTCCATGTTGGTTTTTGATGGAGAAAATTTTGTTTCTTGCCCTTTTGACTTTGGCAGAGTTGTGAAAAAACTTGGTGTTTCGGTCTCTGTCCCTAAGCCACAATTCCCTTGACTTTTGCCTCCAGCAGATTTCCTCCCAAGCTAGGGTTTCCTCATACTCTTTCTTTAATTGTTGTTCCTTTAAAAATTCTACATTGGTCATTCCATGGGTAATAATATGTTCATTCATGGTTTATAGTTCCTCTTCGAGCCTATATTTCTACACAAAAATGTTTTTGAAGCTTTCCCTATTCCAAACTTTCAGCTTCTCTTTAAGGAATTGAAGCTTTTTACAAAAGATAAAAGCGTGATTTCCAACTCTGCATGGAGCACTATTCCACCATGTTTTCACCAAGTCATCAAAGCCTTCAACTCTAAACCACATTGCTTTGAATTTGAAGGGGCACCTGTCCAGAACACTATCCTCTTGTATTCTCAAACCAATGGGGTAATGGTCAGATTTTGTTATCGGGAGTATCTCCGCCCTGCATATCCATTCTGTGGCTGACCAATTGCTAGCTAGGAAGAATCTATCCAACTTCTCTACTATATTGTTGAAGTCCAATCTGTGGTTTGTCCAAATAAAGTCTCCATCTTTTAGTTCCATCTCCATCAATCCACTATCCATAATGAAGTTTTGAAAATCTAACTGACTTTGTCCAGTCCATCCACGACCACCTTTTTTGTCTTTCAGCCTAAGGATGGCATTGAAGTCACCCCCGAGGATAAATTGTTCCTCTAAATTATCCCTTAAGACTTTTGATATTTCCTACCACAGGATGAGTTTGAGGGCTGGATTATTGGGGCCATAAATGTTAATGATGTTTATTCTTTTGAGAAGTTGCTTAGACGCAACCCTTGCCCATAACCATGATTTGTGTTGTTGAATGATGTCAATGTTCACTGCCTCTTCCTTCCATAATAGGCCAAGGCCCCCGAAAGCACCAACTGCATCCACAAAAAAGCATTTCCATCTCATGAGTTTTGCTGCAAACATAGAACAATCCTCGTTTTTGAGTTTTGTTTCTTGGATTAACACTACATCGGGTTTTGCCTGATCAAAACACTGCTTGATCAGATGAACTTTGTCAGAGGAAATGCAGCCCCTGACATTCCAAGATATGATTTTCATTACTCTCGGGAAAAGGCATTGCCCTTTCCTGATCTCAATTTGCATTGGCCACTCGCACTTCCAACCTTGGCAAGTCTCATTTTAAGGGTGCTTGCTCCCCTCTTTTTCTTTTCTCGAATAGAAACCTTATCCATGGATGAATTCGATTGCTCTATAGTTCTAAATTCTATAATATCCAGCTACTCCGAGAGACCCAAAAAGTCCTCAGTGTCAAGGTCATCCCCACCATCTCTGTCCTTGTGGTCCAGACTATTCCCCCCACTGTCTCTAGCTCCCTCAAAGGAATCCCCCAAGTTCTTGATAGGTAAAATGGGGATATCCTTAATCAAAGTGCATGTGTTGTAAACCTAGGTGGCTGGGACATAGTCCTTTTCCTCATCCAACTTCTCAGCCAATGGGTTCTGACAGGAAATGGTTCCTCCAGGATAGGCTTGCAATTCAGGTTCAGGAGTAAACTGAGATTTTGGACTCTCTATTTGATTGTTTTCTATTGAGGGTGGATCCATGTGCCTCGAGGGGTTGGAGGTTGGCTTCCCCCCATCGAGTAGTATGGGTCCATCATTTGTGTTATCCTTCTTGCTGCAAGTGTTATGCTTTCCTAGACTTGTGGGCTTTGGAGTTCCATGTCTCTGCCCTGGTGGGGTGTTTACTGATGTGGTTTTTGGATCGAGGTTCTCAGTGTCTTGTTTGTCTAAGTGTGGAGAGGTAGACATTCCAAGGTTGTTGAGATTTTCCAAGTGTGGGAGCGGGACCATGCTGGAAATAACCTCGGGGTTAGTTTCTTTGCGAGAGAACTCCCCTTTTTCTGGAATGTGGGTTTGGTTTCTCTCTATGACTCCCTCTGTTTCAGATTCTTTTTGTGTCTCCTATTGTCCTCTGTCACATAATAGATCTTCCCAAACAACACAAAGTCTTTTTCCTTTGCCCATCTCCCTTACCACATTTATCTCCTCATCTTCTCAGCTTGTTTTTTCAATCGGTTATTTCCATATTCTTTCTCTTGATCTGAGTTCTAAGAGTTCAGGCAGAGGAGTAGCTTCATTCCAGAGGATTAAAATCTTGATATAGGTTGAGAGATCTTGCTTATTGAGTGCCTCCTCCCAATCAATAAATGTTCCCAGCAAATTTCCCACCATGGATAGGGTTTCAATATTCCAGTATTCCTGTGGGAGGGTTTAAGGTTTATCCATAGAGGAACATCCACAAGCTTGTGTTTGGATGGATCAAAATTTGGTTCCCAGTCCTTGATGAATAAGCCCATACCGTCCATGAAATGGGGGCCCAATTGAATAACTTCCACCTTCACGTTCTTTATGGGGAATGTCACCAAGTAAAAACCATTGGATAGGGTTTTTAATATGCAATCTATGCTAGCATGCCTATAGACCCATGCTTTGATTTTTTCATATGCAGGCGAAGATCCCGTCCATTTTAGGAAAAAAGCTTTGCATCTTAGGAAATCTAGGTTGTCACACCATCCTTTATGCTAAATATTTAAAAAAGGGGATGTGAATGTGGGTTTGGGAGTGTCTACCTCTCTATTATCAATGTTTGTTCCTGTCTTCTTGGGTCTCCAGAGTCTATGCTCAATATCCTTGAATTTTGTAGGAACCCCATGGTGAATCCCCTTTCCATTGCTATTTTTGAAAGTAAAACGAACCTTTGCCCGATTGTTCTCCGGATCTTGCCATGCTCGATAAGGTTGTCTAGGGCGCTTGAAAAATTGGTGTGGGTGTTGATTGAAAGGTCACCACCGATCAGCCTGGCCCTTGTAATTGAAGCCCGAGTGTCGCCTGAAGCCTTGGTTTGAAAAATCCGACCGTTGCCTTCCTTGCTCCATCTTTTCCCTATTTATTTTTTTATGCTCAAAGGTAATTATATTTCAATGGTTTTTGCTTTTTTTGCAATAATTTTGGTCACAAGGCAATTGTTGTATGACGCAGAGGGAACAAAAGGTCAAATGTTTTAATTGTCATAAAATTGGTCATAAAGCAAGTCAGTCCAAGAGTCCAATTTCAAATTAGGAAGGGTTGAATTCAATGAACAATGTTTTTCATGGAAATTATTATGTGTGTCGTGATTTTGGTCACAAAGCCAATATGTGAGTTTTGATAAAAAAAATAATGTCAGTTGTTTCCAGTGCAGACAAAATGGTCATTATGTATAATAATGCATATCTGGCAGTGCTCCAGTGAGTACTAGAAATGATAATCATATTGTAGGACCTAGTGGAGCTTAGAAAAAAAGAATAGAGAATGAAGAAAGTAGTTAGATAATGTCAAAATATCGGTAGTACCGAATCTCGGTACTAGCCCCACCAACAACTGATTTGAATGCTTGGGCTCAGGGGGAGTATTCAATATGTCAAATCATACACTCACTTGCCCTAAGGTACAATTGAGTGGAACCAACGTATCCTTGGTATGATGATTGGACAAATAATTAATACAGTTAATGATTGATTGATGTGATGTGCACAAAATGATGAGTTGCATCAGTGATAGTTAAAATTTTGGCTGGAAAAAATAATTATGATTGTTTCATAGCTTTAAAGGCAGTATTGTTGAAATGGTTGGTATTGTAGCACAAAGAAAACTTGTGAATTTTTAGAGCACTTGAGTGAATAATTTCGTGAAGAGATCATGGCACCCGTATCTATTATTTGTATCGGTGCAAAGAGAAGTGTGGAGAAATAAATTGAGCTAAAGGAATTTGATCACAGTCGTATCAAGCAATTATAGTTTGGATTGCTTGTGGAGGATACGAGAAGAATAAAAAATCTCAAACTTAAGATTTGGGGAGAATTTATGTGGTGTGATGAAAATGAGTTCATCCTATTAATGTTAAGTCAGTTTCATGGTGAAACCTTGGTTCTCGACAAACCATGTGTGGTATCGAAGGAGGTAATTGAGGAAATAATTGGTTCGTGTATCCTTGGTGAATTACGTGGAAATAAATCTATTAGCTATCATGAAGTTGAAAATCTTACGAAGATCAGTCATGATTAGTGCACATTCCTTATAAACGCCATTGAAGATCCAATTGCAAGGTATGTCACCTATGATATTTCCTACAAGATTCAGCTTTAGAATTGTGAGGGTTCTACTTCTGCTTTGGTTGTATATATTTCATGCAATATTGTGAAGGAAAAAATACAAATGGATTTATTTAAAAGGTTGTTGGACAATTTTATTGAGAATGTAAAAATGTAAGTTGAAAGTGGATATGTATCCAGGTTTGGCTCATTGTTAATGTGCTTAGTATTCTACTTTATGAAATTGTTACTGAAGAATGAGAACTTTGAGTGGAGGATTAATATTCCAGTCGGTAAAAATATTTGCAGGTATCTGAGTTTCTTGGATGACAGTGTGGGTGCATGAAAAATATACTTTACTAAATTATATATGAATGTGTGTTCAAGGTTAGTGGTTGCTAGTGTCATACCTATAAGGCAAATTGAGGAAGGTCCCTCCTCGGGACAAAATAAAATATAAGTAGTCATCGGTGGTTCATCTTCTGAACCAAAAAGGATAAAGGCTAGTGAAAAAGGTAAAGAAGTTGTTACCATTTTAGAAAGTGAGGAAGAGGGCGATAAGGAAGAAAGTATAGTGGATGAAATGAAAGTTGAAGGAAAAGAAGGATATGTTGAAGAAGAAATGGAAGTGGAAGAAGATGGAAAAGGTATACATGTGTGTGTAAATTATACTATGGTTAGATCCTTGTTAGGAAGTGATGAATATGAACAACTTGATAGTTTGTGGACCGATTATTCATTAGAAGATAAGAAATTAGTGACAAGATTGCATATTTAACGTTACAATATCTAGTGTATTTGGTGTGCTACCATATGAGTCAGTGATGGTTGTTGAGATTGAGTTGTTAGAATTTGGATCAGATTAAATGAAGGTGGAGCAATACATAGTAAAGAAACGTAACAATGCAGAATAGTGATTCTCGATGGTTATCAGTGAAATGAAGAAATGTGTGAAGGAGATCATTGATATTTATATATATTGTCTTCGATGGCCTGTTGTAGTTGATAACTTCAGGGGTTAGTGTGAGGAAATTGAAACAAATCTAAATGAACTTGGTAAGAATTATGATGTCTTCAAGGAAATAGATAGGAAACAAAGGATTAGAGTTGGAGATCTTTAGGAAGATCTGCTAGTGCAACAGAGACAAAGTGAGGATTTGATCAATTTTTTTGGTTGGTCAAAGATATGGTTAAAGTTAGATTGGGAAATGTTATTGGAATCCTAACCAATGTAGATGTGTTTGAGCAGCAGATTCAGTCTTAAGATTGGATGAAGTCTTTTGACAAACTGGCTGAGTATGGTAGTTTGTGTGCTCACATGGAGGAAACAATGGTTGAGTGGAAGGAGCTTCCAATTTTACAGGAGAAATACAAAAAGGTATTTTCAGTTAAGACTGTTGTATTACTCTAAGTTTGTTTTATTTTGTTTTTTGGCCCTTTTCCATTATGACAAAACAGAGGAGAGAAAAGCATAAAATACATGTTGCATTTACTCATGGGGATTTTTTGGATATTTTGGAATTTTTGAGTTTTTCCATCAATGCCAAAGGGGGAGATTGTTAGACTCATTGAGTTGTTATTGACATTTATTGTCATTGATTTCAAAACCTCCATACCGACACTTTGGCAGTATTAGTTGGTTGTTGGAAATTTTGGCTTTGTACCTATTTGGTGTCGGTTATACAATAAGAGTTTTGGTTATGCAATAATAATTTTGGTTAAGGTTCAGTATGAACATTTTTGGGGTTCCTAGTGTTTCTTGTCAAGTGTACGGTGTTTTATTTATGCCTCATATGTTTCAGTGCACTTGTATGATTTTGGTGTTCAGTTGTATCTATTTTTGGTGATTGCGTTGGTTACAAAATTTCTATAGTTATATGGACAGTAGTACAATTCATTAGATGCTTTTGGATTTTTTTACTACAATGTATCATGAAGATTCTTCTATCAACGGTTTTAGTTACTTCATGGTTTTATCTTTTAGTCTTGGTTGTGGCAGTACTTAAAAATGTAATATGCATTGTAATATCCTAAGTATGACCTATCTGTGGGTCGTGATGTAGCATGTGGATTAATGTTCTTAAGTGAGTCCTAGATTTAGGATTGATGCTAAGCATTAAAAGTATATTGTAATATCTTTTATTTTGGGGCCATCATACACATTTAGTGTGGGATGAAAAACATATGAATAAATACCTAAATAAATAAAGAGAAATTTTATATTTGTGTGTGTGTGATAAAAACAAAAGTGCGAACTTGTGGTAGTGGTGTATGTGAGTAGTAGTATCAGATGTAACAAATTGAATATCTATATAGAGCTTACATACCAATAATAGTGGACCAAGTTATTAGTGATCTACTAGTGGTTATGGTGATAAAGATTAATGGTTGAATTTTTCATGGACAATTAGATGCAATTCATTTAGTTCATCTTTTGTTGTATCAACTTTGATATCTTATTGTATAAGGGTAGTTAGCCCAACCGATAACGATCCAACCTGCAATAAGCACAACCGATAGTGAGACTTTGTAAAATTACCTTAATAAGTGTCACCCTAATAGGTGTATTCATATCATGTGAATTATCTTCTCCAGGGTTTTCCCTAGTTTGGTTTTTCCACGTAAATCTTGGTGTTCTCTGTGTCGGTGTTCCTATATTTTCATGTTTACATTTTTGTGGATGTTTAAGTACTTAACCAACATATTAGATGTTGTTTTACTGATGTTTATTAGTTTACCAATAGAGGAAAAGTTTTGTAGTTTGTGTGGGAATAATTGATTCAATCATCTCTCAGTTATTCATCCTGTTCAACATGTTTGTTGCTGGAGAAGACAAAATTATGCATATTAGATGCAATTGCAACATAAAACTTTCATATCTACTTTGAAGGAGAATAATTACTTTGAGACAATGAGTCTTGAGTACTTGAGTTTTTTACTATAGCTTGCTAATTGGGAATAGGCCTTTGTTTGGAATTCTGCAACAATGAGCTCCTATTTGCATTTTAAGGCAGAGAGCCTTCTTCATTATTCACATTTATTGTAGTATAGGCAGTGAGCCTCTAATTAATTTTCCAGAGTAGTGAGCTCTTAATATTTTGTAATTAGGTCATATACTTCAGTGAATTATCTTTGTGGGAAAGTGTTCACTGTGGTTTTTCCCAGTTTGTGTTTTCCACGTATAAATCTTTGTGTTCTTGTGTTACTGGTTTATTTCTTTCTTGCACAATATTTCATGTGGTTGTAATAGAATTTAGTTTGTAGATTTTATAGTTTCATGATGATTACCCCCCCTCCTCCCCACCCCTCAACATTAAAAGTGTGTTCATCAATTGGTATTAGAGAAAGGTTCCTTTGAAAGAAGCTTGACCGCTTGAGGAAGATCTAGGATGACACAAAACTTACACTTTCATGCACCGATGTTTGATGACACTAATTTTACTTACTGGAAGGATAAGATGGAAGCTTATATTGAAACATTATAGAATGATATTTGGGAGGTAATTCAATCTAGTTTGTATCCTCATTTTGGAGGATCTTTGACTACTTAAGAAGAGAAACAAAAGGAAGCAAATGGGAAAGAAAGGGCAATTATTTTTAGTAGCTTATGTAACACAAACTTTGGAAAATTAAAAGGCTTGAGAAGTGTGAAAGAAATATGGGATAAAATAGTATTAGTATATGAAGGAAATTTGAAGAAAAAACAAGAAAGACTAATGAATCTCAAACAGAGGTGTGCAGACCTGAGAAAAACAAAAGATGAGAGCGTTGAGAGATAAATCTATAGGGTTACTAATGTGGTTGATGGAATCAAATCTGTTGGCGGACATCTTAAAGACACTGATGTTATTATCAAGATCTTAGTGACCCTACCGAAGGAGTTTATACATATGACATATGCAATAAGTGAGAGAAATGATTTGATTCAATATACCATTGATTATCTCATTGGGTCAATTTTGACTTTTGAGCTCACAAAAGTTGAAAGAAATAAGAGAAACTTGTTTTACAGTTGTTGAATATGTCGAGCTAGAGTCATGCAATATACCAGAGGATTGAAAAGCTTATCTCTCAAGAAGATTCAAGGGAGTTACCAGCAGATATAAAGGTAAGTTACCTCACAAGAAAGGATATTTTAGAAAGAAGTTTAATTTAAAAGGTAGAGGTAAAAATAACTTGTTTTCCAGGGAAGAATATTTTTCTGAGGGATAATATACTAAAAACTACTGAAGAATTATTATTTTTAGCTATCTCACAAAGAAGGGAACAAGTTGCTTTGCATGATAAATTTTTTGCAGATGCAAAAGAGATCCTATCAACAAACTCAACTTTAACTAGCAAATTTGAACACATGTTAATGTTTGACATTAACAAAGTCTCTCAAGTTATCACTAAGACATTCTTAAGAAACCATTTCATAATTTTTGTATCATAGTTTTCTGATCAAATTAATTAAATCCTTGCTTTAAAGAGACCAATGACCAAAGAACATAATCACAGTTAAGACTGCAATGACAAATCAAAACACCACGAGTATAATAAATTCATATGATTAGGATTGTACAATAATGAAGATAACTTCATGAAAATGATTCTACTGCTGCACAAAACCATATTTAAGTATTCAAAACCATAAATACTTCCCATAGTATTTAACTCTCTCTTTGGAAGAGGTCCATGAACAAACATTACAAATGCAAAAATAATTGTAAAGACAAACTCCAATGTCCTTGACACATTGAATTCATATAACCCTAAATACAAAATAGGGAAAAAAATTGACAGTAACATAATGACTGTAATAACTAATTAATACTCGCTCATAGAAATCAAACAATTACAAAACACACTCTATTTGCAACCTAGACCGAAACAATACACTATTTACATCTTGAAGAAAATTTTCAGAACCTGTGCTAAAGAGAAAAAAGAAGAAGATATATAAGAGAAGAGAATTCCATATTTGATCTTTTGTTGACAAGTGTCCTCCTCCAAATCTGATTTGGTGATTAAAATATTCTTCCCTTTTCTCTTCTCCCAAATGCCAAATATCTACTCTTATCCACATTTAATTGATGTACACTTTCCGATGATTTTATTATTCCACATCACACTATTGCAATTGAAAAATCTCATTTTCTTTTTATCCCCCCCATTATGCATTCTCGTATAAATGTGCCAAAGAATTATTGAATACACAAAGCACATTTCCTTTCAAATAATTCCTTTGAAATTCACCTAAGTGAAAACAAGTTTGGTGCAATATGAACATCCATTATATTAGATCTAAGAATCATCCACTTGAGAGGTTTGTTTTTTTGTTGTTTAGGGTGAATTTATCATGTTTATAGAGATGAGAAATAGGAACACCCTCTTGAGTTTAGTGGAGCTCAAAGTGAATAAGGATTTCATGGCTTGTAAAGTTACATCTTTTTGTCTTCAATCTGTAGATAGGGATATATATATTGACTATATTTTCAATCCCATGATCTAGGTTCTATGATTTCTCTTAGGATTGAAGGTAGAAAGAAAACTTGCTAACACGCTTAGTGAACTTTTTGTAGTTTTGCCCTCAATTTGCAACTATATAAATCACAACATTTCATTTTTCATACTTTTCACAGAAATTGATCAAAATCCCACCCAAAATTGCCAATATACTACAAACCTTTCAAACTACAAGGAGACTAGGAGACAATTATTACCACCAAGTGAAGCAAAACTAAAAAATACATGAAAAACTAAGTTGGCACTAAGACACTAAGAAAAAGGAGGTGGTCCCCATTTGAAATGGGGTGTGTGTGTTTACAACACAACACTAGTGCTAATTAAAAAACACGTGTCTAAAAATTTCAAAGACAAAATCCATTTCACCCTAAGAGCCTTTGGATAATTCTTTCCAAATTATCAAGAAACAAAGAAATGTTGAGATATTATTGAGTATTGTGCATATATGTGTTAATGTTAATGTTTGTCATTGATGTAAATATATTCCTATCGTCGATGACACTATTCCCATGTGTTCCTGAGATGTTTAGTGAGATGATTACTTTGGTATGACTATTATATTGAATATTAGATGTTGTGAAGATAAAAATGGTTTCATTGATGTTTGTAGTTCATCTATGTCAACTTATAGAGGTTTGCATGATGATTTGAGTAAGTTATGAAGGATTTACCAGAGACTAATATTTTGGTTGTTTAGGAAGAGACATTATTTCAATTATTGGATCGGTCTGCATCTGTTATGCAATATTCTTGGTTGCTAACCTAGGTGTGTGTTCAGGGAATGTACGTGTCTCCTCAGCTCGAGTGTTTCATGATTTGGATGCTGGAAATATATTTTTATTTTATGAAAGTGGTTGTTGTTTTGTTTTCTTGATGAATAGTGCACATATGAGTATGAATTCTAAGACAAAGTTATTCCTATTGATGTTGTGGCATTTTATGTTGTTTGCTGATGTTTCTAGATCACATCCTATCTGTGTTGCTAGATCGTGTTGGATTATGTGATCAAAATTAATGATTTTCATGTGGCATATTGATGTTCTTATTTATTCTTGGTTAACATGGTGACGTAGCGTGTTGTGAAGGATCATGGTGTGATTTATGGATCTGAATCATATTTAAGGATGTTGTTATGGATCATTGTTATGTCTTAGCCAACATTCAATAGATTGCATTATGTATTGATATATAATAAATTAATATTTTGTAATTAGGTCCTTAGTCGACCTAGTTGAGATAAATTGATGTAATGTATATAAATATGTAATCATTTGTGATTGCGAAGGGGTGTGTGAGAGTGAGAGAATGTTTATAGATGCTGAGAGAAGAGGTATGAGTGGAATCTGCCATTGAGGCAGAGATTTTATGTACTTCATTGAAACTGTTTTGGCATATCAGAGATATTGTTTGTCAATTTGTGAGATATGGATTGTTGTCCACAAAATTATAATAAGATATTGTTGTAAGGCATTAAGCCTTCCTTTGGGTTGAATCACTTGTTGTATTTGAGTAATGAGCTTTTGGTAATGTGCTTGAATGCATGTGCATTCCTTTTGTAATACTCCTAACAGGGTACAATGCTTTTGACAGAGTACATTAATCTTGTGGGTTTGATCCCCACTGTGTTTTTTCCCTTAACCGGGTTTCCACGTAATTTTTTTTGGTGTTACGTGTTGATTACTGTGTTATGATCTTGCATTCATGTTTATCATCTGGATATGAGATTAAGTTTATAATTTGGTTAAAGGTTTGGAGTTTTGTGGAAAAATTGATTCACACCCCCCTCTTAGTTGTGTGTATTGCCTTAATTCTAACAATTGGTATCAGAGCTAGTGTCCTCTTTTTGAAGCTTGACCAGTTGAGGAGATCCAGGATGAAAATGTTTAAGATGGAGAGTCCAATATTTGACAACCTTTAAGGAGAGTCCAAGATTTGATGGTACTAACTATGCTATATGGAAGGACCATGTGATTACACACTTGAGATGTATTAGCGAAGAACATTGGGATGTTACAAAGAAGTCCTACACACCTCCTACAAATATTTGTATTGTAACTCCTTATGAGAATAAATAATTTGAGTACAATGCGAGAGAAAAAGAAGCCTTGTTGAGTGCCCTATCAAATGCAAAATATACAAATGTTATGGGATTAGAGGTTGAACATCATGTATGGATAAAGTTAGACACTACATGAAGGATATGCATTCGTGAAGTAAGCCAAGTTACAAACTCGGAAAGGAAAATATGAAGCATTGAAGATGATCGAAGATGAGAACATTACTTCCTATGTGAATAAGATCACTGAACTTGTTTGTGCAATCAGATAGATTGGTGGAACCTTGGATGAGAATTAAATTATTTCTAAGATCCTTGACTCCTACTTACAATCACAAAGTTGTTGCTATTGAAGAAATCAAAACTGTGCTACTTGTGACAAGAGATACTTTGATTGGTAAGTTATCTTCTTTTGAAATGAGATAATTTGGAGATAGTCTTCCTAAAGTTGAAACTACATTTAAAGCTACTATTTCTAAGGATAAGAAAAGATATGACTTTGGAGAAAGTTTATCTAAGTATGCATCTAGATATGCTAAGGAATGGGCAGAGATTGAAGAATAAGAAAGGAAGCTTGACGAGCTTGAAGCCCTAATTGCAAAGAGACTACCTAAGGGATTTGGTAAGTATCAAGGAAAGTTACATTCAAAATGTTTTGTATGAAATAAGATTGGCCATAGTGCTTCAAGATGTCCATATAAATAACTTGAGTACAAGCCTAAGAAATTCAAGTCTAAATATCAGAAGAAGTGTTATTATGTCGTTGATGAAGGTGTAACTGATGATGAATCTGGAAAGAGTGAAGATGAGATTTTGTTTATTGCTGTCAAAGATGAAAATCCTAATTTCTTGAATGAGGAAAAAGTCTCGATTTCGCATGTGGATAAAAAGGATGAATGGGTTATTGACAATGGTTGTTCACAACAAATGATCGGAGACAAAAACAAATTTTTGAAATTGGAAAGGTATGATGGCAGTGTTGTAAGATTTGGTGATGAAACTCCTTATATGATCATAGGGAGAGGTTCTATTACACTTTATGGTAAGAATAATATTGATGATTTTTTATATGTTGAAAGTTTGAAGTATAATATTTTGAGTGTTGGGTGCAATTAGTTGATAAAAGTTACAACTTACAATTCAAGGATGAAATGTGCAAGATTATTGGAAGCTCTGGAATTGAGATTTCTCCAAGAAGAAAGACTAAAGGTAATGCATTTCATTTGAACAATTATGAGAATAGATGTCTATTTGCAAAGATCGATGACAGTTGGCTGTGGAACAAGAGATTTTGTCATGTAAACTTTGATAACATTGTGAAGATAAGCACTACAAGAGATATTAGAGATCTACCTAAACTGTTGAAGCCTGCTAATGTGATGTGTAAGGAATGTCAATTGGGTACGTTAAATAAGTCTACTTTCAAGAGCAAGAATGATTCTTCAAGCAAATTGCTAGATATGGTGCATACTCACTTATGTGATCCCAAAAGAACAAGAAGCTATTATGGGGAGAATTATTTCATTTTATTCATTGATAATTACTCTATAATGATGTGGGTTACATTTTTTAAAGATAAATACGAAGCATTTGACAAATTCAAGATCTTCAAAGCTATGGTTGAGATTGAAACAAGATTGAAGTTGAAATGTTTGAGATCGGACAAAGGTGGTGAGTTTACTTCTAATGAATTTAACACTTTTTGTGAAGAGTAAGGAATAGAGATACAAATGTCTACTCTACAAACCCCACAACAAAATGACATTGGAGAGACAAGAAATAGAACTATTCTAGACAGTGCTAGAACTATGATGATTGAAGAAAATATTCTGCAGATCTATTGGAGAGAAGTAGTTGGCACTGCAGTATATATATTGAACCAAGTTCAAATCAAGCAAGGGACCAATAAGACACCTTATGAAATTTGGTATGGTCATGTTCGTACAGTGAAATATTTTAGAATTTTTGGAAGAAAATGCTATATCAGAAGAGATGAAGACTTAGGAAAATTTAATCCTAGATGCGATGAAGGAATCTTTATTGGTTATTGTACTAAAAGAAAAACATATAAATGTTATAAACAAAGGTTAAAAAAGGTAATTAAAAATGTAAATGTTAAAGTAGATGATAATTATCAGAAACAAATCAGATCTTGTAGATATGAATCAGATGATGAAGAAGATAATCAAATTGTGCAAGCACAAAATGAGAATCAGAATCAGAATGGACCGGTAGAACATAATGAAGAAGTTGCATATGAGGAAGAAGTGGAAACACAAGAGTCTTTTACAAAAGAAAATCCAAAGACTCCAAGGTATGTAAGGTTAAATCATTTAGAAAATCAGATTATTGGTGATAGGAATCATGGTGTTTAGAGTAGAGGAAGAATTGATAGAAGTGAAATTTGTTTGATTTCTAAGATTGAATCTAAGGATGTTGATGAAGCATGCAAAGATGAAAGTTGGGTTAAAGTGGTGGAAGAAGAATTGGAATAGATTCAGAATAACTAGACATGAATTCTTATTCCTAGACCTAAGGATAAAAATGTTGTCGGTACTAAATGGGTATTCATAAATTAATTAAATGAAGATACTGAAGTAGTTCATAACAAAGCCAAATTTGTTTGCAATGGATACTCACAGATGGACGGTATTCATTTTGAGGATGCATTTTCTCTTATTGCTAGAGTTGAAGTTGTTAGAATGTTTCTTGCATGTGCTACTTACAAATATTTTGAGGTATATCAAATGGATTTTAAGTCTGCATATTTTAATGGAGAGTTGGAAGAAGAAGTCTACATTGAGCAACTTGATGGTTTTCCCTTGATCGATGAAGATGACATGGCTTGCTGATTGAAGAAAGAATTAAATGGATTGAAACAAACACCTACAGCTTGGTATGCAAGGTTAGATAAATATTTACTGACACTTGGTTTTAATAAAGGTATTTCTGATAGTAATTTGTACTTTAAAGTTGATCATGATAACATTTTGATTTTTTGAAGTCTTCGTGGATGATATTATTTTTGGTGGAAATGACAAGTTGAGTAAGGAATTTGTTGATGAGACATAGAAAGAGTTTGAGATGTCCATGATAGGTGAGATGAAGTTATTTCTTAGCTTGCAAATTATGCAATCAGATAAAGGTATTTTTGTATCTCAGTCCAAGTACGTGAAAGAGTTGTTGAAGAAATTTGGTATGGATGATTCAAAATCTATTGGTACTCCCATGACTACTGGTTGAAAATTGACAAAAGATAATGATTCAACTGAAACATATCAGACAAGATACATATCAATGATCGATGGCTTATTATACTTGACACAAAGTAGACTAGATATTATGAATGTTGCTTGCATTATTGCTAGATATCAAGAAGAACCAAATGACTCACATGTTGTTTCTGTTAAGAACATATTCAGATATTTGAAAGGGACAATTGATTATGGTTTATTGTATGGAAAGGATGACAACTTTACATTGAGTGCATTTAGTGATGCATATTGGGAAGGTAATGTACATGACAAAAAGAGCACAAATGGTGGAGTGTTCTTCTTGGGTAAGAGATTAGTTTCATGGGAAACCACAATTGTATATCACAATCTACATCTGAAGATGAATATGTTGTTGCTACTATTAATTGTACACAAGTGATATGGATGAAACAAATGTTGAAAGATATCAGAGTGAGTATTGATGATCCAATTGATATCTATTGTGACAATTCAAGTGTTATCAATATTTCAAAGAACTGTGTGTTGCATTCAAAGACAAAGAATATTTTTATCAAATATCATTTCTTGAGAGACAAGGTCAGTGAGAAAGAAGTCAGACTGGAGTATGTGTCTATAAAAGAATAAATTGTAGATATCTTCACAAGGCCCTCGCCAAAGGATACTTTTGAGTATCTCTGAGGTAATGAGTACTATGTGTTCCATTTATTCTCATGAGAGTTGGATTTCTGTGAACCCACTACTGATAAGATAGGGGTAAATGAATTTGACTCAAAAACCTCAAATTGAATTCTGATACCAGTATCACATTTCAACTTGTAGAAAATATGTGCTTTTGGTTATAATTTAATTTAATTTCACAAGCATATTACACATTAATTGTGATTAGTGGTAATATTTATTTTTTCGTAAGTTGTTGATGGTGAAGATCTTCGAATATTCAATAATTTTTCTCACATTAATGGTTGGATTATGCTAGGAAACTTTATGAACAAGAAGGTGAGGTGAACCCGCCACTCTTGGTTAATGATACAACAAATATTTTCACCGTGTATGAGGTCGAGATGGGTGTTAAAAAGTCAAAAGACCTGGTTGAGCTTCACGCAAAGTATCTCAAGTGGGGCATGAAAACCCTTGCACCACACATTATAAACATCTTCAATAATATCAACCAACAAGGATTTCCTAAGGATTGGATAATCAACCTTGCAATACCCCTTTTTAAGAGTGGTGATGTCAATAATCCCTTCAACTGTAGGACAATAATGATCAATCCTCTCTTTGTAAAACTTTTTGGCAACATGATTGAAAATATGATCAACAAATGGACGAAAGAAAATCATAACTGTGTAAAAGGGAAAGTTAGTTTTAGGCAAAAATACTCAACAGTTGATCAGTGTATCACTCTGAGACACATTATCAGAAAAGGGTGGGAGAAAAAAGGAGGAGATTTTGTTGCTTTGTTGACTTTAAAAATGATTTTGACACTATCCCTAGGGACAAAATTTGGCTCAAGATGGAAAAATTGGGGATTCTTACACATCTTAGAGTTGTTTCTCATAGGATGTACGAAGAGGTGAGAGTCAAAATCAAAACTTTAGCTAGTGTTTCAGAATGTTCTAGGAGCAATATTGGGGCCAAACAAGGTTGTCCACTACCACCTACACAATTTAGCTTATATATTAACAAATTTGAAGAGTGGTTGAACATGCAAAATGACTAGGGTATCCATTTGGGTTAATTTTTAATAAGGTTGCTCCTCTGTGCGGACGATCTCATTTTGACTGCCAAATTTGCCTTTGGTTTGCAAGAACATTTATTTTCTCTTGAGAGCTTTTGCAGAATGATGGGGATGCAAGTCAATATCAGCAAGACTAAAGTCGTGATTTTTTTCTAATAGTAAAAAGCAACATCAACATAAGTTTTATTTTGATGGCAACGTTCTTGGGGAAGTTACAGAGTATAAATATCTTGGCATTGACTTCAACAAAAATCTAAGTTGGGAAGGTCGTAGAAAGAAAATAACATTCAAATGATAGAAGACATTTTATGCTCTTCAAAATAGGTGTCATGAGGCAGAGGTTTGAGATTGAAAAACTACACAAACTCTGTTTGGTCTTTTAATTTTGTCAGTTGTTCTTTATGAGTGTAAATTATGGGCCAACAACACTTCAGTCGCACAATGGAAGTAAATCAAGGGAATCCAAAAGCGTTTGATCACAATAAAATTTAAAATCAAAAGCATTGTCCCATATGATATCATGCTAAGTGAAATAGGGGTTGCCCCAATCGAGACACTTGTTGTGGTTTGCCTCATAAGCTATCTAAACATAACCAAAAAAATGGAAGAGGGTAGATGGCCTAAAGTTGTCTTTAATTATATATTGTGCAAACAAAAAAAGACGTGGATGCAATAAAAAATCAAATGGATGAGTAAATGGAATATCCAATTCAATATGTGCCCCAAAAATAACAAAGAAATAAATTTCTTCGTTATGTAGAATTTTTACAAGAGAAATTGGAGAAATGAGCTTGGAAGGAAGAAAATATATTATATCAATGAGTTCAACCCCATATGTGATCAACTTCAAAAAGCATACATAGGGGATGACATTTCTTGAAGAGCTAAAATTCTTATTGCTCAGCTGAGAACCAACTCTCATAAACTCCATTGTGAGATCAGATGATAAAAGAGGCCAAAAGAGGCTCGAGGAGAGTGAGTTTGCATGTTTTGCAATTCTCAGAAAGTGGAAACCAAACATCACTTTATTTTAGAATGTGAATCATACAAGGACAATAGAGACAAATATGTGGATATTATATCTATATAACTTATTTAGCAAGGAGTACATTGAGAAGGTGAGTGTGCTCATCATCAACTTGCACAAGAAAAGAACCGAGTTACTAAAATTGACTTAAATTGTGAGACTGCCCTATAAGTTATTATACCATAGGCATTTCCATATGAGAAAGGCCAGTATATTTTGTTCAATTAACATTGTAGTTTTGCTAAGACCTCTTGGACTACCATTGGAACAATTCTATCTGTTCATCATTTTCAAACTAACAACAAAGATGTCTTATCATGGAGCCCACCTTTGATACACAGTGTGGTGGACAAGGTATACTTTGGACTATACTCAGCCTCTGCTTTCAGACTAAACCCATGCTGAACAAAAGATGCAACCGAGCTCATCTGAATGGAGATCATTTCCTTCCTAAGACAAATTCGAGGCAATGAAGCACCTTAGGAGGGATCAAGCGGTCCGATTGGAGGGATTGAGTAGTTCAAATAGACCGCATGCATAAATGAGAATTAACTACGCTAAGCTTGAGTGGCCGTGAAGTTCACCGATTGCTTTGGGATAAAAATCCCGGCCAAGCTTGTCCTCCTGGAGTTGCAGTAACTGGCGATGTCGTGGTTGGGGCTGACGACGTACACCATGCCGTCACCGTCAAAGAAATGGTGCTTGACCAGGGGCACAAACAATAGATTCACGATGTTTCTTACATACACACCTTCCAAGCATTGAGGAATTTGTCCCACTACTTGGAGCTCATGCTGCACTAGACTCTTTGTCACTAGCACAAAGTTCCTGACAATTTGAATTCCTGGGTTCGCAGTCTTCGGCATCGGGAACTTCTTCTCAAGTCCCGCTATGAAACTCCTCTCCATCGCATCCAAGGCAACCGTCACGAGCCTATGTAATGGATTTCACTCGCAAGATTTTGACTTTAAGCCCATAAATTTTTTTGGGTCGCCTCAATTTGGGACCTTGAATCTCCGGGTATAAATTAGGTTTGCTTTAGGTATCAAATAATTCAATTCCAAATGATAGATTATTTTATGTTTTCCAACACTATATATTGCTATTATTTAGGCAAATTATAATGTCATGATTCATTTTATATAATTAAATATTTCACATATATCTTCACACAATTCTGATCTGGCAACTTAAATTTAGTTACGGTCTTCAACTGCTCGAAGCCTTGAAGTTACCTTCTTGTCTTCCCTTACGAAAAGGAAAAAGAGATAAATATAATAGAGTGTTTTATATAGAACTATGTTTTTAGAAAAAAAGAGGTTTGAAGTTGTGTGTTAGGCAAGCAAAATCTGAAATTCTTTCCAAACAAACAATTGGCACTAAAAATGATTCTAGCAAGACAAATCCGCAATTTTACCCAAATCAAATGAATTGATATTATTTGTGAAATAAAATTAGGAGGTAGTAGCCATGGATTTATTGTATAATTGTCTATTCATGGAATTTTGGGTGCGATGTTTCCCAACAAACAGAACACAGTAAGTGACATTGGAAGCGCCTACTACTACTCTCCCCAAAATTCTGTCATGAATTTGAGAAGGATATTCACATGGTTTGGAAGTTTGATCGATCATTTCACACTCATCTTTAAATTATTCTCCAGAGGCCTATGGCTCTCAACTTTCATATGTGAATTTTCTCTTTTCACCATCATTGTCGTCCATGATGGATTTGCTTTCTTACCTCGTGGAACAATTTGTAGTCTCTACGGAGGGAGAATTGGATCTAACAAAAATCCATTGGCCAATTGGGGGACTTGAACACTAATTAGGCTTCTCACCTCCTACGACCAATGTGGCCAATCTGTTCTTGGCTGAAAATGAAGGCCTTTTCAGGGACTCTTTTTCCTCCTCTGCTTCATCTTTCACACAAGGCCTTGCACTGGCCAGACTCAAAATCTTCTCACTAGAGGAAGAGGAATCCTAGTTAGGTAGGGCTCCCAAAGTCCAAGGTGCTGGTTGAAAACAGGGGAGCCCCTTTTGCCTTTGTCTTACAACAGAAATCGATCTCAGAGGAAAGGATGATCTGTTTTAGATTCGCGAGTGAGTTTAAATTAAAAAATTAAAAACCCAATTTAGTGTTTATGAGGGTGAACCCACATTAGGAGGATCATATACAGGGTGCAATTTTTTTACAATTAGGTTACTATCCTATTCAAAAAAATAAAGAATTTTAAAGAATTTTTTTATTATTAGTCTTCTTATTTCCATATACTTGATGGAGATTCAGAGTATATTATATAGATTTATATTTTTTATTTTTTTAAAAATAATTAATTATTATATTTTTGTTTGCAATAATATAATATATTAAATTTAATTTTATATATACTATAAAATAATGAAAGCTACAAGGATTCATCTGGCAACATAAAACAAGTCCCTGATCTGAATGTGCCCCTTTCGCCTGGGCAATCTTCCAACATTCGCCCAACGATGCAATACACAACTGATGGTTGGGAAGAAGAAAATGTTGTTGCTCTGCCAGTGGGATGGGAAAAAGCTTGGGGACCTGCCGCTGCCGAGCCTATGGAGGAATAAGTTTAGTTTTTCACAGTTGAACACCCGCGACAAACATAAGCATTTTGGAGTTGCCTCTCCCGTGACTATCAGGTTAACAAAATGCTTGACAAAGGCAAGTCTAGTATTATAATTTGAAATCCCGATATTTTGTGTTAACCAATCTAAACAGCATAGTCCAGTTTTGATCCCCTTCATAATTTTGAAGATTTTATGGGGGATAGCTATGTTTTAATGCTGTAACGATACAGAGTTAGTGGGCTTAGAGATAAATCTATATGTAAACATCGAAATACATCCTTCTCAGATTCATGAGTTTCTTTGAGAAACTCAAATGTAAAAATTATCATATTTTATAATATTGTATACGACTAAGATCCCGGGGTTTCTTCCTGAGTCTTCCACGGGGGAGTCTTTGAATCAGTTTATATTAATAAAATATGGTGGATATCCCACTTTGGATTAAAATAAATAAATTAAAATTTAGTTAATAATATGCTATTTATATTATGATAATTTAATTAACTATATAATGTATTAAATAATTTATATCAATTTAATAATAATTACATCATAGGCATTTTTATATGAAAGTGCCCAGGCTAAATTTTACAATCTAATGGTGGGAAATCGTGGAGACAGAATGACTACCATTGTCATCGTTGGAAGCACAATTTGCTTGTCTTCTCTTGTTACCAGTCACCAATGTTGCATAGAGAAGGACAACCATCAGAGAAATCTCATGCGTTCATTATTATACCATTCCAAATATTATATATTCACACTATCAATGTGTGATAGTGAGTGTTGACATCTGTGCATCCTCTCAAATTGACCATAAATGCATCAAACTACAATTACAAAAAGAAAACATTTGACCTCACCCAAACCCTAAAGGGATGTGTAGCGACTGTGACAGTCCCATTAGGGGGTATATAAGAAGGGAGGTTGTGATGAATTTGGATTTCAAACAAGCCAAAATATTGCTCATTGATTCTTCCAAACAACGAAAGGTAGAGGAAGTGGTGGCAATAAAGTCTGGCACCCCTGCATTAGTAGCAATTGCCTTTAGGGATGACATCTATGATCCAACACAACTGATTGACATCTTCGACAAGGCAGAGGAAACATTTAGGCCCATCTAAATAGTCATGAATGTCGTCTATGTGATGGACACCAAATACTCGTCCCTGGCGCAGATCTCAGAACAAGATTGGGATAAAACCTTCGACATTAACTGCAAAATCTTGTCTATCCTAATGGCCTAGAGTAAGACCTTGTATTCCAGGTTGAGGCCATCCCCTTCTTTCCAAATGAAATGTAATATTATCACAGGATTTAAAATCCCAATTTTATCCCTATGGTTCCACTAATTAACTCCTATTTTCCTTGGCACACTGGTTATTAGTGAGAAAGAATATCTCTAGCTTATGACCCCCACTTCAAGCAAATGAACTATTGGGACAGTCGTAGATGCGAAACATAGAGTTAAAAAAGAAACTAGATACGACCTAAATTGATGCCATATTGGCACATTACACAAAATGCCAAGATTGGAGTTGAAGTGTCGTACAAGAAGGAGAGACCAAGAGTTAAAAGTTTGAAGACAATGCTTTAGAGATGTTACATGTCAATTAGCAAGGGTATAAACTCATAGAAATATGCAACTAGTAAAAGGACTGAATAGAGACAACTTCAAAGGCACATGTGTGACCCACATTATACCCTACACCACTGATATATGCACAACATTCAATGGGCTTATATATGCTTTCAAAAAATGATTTGAACCATCAATCAAGGAGACAACTCAACAAAAAATTAGGAAAGAAGCCATATTCCACAATCCTATGGTTTTGATCAAAGTTACTTGCTAAAAAAATATCAATGGAAGACCCTATTAAGAGGAAGAAAATTGCATAAGACTATAGAAAGCTTCAATAATTCCCTAACTGCAACCTTGCGGCGAAAGAGGAAACAACACAACCCAAAGACACAACCACCACAAATGACTCAAGTTCCTACAAAACGATGCAGATTCAAAGTATATATTTTCTTAAAATGCAAACACAACAATAAACATGCAACTATAGATTTGAACAAATATAAGACCATGACATATGTGCATCAATAGTAGGTATGCAAAGCCATAATTCTTCATTAGTCTCTATAAACTGCTTATGCAGAGTGCAGGATGGTGACTGAGGCCTTGGTGAGGCTATGAGTACTGTCGATAAGCATTGAAGATACAAAAGAAATGACAGTATAAGAAAAGGCTAGTAATTGTGAAATCTATCACTAGCAAATGAAAAAGCATAAGAAGAGATGCAGGTCGCTTGGAGACAGGACATAGAAGACACACCCCTGGTTCTCCTCCTCTCACTCTCCCACTGCCACTTGCCACCGATTTCGTCGATTGTTGCTTCATCTTGGGGAAGATTCAAATTACGCTACAAGGGGTAGGAGAAGATCCGTCAGTTGAGAAATAGGGGAGAATGGTATAAGTAGGAAGGGGAGGGTAGAAGTAGATTTGTTTACATGGAAGACAATGCAGGTGGAACACATAGGAGAATCATGCATGGTGGCAAGTGGTAGCTGGAAGGGTTGGCAAGTATGCAACATCTAGACATCGCAAGAATATGCCAAGAACAAATATTTTACAAAACACTTTTTTCTTCAAAAACATATGACATTTAAAGTTTTATCTTGCGTTTTATTGTTTAAATTTTCTAGCCAATGAAGAATTTGCAGTAAGAGTATATAGTTTATGATCAAGGCTTCTGTGTCTTCCATTGGGATTACCTAATACTCACAGGGTAATCCATGGGGTGTGAGGCTACTACTTCTTACTATATTATATTATATTATATTATATTATTATATGGACTTGATAAAACCTTTTAGATAAAAGTGAAAAAATTGTATTTTCAAATTTAAAAATAAAAAATAAAAAATTATCCATATTAAAACATTCAACATTTTTTATAAGTAGGAGACATTTTCTACAAGTCAAATTGTGATATTTTCCACAATTAAATTCTCATAGCAATATAACATTCAACATGCTTGAAAATTCTAAATTAAAGAGAAAAATACTCTCTCTTAGAAGAAAACAACTAAATATCTTTGTAAATTTTAAATTAAAAAAGAGAAAAGATTGATCATTACCAAAAAATAAATAAATATAAAGGGAGTTTGGACTTCTTGGCATCGTAGTTATTATAGGAAGCACTTGCGTGACCTCCTTATCACATATGATGCTCATGCCAATCAAGCCAGACCTATGACTTTTAATTATTTATATTGTGTTTATTACATTTTATATTAATGTTTTGGAATTAAACATTAATATATAACAAATAGAGAGGAGAGAGGGAGAAATATAAAGATAAAGATACAAATAGAAAGTAATAGAGAGAGATAGAAAGGGGGAGATATATAGACATAGAGAGTGATATAGAGATGACAAGATAGAGATACATATAGAGGGAGAGATGGGAGAAGAAATATAGAGATGTAAAGATTAAAATGTATAGGAAGAGGGTGATGGAGAAAGATGGTTGGATATAGGTATATATGAATATAAAGTGGGAGGATGGGGAAAAACAGATAGACAAAAATAGGGAACATGGAGATGAGAGAGAGGGGGAGAGTGCAAATGGAAGATGTAAACATATAAAAAAATAGAGAATGAGAGAGGGAGAAATATAAAGATAAAGATATAAATAGAAAGTAATAGAGAGAAGTAGAAAGGGGGAGATATATAGGCATAAAACGTGATAGAGAGATGACAAGATAGAGATACATATAGAGGGATAGATGGGAGAAAAAATATAGAGATGTAAAGATTAAAAGGTATAGGAAGGGGTGATGGAGAGAGATGGTTGGATAGAGATATAGATGAATATAAAGTGGGAGGATGAGAAAAAATAGATAGAGAGTTAGAGATAGATCGAGAGGTAAAGATAGAAAGAGATCTAGGGAGATACAAAGGGACACATAGAGAGGGAGAGAGAGAGATGAAGAGTTATAAAGATAAATGGATGGTGAGATATATTGACACAAAGATAAGGAGATCTAGAGAGGATGAGAAGGAGTTACAAACAAAGGGACATATACTTAAATGACTTTTTCATAATAGTGCGGTGTTCCCATTGCACACTAAGGTACAATTGCTAGTGTTTAACATCATAGACGTTAAAATTGATCTATCTATGTTATGATGTTAACTAACAATTTATGCCATGTTCAACCCCGCTCCCTAGATGCAATGTCTCTCACCCGAGAAATCGGTCGAATTAAAGTGTTGAGAAGTCGTTGGCATATTTGGGCACGAGGACAATTTTGGGGTGAAGAGAACAACTGTGGGAGATATCGTACATCTCTGATAGGTGATCCGCGGTTCTCATAGGGAAACAGGGAGAGAGCAGAATTCATAAAGGAATAGGAACGGATTCAACGAACGGACCCTCAATTTATAACAGTAGCCAAAATCCTTAAAGTGATTTCCAAGAGCGATTTGGGTTATCGAATCAGATAATTTTCAATGGCAACTGAAGTCAAGAATGCCAATGGAGAACCCATTCCAACATCTTCGCTTCTAATGGCGGCTTCAAAGCACATTGCCTCAAGCTGCAGGGCACAGAACAAAGCATTTTTAGATTGCAAGAAAGCTGACCCCAATCCTGAGAAGTGTTTGGAAAAAGGCCGGGATGTTACCAAATGCGTGTTCAGCTTGTGAGTCTCTTCAAGCATCATGGTTCTTTTTTTAATTACTTGAATTAGTGCAAATCTGTTTATAGATTATGCGTTGTCTTTCTAGTTAGAACCCAGATATAAATTTCACATCAAGTGAAAAGCAAGTTTCAGTTATGAATACTTCATTTTATTTGATGTAAACCCATTTAGAACTTGTGCCCTTTTCCCTTGTTTTCTTCAATGTTGGTTGTGCTGATTTGGGACTACGATTCTAGGCGTAAGTCTTTGAAGAAAGTTTGCTTGGGGAAATTTAAGCGAGGGTATAAATCGTGGATAACGTAATGTAGAGGAAAATTGTATCGCATTATGGAGATTTGTAAATATGGGTTCACCTTATAATTCTTGCACGACGGCTCATTACATGCCCGTGGAGTTATCAGACCCATTATTGCTGTGAACGGGGCCATGCTTTTATGAGTTTCTTCTGGCCATTACTCCCCAATTCAGTCGATCCTACATAGAAGTTTATTGAAGTACATTTGAGCAACAGTTTATCATTAACGAATCCTAGAGAAGCGTAGACCTCAGCATTTAGAAATCTTTGGGATTATAAGTTGTATTATCTTGATTTTGGTCAAGCTTGTAATTCACATTTTTATCAACTAAATAGTGGGGAATGCAGTATCAAGCTTATAACATCTTGTTTGAGGGGGTTAATTTCTGCCCAATTTTGTTTAGATGTTTAAAGATAACTTTGTTAAATGAAACTGAGGCATTTTATTTTGTATCATCAATGAATTTTAATGAATCATAGCAGTTCAGGCAAATCAGACCTTAGAAACTGCTGGGATTATATGTTCAATTTTGTTTTGTTGGTTGTTTGAGAGGTTTCCATCCTCCTGAGATTCTGTTTGAGGTTAAATTTGTTGGGGTCCACGGATGCTTGGGTCATGTAGAGAGCCCATCAGAGTTTCTTTCCTGTTACATGGTTTGATGCCCAAAGACAGCTGTTGATTTGCAATGTAAGAGTGTATACAAAAAAAATTAACAAAAACAAAGTCATAGGGATTTCATTCCCACCATAATTTGGTGGGTCCTGTAAACAGGCTCATCCAGGCATCCTCCGCTTTGGCACAGATGTTACAACATTGGGATCATGCTCATTTGGGCTTGGAATTGGGTCATCAATATGACATTTGCTCCTCTTTACTCCTAGACCATGACTTGTGAGATTGGGTTTTTGAGTTCAAATTGGCATTCTCAGAAAATCCTCTTTTTTTCAACTGAGATTACCAGTCTATACCAACATCCCGCATTTAAGGAACTCTTGATCTAAGTGTCTAGGTTAAGAGAAATGTTGGTTGCATGGCATTGGGGTATAGTGTAATTGATACTTTGAATTTTTCGAGCTGCTTGTTATTACTGCTCATAAAGGATTTAGCTGTAGGATACCAACTGTGAGAATATCTAACCTTTGAAAGGAAATTCTGGTGATTCTTGTGTTTTGGTAATCTGTGACACTCTTCTGCTGTCTTTGTACTGTATGGGGAACAAACCATAAATTTTAAACTACTTTTTGTTTCAGATTGCAGATATCAGGGGTTTTGATACTCTGATTTGTCAGGGACTTACCCATTTTCATCTGAGTGTTCACCATATTAATACTATGGCTTTGACAAGTTAGGACTATGCTCTGTGTGGATTAAATCTGAGTCATCATCAAGGCAATTGCTCTGCATTTTCACTAGGTCTTTGCCCTTTGATTCTAATAAATATGATTTTTGCTTCTAGTAGGAAATTCTACTGATATATGGGATTGTGAGGGCATTCCTGCAATTTGTAATTTTTTAAAGGGGGGGTGCATAGATTGGCTTTCGTTTCCCCGGTATTTAGTTCAATTGGTTTTGATTTTAGTTTAGCGTTAGAAATGAATTGATTGATACATATGCTTTTCTCACAGAAGGCATCTCTTTCTAGCATGGCAGTGCATTGGTTGGGTGACCCATGCTAGCATTCCACATACATGGCATCATATTAGTGTAAACAGACTTCCGTTACCTAGGTTTAGAATGGGGAAAGCCTGTCTAAAACTCAGGAACTAAATAACAGTGTACTAGTTATAAAAACAAAGAAAACTAATTTTGTTATTTCATTTCAAATATGGTGTGTATAGATAAAAAAGGTCTTATACCATTGTTCCACAAAGTCTCAAGAGAGGTGGGGTGGTCAGTGGCTTTTGATACACACACACACACTTTAAAAAAATAGACAAGGAATAAAATATGAGACTTTGAAATGCTCAAACATTTTTGATGATGGATTGAATGAACAATGATAATCCTGAATATCTTTTTATTTTTTATGTTTAAAATAATGAATATATTCAAACTACAATTGGCCAATGATCTAATATCTCAATTCACCGCTCATTCCCAAAGTTTGTGGCAAACTCCTGTTCACTCAAATTGCAATCAACTTGACACGAGAGATGCGATATATTGAGATAATGTTTGCCCAAAAAATGAAGGATGTTATCATTGACACTGTGATAACTTATACTTTCTTAGGTGCTCATTGACTATTCCGCGTAGTTAGGATTGCATAGTATGTTGATTAGGCCAAGTGGTACAACTTGGATCAAATTTGTGTGCATTTTCCTACACTTATATTTGACAAAATGGAGACTGTTGCTTTTTAAGAAAGGGTGAATGATCTTAGGCATAGTCATACCAACAACCTTGTACAATTGTGTAATTTGCACACTTGCCTCCATCCACTCAATTTGCACCATGCATGCTTAGCACAACTTTGCACATCATTGTATTGTGTAGTGCAACTTTGTGTACTGCTTTGCCCTTACACACCTTTGCACAACACTTGCTTGCTCACATAATGTGGCCCTCCACATGTATTTACTTAGCTATTGTTTTGACACTATACATTTCCAATTCATGGCTACACTTGTGCCACATGATCATGCCAACCAATTGACACCATACATGTTCAATACTTGGTACCACCTTTTTTTTTGAAATAATAATGCATCATTGACAACAATACAAACATGAGTACACTATGATGATGTACAATGCAATTGTAAAACATTAACAATTGCATTACAATTGGTACCATACACCTATCACACTCTAGTCCACATCTAAAGTGCACCATAGGTGTATGGCACTTGTTAACATATTGTCGAGGGCTTAGTTGACAACCACATGTATAAATACCTCCCCTATAAAAGTTACATATTGAATTCCTACTAACCAATTGGTATGTACATAACGCTATTAAATCGTCTTTCATGTAATACAATTGCATTGCAAAGTCTTCTACATATCTGAAATGTGTATCAGCATGCTAATGTAGAATTTTTTATGCATATTCTATAATTTTTTTAGGTTAAACATTAATTTATATGTCTGTCCTTTGATCCACTTGGGAATTGAAACAGGGGTGGTCATTTTGTTTCACTCATTGCATTTTTTTGAAGAAAGTTTCTTGAGGATCTCGATCTTTCTCCTTTATGAAAATCTTCATTTTTCAGATGATTGAGTTGATGCTATCATATGCCTCTCCCAAATATGGCTTATGTATGTTAGTATAACAAATCATACTCAACACGGGCTTGGTGCAATTGAGAAGATATTTAAGATGATCTCAAGAAGTAGCTTTTAAGATATTTGGTTAAATATTTGCTGTCCTTTTATTGTTGGATTGCTTCCACATGGACCAGAGTTGTTTGATGACTATGCCAGAAAGTGCCTTTTGTATCTTCACAAGTTTTTGTCAAGATGTTGTGTTGGAGGCGAATAAATACGTTAAAAAACAAAGAGATATATGTAAGATTTAAAAAATAAATTACCAAAGTGAAACATAAAATTGTATCGTTTCACTTACCTTTAGCAGTTCCAATTTCAAGGTTGATTTGAAGATGCACTACAACATGTGGTGTTGGCTCACAATCATTTGGATCTCTTAACTTCTACATACACCTGTTTGATCCAATCAATTTTGTTGCCCATCTTTTGTAGGTTAAGCTTGAGTAAGACATTACTAAGCCCCACTTCCTCTGTGGTTTCTATGAGGATGTTAGCAATAATTATGCTTCCGTATCTACTCATATTCCACTACTTTCAAAGACATTGCCCCTCTAAGAGATATTGCAATCACATTGATCAAAGGTTGATTTTTGGCATCCTTCCATTCATTGGAAACAATGGACACCCATGTCTTAATGAATAAATTTGTAATGGGCCTCAATGAATCTCATACAAGTTTCACTTCCTTTGCAATAGGTGATGTACATCTCTTAATCTGAGCTCTTGTATTCTTTTGAAGCTTCATTAATTTTGCCACCATTTCTTGCTAACATGGTGAGTGAAGAATATTAGAAACTAAACCATTTCCATGGACGCATCTTGCAACATGTTGATTGACTATATCTTAGGATTCATTTGGAAATGACCAGTGTTACACCGACTCTGGGGGATAGAGGGACGAGGGGACGGAAGGACGGGTTTCCGAGATAGGGGAAAAAGGGCCTCAATTTGGGGATGCCAGGGGGACAGTGGTGGGGGGCGGTGCTGTATATACTATATTATACATATAGTACTTGAAATACTAGTTATGAAAATATGTATAACAATATAAGAAGTAAAATAGCAAAATTGCAAATGCCAAATACTAAATACTTGAACAATGAACAATGAACAATGGAACATTGAGTATTGAATAACTAATTAGAAATTAGAATACTAAATAAAATTGTCGAATCGGCAAATGGATGATTTCTATTATATCAAAAATATCATAAAGATGATTACAATGAGTAGCATGATATCAAAACAAGTACAAATTGTCAAAATGTAGTGAAGGGAGGCCTCTAATCATCACTCAAGACAAACTCATCAACACTGGAACTCAATATAGTGGGTATAAAAACATCAACTTGATTCGACAGATCAATTTCTTCTTTTGTTTTTAAATTTGAAAGCGGGGGACTAGGGGCGGCAGCCCCCGCGGGGTCAAGGGGCAACACCCCTTGTGGGGTCCTAGGGTAGTGCCTAGGGCGCACCTTGTCGCGATACAAGGCGGGGTCGAGGGGCAGTGGCACCAAGCACATTTTCCCTCTTGCATGGCCTTTGGATTCTTCATTTTTGAAGCATTTTTCTCCCAAAATTGATGTGTTTGAACAAAGTTTAAAAACATGCAATTTTTTTAAAATCACTTTAATAGCCGTTCGTCGACGGGGGACACACAAACGTCCCCAAGACGGTTGAGGAATGCCTGGGCGTCCCCACGCCTGTTTTGGGGATGTCGTGTTGTCTGGGCATTCCAACGACGCAATGGTGGCAAAAGGGTGGTGGTGGGTGGATGCCTCGTCCTTGCCCCTCTGTCCCAGGAATGCAAGGGTCTAGTGGGGCAGACGCATCCCCATGTTACATTGGAAATGACTTATCTAATGGTCCTTGAATTCTCTTACGTGAAATCCTTTATTGACATTCTTTCCTTGCCAAATGATGACTTGTTCTATGGGCAATTTCATTGCTGCTTGCTCCCACTTTTTAATATATTCCACCACATAAGATGTTGACACTAGTGCACCCTTCTTGTCTTGATAGTTTTTTTTATGCCCATTCCAGGGATACCGCACTGATTGGATTTCACCTAGCTGTATGAGCTTGTATATTTTCACATCACACCAACTACAAACTTAAACATATCTATACTACTTGTAACCTATTGTATCATGTCTATGTACTTTGGCAATAGTGAATTTGAGTATGTTTTGAAGCAGGGTTGATCCATGGAGGTAAAACTGGCTGCCGTTATAATTGCAATGGCAGCAAGTTTGGAAAACTACACATTTAAAACAATTAAAAACAAAAAATAGTTATACTTTAACTCATTGATATAATAAACTAAGTTGCCGGTTCGGATTCGGGTTTGAAATTTTTTTGAATTTTGTTTTGGGGTGGGTTCGAATTTGTTTTGGATTTGTCCGTACAAAAACATATGTTTTTAAAAATAAATAAATGTATATGCAGCAGCGAATAATTTCATACACCACTATGCTAATAGTAAAACAACATAGCAAAATGCACCACCATATATATTAATGTTTTAGTCCAAATGACATGTTTTATCTTTTATGCCTTTGTAGTGGTCTATTTTAGGGTTGGAGGGTCAAATTGACTAAACTAGACAAATAAAAAACTAAAAAAAAGTTAAAAAAATGAGTTTTTATGCCAAAGTCTGGCCGGGTCCTGCCGCTGCGTTTGAAATTCGTTGCAAATTTGCCTAAATTCGGCACGGGTCCGTCTGAAAGACTTTGGGCCGAATTTGACCACCTGCGGCAGACTTTACAGATAATTTGATCAAGACCAAACTTTAGTCGGAACCGAACCAGACTTTGCTGCCTCTAGGAACGAATTTGGTAACTTAGATAATAAACATAGAAGAATGAAAATGAAACAAGAGAGTTCATTTGTTAAAGTGAAAAATGAAGGAGAAAAGAACTTCCAATCCAAAAATTTTCATGTACGATCTGCTTGGCAGTGGATGGGCTTTTGTACACCTGTACAAATAGTTATCCAATGGCTATGGAACCTTCAATGATCAATCGTCAACTCTATTTTTGCAAAGACGAGCAAGAATGAAAGTTAATCAAGTGTATTTGGTTTGTGTCATTTGCATTTGAAATGTATTTGTGTCATTCAGGGTAGAGCTTCCAGAAATAAGAGCAAACAACAGCCTACAGTTAATTTTTCTCTTATGGCCAACCTTCATAGTGTTTATGAGCCACAGACTTATTCTGAGGCTAGAGGTATTCCTGAGTGGGAGTAGGCTATGGACGCTGAGTTTCAAAGTCTTCAGAAAAATCATACTTGGGCCCTTTCTGATCTCCCTTCAGGGAAGAAACCCATCAGCTGCAAATGGGTGTACAAGGTGAAATACAAAGCTGATGGAACTTTAGACAAATATAAGGCTCGTCTTGTTGCTCGTGGATTCTCACAAAGGGAAGGAATTGACTATGAGGAGACTTTTGCCCCTACCGCCTAAATGAGTACCATATGGCTTGTCCTTGCCTTAGCAGCTCAGTTCGGTTGGCAAGTCCATCAGATGAACGTTAAGAGTGCTTTTTTGAATGGTGACTTACAGGAAGAGGTCTACATGATGCAACCCCCGAGATTTAAGGTTGTTGGGCAGGAACACATGGTCTGTAAGCTAGTCAAAGACCCTCTATGGTCTGAAACAAGCTCCTCGGGCTTGGTACATGAAAATTGATAAGTACTTAACTGATCATGGTTTTCAGAGGAGTCCCTCGGATTCCAATCTGTATATCAAACATTCTGGTGATGATATATTGTTTGTAGTTGTCTATGTGGATGATTTGATCATTACTGGCAGTTCCGCACACTTGATCACTGAGATCAAACATGATTTGTGCCGCACCTTTGATATGACAGATTTGGGACTCCTGCACTATTGTCTCGGCATTGAGGTTTGGCAGACTGAGCACAGTATCTTTCTTTCTCAATCCAAGTATTCCAGAAGTCTTGTTGACAGGTTCAGAATGCAGGATTGCAAACCTGCCTCCACTCCTATGGAACCAGGGCCCAAATTGTCAGCTCAGTCCGATTCACCTGTTGTGGATGAATCTTTGTTTAGACAACTAGTGGGCAGCCTCATTTATCTTACTGCCACTCGACCTGACATCAACTTTGCCGTGAGCTACATATCCCGCTTCATGACAGCTCCCAAGATTGATCATTGGATAGCAGCAAATCGTGTCTTGCGTTATGTAAGTGGGACTCCTAATTTTGGACTTTTCTACACTCGGAGTTCAGATCCTACACTCTGTGGATACACCGATTCTGACTAGGTTGGTTCGGTTGATGACCGTAAGTCTACCGCTGGATATGTGTTTAATTTGGGATCTGGTGTTGTCACATGGACTAGTAAGAAGCAACAAGCGGTGGCTCTCTCTTTGACAGAAGCAGAGTATCGAGGAGCAGTCAAGGCAGCTTGTGAGGCAGTTTGGCTTCGTCGGATGCTTGCCGATATGCTTTTTCCTTAGATAGGTCCGACTACCTTATTTTGTGATAATCAAGGTGTGCTCAAACTGGCAAAGAATCCGGTCTTCCATGAACGAACCAAGCATGTGGAAACTCATTGTCATTACATTCGTCAGCTGGTTGAAGACAGATCCATTTAGTTAATGTATATTCCTACCTTGGAGCAGCCAGCAGATTCTTCACAAAGTCCCTCGGTTTTGATAAATTTTTAAAATTCAGAAAGTCTATTGGTGTTGTTGATAGATTGAGCATTCAGGGAGGGTATTGAGGATATTTATTTTGTTTCCTTTATTTAATGCTCAAGTCTATTATTTAGGAATCTTTCCTTTCTATCTGCAGTTTATTTCAGCAGTTCCATATTTGGAAACTTGCTAATTTGTATATACCTCTTGTATTATTTATGAGCGATTTTGCTCATTGTGAATACTAAGCAATTCATTATATTTTAAAGAGGCAGGAATGTCCAACCAAGATCAGATCCATCTCTTGGAGTAACCAATTCACAAGAGGCAAGAATGTCCAACCGGGACCAGATCCATCTCTTGGAGTAACAATCCACAAGAGGCAGGAACATCCAACCAGGACCAGATTCATCTCTTGGAGTAATCAATTCATCACTTAGCCTACAAGAGGTAGGAATGTCGGACTAGGACTAGATCCATCCCTTGGGGTAGTCTAACGTGCTTCTCATCTCAGTCTTAGGACTGTCACTTCTCATTATCCTTCCATGTAGGTTTAATTCTCCAAGCCCTTGTCCCTCTTGTGTCCTCTTCTTGGTTTGGAAAGTCACGAATATCTCTTTTTGGACTGTCATACCTTCTTCCATGCAACATAGGGTTGACTTTTCTCTATCACGTTCTATGGACTGTCAACTTACCTTTGATATAAGTCTGCAACTATGTTCTTGAAGTTCTCCATATAGACCAAATCCTTGGATTGTTCCAAAGCAAAGTTGCATGGATACGGATACGGATACAAATACGGGCACGATATTGGATATGAATACAACCATTTTTAAGACCACCAATATGGATACATATGGATACGGTTGGAGACGACATTCATAAAAAAACAAATACACATATTTAACACAATTTTCTAAGTTATTACAGGATATTTTTATTACTTTAAAAGCAATATAGACATGTAATTGCCACATACATAATTATAAGTTTATTTAAATATTTACAATGTTCCAAAAATGTTAGAGTTGCTTTGGAAGATAACCCCAAAAAATGGGTAGCTGAAATAGAAAAATATTTCTTTTGTCTTCCTCATTTGGTGTAGGTTTTTGTTTACACCAACTTAAGAAAAGTTGCACAATTGAAATTTGTTTTAAATTAAGGAAGATTTATGTCAATTTTTTTAAAAATCAAATCATATAGTATTTGGCACAGTTGGAAAATTAAGGATTTTTGGGCACATGTGGGTAGGGAATCCTATGTGTATCCATGCCATTTTGTATCCGTATCCGATAGGGATATGAATACGGGTACGGGGATACACGCGCCCAAGGAGGGGCAGAGGAGTTTCCAGCTATTCTGTTCCAAAGGTTTTAGATTGTTCCATTGGTGTTTATTCACTATAATAATTAATGTGTCCTCCAAGAAATAAAGGATAAGTGATTGATCTCTTTCTTCGATTAGTTCTGAAACTCCTCATCAATTTGTTCAAAAAAAAATCGCTTGTTAAATCTGCTTATAGCCTACTCAAGGTCTATACATATTTGCCCTAAAGATCTGCAACAAAACACCTTCAAAATATTCTTAATGTTCTTCAAAACTTTCTGCTCAAGAGGGTCTAATACAATCTGCTAAATCTGCTTAAATCTGTTCACAAGTCTGGAAAATGTCTGACAATAAATCTGGAAAATGTCTGCAATAAATTGCTTCAGAATCTGCTTATGATCTTTGATGTTTAATATTCACGAGTCTGCTAAATCTGCTCAGAAAGTCTGAAATAATTTGATTATTAAACTTTCAAAAATCTGCTCACAAGGTCTGCTCAGATCTTCTTTTTAATCTGTAATTCTTACTCGGATAAGATAAGCTGTATAAATATCTGAAGTCTGATTTCTCATATCAGGTTGATCTCTTAGATCGATCTCCTTTATCAAACAGAATTCTTATGCCCAGTTTGGTCTCAAAATCTAAATAATACTCTTTTATTGTTGCTCCTTTTTTGCTTGAAATGAAATTTACCTTATACTTTATTGTTGGAAGGGTCACCACCTTTCATTAGAATTGAGTCACCACTTTTCATTGTTTCCTTTGAGAATATTATATTATTCTCCAAATTGCTCTTCCTTTGATGTCCTCAAATAAAACATTCTCCCCTTTATATCTTCCAATGTGGGGGAAAGTCACACCTCTTCATCATGGCTGCCTTTTGCAAAGGTCACAATCTTCTACAATTACCAACCTTTGGATGAGTCAACTCTTCATCATTTATGCCCTTTGAAAGAGTCATAACCTTTCAGAATTACCACCCTTTGAAAGAATCTCAACCTTCATCATCGCTGCCCCTTTGGAAGTCACTTCCTTATTCTTTTCCCCTTTCTTTCTTCTTCCATCAATCCTTCCTTAATTCCCATGCTCCTTTTTTCCTTTCTTCCATCTTCCAAATGAAGTTCTCTTCTCCCTTTTTATATCTTATGGTTGAGGGAGTCACAAATTTTCCTTTCATGCCTTTTGACCCATCATCTACGTTGTAGGGTTCGTAACCGAACCGGGTGCGGGTATGCACTGGGTTCGAGTGTGTCTGTGGCTACATGCTGGGTGCGCCAAGGTTCGCAGGTGTGCGAACCCTGGTGCACTCACAGTGTTGGGCATGCACCCTGTGTGCACCCAACGCGAACCCAGGACGAACGTAGCACAAACCCGGGCGCACCCAGCACGAACTCGGGCGCGCCCAGGACGAACACAGCACAAACCCGGGCACACCCAACACGAACATGGGTGCACCCAAGATTATGAAATGATTTAGTTTTACAATTCTGTATATTTATCTTATTTTTTGTATATATAATGTATAAATACACACACACACACACACACCCATACGCACCCAAACCCCTAACTTTTTGTTCACGGACCCACGTATCGGGTTTGCGTACCCGCACCCGTCTTCGAACCCGAACCTATAACTTAGCCCATCATTGACTTAACTAAATTTAATTATATTATATTTTAATTTTATTATTTTATATTTTTAATTTAGATTTTATTATTGTTCTTTTAAATTTTAATTTTATTATCATTTATTATTAAATTCTTTTTCAAATAAGGGACATCGCACATGCCAGGATATTTCATATACTGCAGTGTTGCCATGTTGTAATTACAAATTGTAGAGGTAAAAAAGCATGCTTTCCGGAAGGATGAATGTAACAAGGGATTTCCTTGTATTTGGTGCAGCAGTGCTATGCCAAAAACATGATTTCTTGTGATGTCTCCAGTTAGAAATGGGTCGGCCTCTTTTTATTTGTTGATGTTATTAAATAAAAAATAAATTGAAATTATGAACAAATGATAAATAAAAGCTATCAGATTTCCACAATCCATATGAATGTTTATATTAGTTTCTGGATTCGATTGTGTAGAAATTTTTTAACATCAACATTTCGGATCACTCTACATGAGCCATCGTTAGGATGCAAGAGAGCATAAGGAAAGAAAATTTGTAGATTGCAAACCTAGAAATAAATAAAAAGAGGGGAAGGAGGGCAGGAGAGAGGAGGTAGACAGCACGCAGATCAAGGTTGACAAGACCTGTTTATTTGTGCTCTTGGAGGTTTTGTCTACCTTGATCTTCGTGTTGTCTACCTCCTCTCTCTTTCCCTTCTTCCCCTCTTTTTATTTATCTCTAGGTTTGCAATCTACAAATTTTCTTTCCCTATGCTCTCTTGTATCTTGATGGTGGATCATGTAGTGTGATCCGAAACGTTGATGTTAAAAAAATTGTACACAATATTCAATATTTTGCATAAGGCTTTTAGGCCAACCTTGTGGCGGTTCCTCCACAGGCCAACCTTGGAAGGATTAGTACATATACGTGTGTTGTTAAAGGCTAAGGTATTGGAAGAGTTTATTTTGCAAATGCATTAAATGAATGTAGGCTCTCAGATGCAAACCTGAGAAGTCCCTTGTTAAGTTGGACGCCAACCCTGCTTGATGCATTTTTGAAGTCCTTTATCAGCTGTCACACAGCATTCTGATTATATACTGCATTATCAACATCAAGGGACAGTTAGGGATGTGGTCACTCGGTACAAAGGCTTCGATCTCTCACTCATAAAGCAGATGTAGGAGAACTCACAGCATGCAGGAGATTCGACACCATTCTAAGGCACCACTTTAAGGTGTCTGTCCTATCGCTTCAAACCTTCAGTCAAGGCACAATTGGGACATTGTTCTCCAGTCATTATGAGCTGTTATTGCTGTTGAATCTATTCAGTTTATTTTTCTGAAGTGATTAAGTTATTTCTAAATCTGTACTAGTGCATCCTGTGGGCTAAGTCTGTTATATAAGAGCCTTTGATATCTGCATGTATTTGAGCTTCTTTCTGTTTATATTTGTTAACCGTGTGGACAAATTTGGTCTCTTATATGATTGGAAATTTATTGCTAAGATCTGAGCACTGGTGTTACTGCTGCAACTATATTTATTGTAGATTGTGTAGTTTCCTGAGTGACATATTTCAACGCTGCTAGCTAAAGTAGGAAGCAAAGTAATAGCATACGTAAAAAGAGTAGAAACGATTAATCAACACAAACTTCACCTGTCCATGAAATTTGTGTTACTTGGTCGCTTTACAGTGGCACCTGATTTTAAATCTTTATGAATGTGAAAGAACTAGCAAAGAACATATGCCACTCCATGTATGCAATGAAAAAAATATCTTACTGAGCAGTTGCATGCATATAAACTTTGCTTTATCTCACAGTAACAACTCACTAGTATCCAAGAACGGGGTATACACCAGTCTACTTTTATGATATTTTTTTTTTGACCTGAAAATGTGAACTGGTGTTCGGGGAAGGCTCTAGCAAAGGGAAATAAAGGGTTTTGCAGATACTAATTACTTTTATTGTTTTACCACTTTGTAAGAGTGTTTGCTTAATTGTAGGATCTTCTGTTATGGTTTTGAGTGTTGAAGGTTCTGTGGATGTATGCTTTGATATTGTAACAAATGCCATCCAAGCATCTGCATATCATAGTTTCAGTCTGCAAAATACATTCCTAAACTATCTGCACTCATGAGGATGGTAATAGATGCAATTATTATATAGTGAAACAATGAACCTAGCTTAATGATTATAGAGGAATCCATACAGCTACATTCTCAGACAATATGAAAACGACTTTCTTGAATTTGATGTAATGGAAGACATCATCGATTGTTAGAAGACAGAATGAGAATGATCTAGTGGGATATGATATATTGGAGACAACATACTTTGGATGCCTTCAAGATGAGGATATAGGACTTACGTGTGCTGCTTGTAATTTTTTCTTGTAATAGTATATGGGATATAGGAGTTACATGTATCAGTTGTAAATATTTCTTGAATCTGTTGAGGCTTAGGAGGACACGAGTGCCTTGGGCTGTGAAGCTTTGTGTATTTTTCTTGTACTGCTAATCAAGGAGAGTTTTAGTTGCGAGAAAATAATTTCAACTTAGGTTTATTTGCTTTGAACACAAACCATTCCAATAGGGTACACTTTGTGGTATTGGAAAAAAAATTGTTTTAGAAGTTTTGTTATGAGCTTGTAAGACTCATTTATGTTATTCATCATGATTTTAGAGGATTGTTTGATATTTTCTAGTATCTGCAGTTCATGCGGTTGATGGCTAAATTAATGTTTACTCAGACATCCCTGAGGTGCAAGCTTGAACCTCTAAATCTTAAGGGATATAGATTGAACCTCTAAATCTTAAGGGATATAGTTTGAACCTCTAGGCTGTTTGCACTTTAGTATAAAGGCATAAAGTTTTGATAGTTCATCAGAAGAACCATTGAAATGGACATTAGTCAAGTAGCTGCTGGAACATCATTTAATAGTTGGGATATGAGATGACAACCTATGGTAAAGTTGATAATTTGATAGGGTGTAAGTTGCCAGTGTTTCGGTTTCATTGTCATTGTGAGGCTGCAAGGTTCATTCTGTCATAGTAAAACCATTAAATGTATTGCCAAACTGGAATTGAAAAGATTTCTTATATTTTGAGCATCTATTTTATGCCACAGGCCCCCATTGAAAGTCTCTGCCTGCCATGAACACACATCGATGTTTTTCTTCTGAGGTGTTAGATGAGCTCACATTTTACTTTATATTGTACAAGGATGATCGGATCTGTGGCTGTGGGATGTGAGCTAAGTATTTTCAATTAGAATAAATGACAAGTAATGGATCCAGTGTCCTCTCATAAGATGGTTCTATTTTCTATTTCCATGGTCTTATCAATGTCTTTTTCCCTGACAGAAGGCATACAGCTTTCATCTAACTGCAACCAGCACAGAAGAATATAAGTATTCCAATATGCAAGTTTTTTCTTTCACAGGTCAAAGTTAGTCTCAAGAACAGTGGTGGCTATCACATGAGGAACAAATCCCACAAGACACAGGATACAAAGGACCAGGAAGAGCTCCACCTCTGCTGATGTGTCTTCCTATTTTCTGATATTTTACTCTTTACATCCATTATGGATCGCACTTGCCTTCTTAGAGGAGCTTTTGATCTGTAAAAGTTTATATTGGGATATACGAAAATTCTTCCCACTTGTGAGATCTCTGTGTCTATCAGATTAATAACTGCTATTGTGCTGGAACTTTAGTGGCTACAAATTCTTGTGATGCTCAAGGCATCCTACAATGGAGCCTATGAGTTAGGAGTAATTACAAGGTTTCCTCCCTATTTGCTACATACAATGAGTGGCACAAATTACGTGTTGCTATGAAAATATTACCATGGAATATAACATGTTACAACTTGGCTAAATTATTGTACATGCTCCTAGAAATCTCCAAAAGATTCATCACTGCACTTATACCAAATTGATCTGTATTTCTTCAATTCTATGTTTGTAGTAATCAAGAGCCACAAAATAAAGGACTGTACCATGTAAATACAAATTAAATGAGTTGTCAGAGAGGGAAGAAAGTTATGCAAAGAAAGTGATCACTAGATTTTCACCCAAGAAGCACTAATGAGGGAAACACAAGATTTGGTAGTGACAATTGCACTTCTAATGCAATATATAAGAAAATTGGCAAGTATAGAGAGTATGCTAAAAGATCTGGATGCCATCTTGTCTTTGCCCACTTCAATGAGATGCTTCAGCTATGGCTTAAAATCTGCCCTTGCTCTGCTAGTTGCATAGAGAATTGTTAGACCATTGCTTCCAAGCACAATTTGGAATTTTACTTCCATAAGATTACAACTTAATTTTTCCTCGCATTGATTGAAAAAATAATTTCCCACCTCTTTGTTGGTAGTCATGAATTGGGCTGCCCAGTGCTATGTAATCTGGATGCTGATCTGGGTTCACTTGTCATGAGCGCCTAGAACGCCAATTTGGAGCAAAGGAGAAATGTACAATAAATAGAAATCCATCGTGAAGGTCGGAGAACGTGTCCACCGCATTGCAACAATGGTCAAGGAGGCATTTGCATGATACGATGCCCAAAACACCAAGCTAGGTGTAGAATATGATGAATGAAGGAATTTTCAAGATCGAAATCCGCCGGAGGAGGCTCATTCGCGCATAACATATCCTCACATTGCCAGTGCAAACCATAAATAGGGAGAAAACTTTTCTTACAAATCGGTATTGTTTCTGGTGCCCAAGGCAATGAAAGTATGCAATAGGGATTGAGTTATGATCTGAAATGACGGGCCAGGATAAATCTAGCCATGCTCAAATCCCGTAATGACACTATGAGGAAATCTTTGACCTATCGCAAAACCCCAAATGTGCAAGAAGCAAAAACTCTAGCTCAACGCTGAAGGCTAGGGAGAAATCCATTTTCGGTCTTCATTGGCATCCCTCGACTACTTTAAATGAGATCAGGATGATGGTCGTAAAGGATGAAGATGACCAAGAATATAAGACACAAGGGGCTTTGAAATGAGGGAGAATCCCGCCCAAATGAATGTCCGCGAATGCTCTTCCAAAGAGCCTAAGCGCAGTCACAGTAAGTGAAAGAACATGTAAAACAAAGTTTTGATTTTGTAGTTTAAATTGCATTTGAATTTTGAACATGACTAATTAGTTATTGAACTTATTTCAATTTGAATATTTAAGTTGAAGTGTTGAACTATCAAATATGAAATATCTTGAATCTTGATCAATGGTGAAGTATCATACTATCAGTATCAAATGATTTATTTTTGTATATTGCTTGCATTTCTTTGCGCACACACACACACACACACACACACACACACATATATATAAATAAATAAATAAAAAAACGCATCCGCATCCCCACCAATTTTTTTTTCATGCATCCGCGCACTTGCATCCCACATCCGCATCCGCACCTGAATTGGCAACTTAGCCAAAAAGTGATGAAGAAGCAGGGGATCTAAAGTAGATTGTCAGATCTTCTTGTAGCCGAACCCTTAATTCTGTCACCTGTCACCTGCACACAGAAAACGAGGAAAATGTTGGGAGAAAGGGGTTTTCCTTAGTCAAACCCATGTAGAGGAATTAACCTTGAAATTGCATAAAAGAAAAAACGTGTTGTTAGTAGCAAAGGCTTGACAAGATGTTATACTTTCACAAGTGTCAAATTTTCTTATGAAGATTCTTGAAAGTTGTCTTGATGTAGCCTTGACCTTGGATCTAGGATACGAAAAACATGAATATGCTAGGTTCTAGACATTACTCCATATCTTCCATGCTTGATGCTTGAAACACTGAAAATGATTGCTCTTTGAATGCTTGATTGCTTGAATTGTAATTGTAATGGATTTGATTGCAATGTTCATGGATGGATCCTAAAATGAGGAAGGTAGCTTTGTATTTAGCTCTCACCCTAATCATTTCATGGCTCAAAGATCGAAGGAGGTCGACATGAAATTGGAATCCCGCCTAAAATTGAAAGACCATCCTCCGATTTAAATTTGGGTCCCACTTGCTGTGTAAGTTGCTACTACCAATGTAGGGGGTGATCAAAACTGCTGCCTGTGCTTTAGGTCGTCCTTTATGAGGCAAAAAGGGCCGAGATTTGGGTCATGGGTCAATTTTGAAGTGAGGATTCCAAAAATGTGCGCAAAATTGAGGTATGATCAAGCATAACAGGCATGATTTTATTAAAAAGTTTTGTCAAAAACCTGCAAATTTAATTTTGAAAAATCAGGAAAAATTGACGAAAACCTAGTTCCTGTAAAGACCCACGATTTTTAGAAAAAACATCTAAAAACTTGAAAAATTTGGTGCCTTTATGCCCTAGCCATCACATAGTTCTGAAAATACCAAAAAGACCTGTGATTTATTTACTGAGTAATTGTCAAAAGACTAATAAAATCCATCATCAGCATTTGCAATGGAAAATCTCGAGTAGTAGAAAATCATATGAAACTCTAAACAAAAACCCCTTCTGCGACCTAAAAACAAAAAAAGCCACAATCTTCCAAAAACCTCAGCAGCTTTGTCCACAATGTTATATAGAAATTGTTCAAAACAACTTGATGAAATTGCCATAATTTTACTCAAAAGTAGATTGCAATTTGTGATTAAAAAAGGACCTGTGTTTTCTTTAATGAATGGCAGGTATACCTTTGAATATCATCCACGATCTATAGGATTAAAACCCATGAAATTCTGCCAATAGAAACCCACAAATTTGTTGAAAACCTTTGTACAAGATCGTATGGCCTTCGGTAAATTCTCTACCACAAACATTCAACCTTATTCACCGATCGCGAGGTTTCACAAACCCGAGCTCTGATATCATATTACAAAAAGTAATAACATTGAATGCTTACCAAGATATTCAATATTAACAAAGGAAAGAAAGCATAAGGGTCATGATTTATTTAATAACGATAAGATTGACAACTAGGAAAGTAGATGACAACTAAAAGAATATAGACTATTCCTAAAATCTATCCTAACAGTTTAATTGATATTATAAACTAAGTAACTAATTCTACTTTAGTAGATGTAAGACAAAGTTCACACTAATATGTGAAACAAAATGCTCAATGGTAATTACTTGTTTATTATTAAACAAATGAGAAACATTTATAGGCAATTACATCGATGAAGTTTCTAAAACAAATTGAAAGACTAAAATGGAAAGATTCTAAGTAAACTGAACTATGAGAATCTAAAGTAACTAATTACATTATGATTGACCATTAACGGTAGAGTTATTATTCTAACACCCTCCCTTAATGGTCAATTTGTCAACTACACCAAGTTGCCCCCTGAATTGGACAAACTTATCTAGGCTTAGACTTGGTGAGATGTCTGCAATTTGATCTTCTATCGGAACGTACTACTGCTGAATTGATTCGTCTTCTACCAGCCTGCGGATGTAATTGTTATGGTAAATTGATGTGATATTAAACAGAGGAGATGAAAGCTCGTTATATTTACAAACATGATGTTTCTAAAAGAAACAATCGTGAACTAAAGACGAAATAGAAACTACCTGATAAACTAAAGACTAACCAAGATGATCATAAATGAAACATTACAATATTCTAATAGAAGCTTGTTAATGGTCATCGGTCTAACTACTGTCTTTTGGTCACAAATTGTTTGGAACATTCTGCTGCTGCTGAGACCCTCCCTGGATCTGCAAAATGTTAATGACCAAGAAGTCATCTGATCTGATGTTGGGTAACAAAGGTATTACTCCCTATAGCTAGAGACACCAAGATGAAACTTAAACCACGATTTTGAGGAAAATCACCAAACCCTTTTGCAGATGAGCACTACGCCCCAAAATAGACAACAAGATGATTAACCAAGAACTTTTGTAGATGAGCACTACGACTCAAAATAGACTGCAAAAATCCACGATTTTTAGGAGAAAAATTTAAAAAACCAGACACGATTTTTGAGGTGAAAAATCAATCAAAACCAGACATGTATCAAAGAATACAAAGCTTTGTTTGTGAGGAGAAAACAATAAAACCCAACATATAATTTTTGAGGAAAAAATTATTAAAACTCAACAGAGATTTTTTGAGGAAAAAATTATTAAAACCCAACAGATAATAAATTTTTTTAAGGGATAAAATTATAAACCCATTAGAATTTTTTTAAGGGAAAAATATAATAAAACCCATCCAGAATATTCTTAAGGAGAAAATATTATTAAAAACCCACCAATAATTTTTTTAGGGGACAAAATTATAACCCCAACAACCAACCCGAATTGCATCCACAACCCAGAAACTAGAGAAACTCCTGTCCAAGTAGGGCTGAAAAATTGTTGCAGGAAACAAAAGACGTCCATCGCGAGTTCGAGGAAACCCAATTTGCAGAGCTGCAAATGTCAAATTCACATGGACAAAAAATGCAGGTCACAAAAGACCAGCCCAAATTGTATAGAACGACACACCAAAGAAAGTAAGATTCGCTGCTGTAGAAAAGAATATAGAGTCGTCGTGTCGTTGTAGCAAAGCGCGACGCAGATGGAGCCCAATGTGTGCCCTAAAATGACGCATAGACACGTCGAAAATTGGCTATCAAACAATGCGGGCAAGAAACACCGACAAATTCTTGAAACAGAGGTCGCAGGAAGTAACCTCTGTCGCGCGTAGGTCCGATGAGAAAACCAAAGCGCAAATGAACAAATAATGTCTGGAAACCCCGTCAGCTCTGCACAACAATCTGTCACGAATGGAAGAAGAGGCATTGTGAGCTTTGAAGGTTAACACGGGCTAAGACCAGACAAAAAAACCCGACACCCACACACGTGTAAAGCCCTCGAACACAACCACAAACTTGGCAAGAAAAACACGAGTTGTGAATTTGAACACAAAAATCCTTGACGTGTAACCAAAAAAGAAGGAAAAGTGCTCACAAAAACTCCACGTGAAACCCATTACCAGAAACACCCAAAAAATGCACTCATTTTTTCTAAAAGAAACAATTAAAAAATTTGGGGAAAACATTCCAGGAAGATGCCTTTGCCAAATTTTATAGAACTCCATCAACCTGCTCTGATACCATGTTAGGGTAAATTGATGATGTTATTTTAAAATAGAGGAGGTGAAAGCTCCTTATATAGATTTAAAAAGGCGATGTTTCTAAAAGAAACAATCGTGAACTAAAGACGAAAATAGAAACTACCTAATAAACTAAAGACCAACTAAGATGACCATTAAAGAAACATTACAATATTCTAATAGTAATGACAATGAAGCTCAACATGCTTGGTGTGTTCATGGAAGACTGAATTTTATGCCATTTTGAGCACCCCTTTATTGTCACTATACAAGGGAGAAGGTTCTGCTTGTGACATTTTCATGTTAGAAAGCATCCTTTGAAGCCAAATTGCCTCACATGCTGCCTTAACTGTTCCTCGATATTTTGTTTTAGTCGAGGAAAGAGCCAGTGCCTGTTGCTTCTTGCTAGTCCATGTTACAACACTTGCACCCAAACTGAATACATACCTAGAAGTGGATTTTCTGTCATCCATTGAACTGACCCAATCTGAGTCTATTTAACCAATCAGCTTTGGACCTTGTACTTGCTATACAGAGTGCCAAAATTTGAATTGCCTTTCACATATCTCAGCACTCGCTTTGTTGCAACCCAATGATCAACTTTTGGGGTTGTCATGAAGCGAGAAATGTAACTCACGACAAAATTGAGATCAGGTCTAGTGGTAGTGAGGTAGATGAGTTTGCCCACTAGTTGCCTGAATGTTGTTTCATTTACTACAGGTGAATCAAATTTGGTTGACAACTTCAACCCCTTATCCATAGGTGTGGAGGCAGGTTTACGGTCCTACCTTTGAAACTTGTCAAGTGGACTTCAACTTGTCAAGTAGACTAATAGCATATTTAGATTGAGAGATAAAATAACTACCAGCTGTCTACCAAACCTCAATACCCAAGCAATAATGGAGAAGGCCCAAACCTCTCATGTCAAAAGCCTGACACAAATCGTGTTTGATTGTTGCAATCAAATGTGTTGAATTGCCAGTAATGATCAAGTCATCAACATAGACAACAAGAAAAAGAATATCATCCATTAGTGTTAGAAGAGGTTGCATTGAAAACCATGATCAACCATGTACTGATCAATCGTGATATACCATGCCCAAGGAGCCTGTTTCAGTCCATAAAATGCTTTTACTTGTCTACAAACCTAATGTTCTTTACCAACAACCTTGAAACCATAAGGCTACGTCATCTAGACTTTTTTCTGCAACTCGCCGTTGAGGAAGGTACTCTTGACATCAATCTGATGTAGTTTCCATCCAAACTGAGCTGCAATGGGTGAGAAGAAGATGAATTGTGCTCATCTTGGCAGTAGGAGCAAAACTCTCCTCGTAGTCAATGCCCTTCTGCTGTGTGAATCCTTGAGCTACCAATTTGCCCTTGTATTTATCCAGAGTACCATCTGATAGGTTTGAAATCCATTTGCAACTGATAGTTTTTCCCCAGGAGGAAGATCATAAAGGATCCAAGTGTTATTCTTTAGAAGACTATGGTATTTTGCCTCCGTAGCCTTTTCCCACTTTGGAATTCCTTTAGCCTTTGAATATGTTTGAGGCTCATAGATGTTGTGGATGTTGGCCATAAGAGAAAAATTGATTGTGTTTTGTTGCTTGCTGTTCCTTCGAGTTGATATGCCTTCAATGAGCTCATCGTCATGAAGATCTCCAATAGTCTTGGCCCACCACTTAGGCTTGAGGGTAGAAGTACCAACATTTGGCATAAGAGAAAGAACATATCTTGGGGAAGCTAGAACTAAATCATCTGTATGTAGATCTTGAGGAAAATCAGGTGGTGCTATATCATGACTAGTAGGCTCCTCATCTTCAGAGTTAGAATGATTTGAAGCCCTCCCATTAGGGGAACCAAGAGGAAGACAAACACCCATGTTAAAAGATTTCACAGGTTGATCCTCAAGACTGGTAGTAGATAGAAATGGACCAGTAGTCTCATCAACCACATCATCACGACTGAATATGAGATGCTCTGTCTCCACTTCAATCAACCTGTATGCCTTGTGATTGTCGCTATAACCAGTAAACATAAGTTTCTGGCTCTTGGAATCTAGCCTGGCATGCATGGCTTCTGGAATCCATCATGAGTTGTAGAACCAAAGACTTTCAAATGGTGCACCTTAGGCTTGCACCCTGACTAGGCTTCTTCAGGAGTCATCTTCTTAACAACCTATGTAGGTGACTGATTTAGAAGGTAGATTGTGCTATAAATTGCTTTAGCCCAACATTTCTTAGGAACATTTCTATGTTCCATCATAGAACGAGCCATTTTAGTTTTGGTGCGATTTCTACATTTAACGATACCATTCTGCTGAGGGGTTATGGTGTGGTGAGCTGGCGCTTAATGCCATATATAGCACAAAAAGTAGAGAAGTCAGATGAACAACCCCCCCCGCATTATATGGCCTTAGAGTAACAATCTGAGAACCCGACTCTTTCTCAACTAAGGCCTTATACTGCTGAAATGTAATGAACACATCTGATTTATTCTTAAGAAAATACACCCACATTTTCTACTGAAATCGTCAACAAATAATAAAAATTACCTGGACCTAGTAACAAAAGGAGTGTTCATTGGTCAACATACATCGGTGTGAACCAATTGGAGTACCTAGGATGCTTGCTAAGACTCGCCATCCGAGAATGGTGTCTGATGTTGCTTCCCAGCTTGACAAGCTCCACAAACTCCATGATTTTGAGTTTGGATCTCAGCTAAATCAATAACCAAACTCTCCTGAGATAACTAAGGGCCCGTTTGGTAGCAGGAATTGGACTGGAATTGGCATTATCTAATTCTGGATAATGCTAAATTCCATGTTTGGGTCCTTGAAAAAAAATGGAATTGGAATTCCGAAATTCTCATTTTGCCCCCAAAATGGGAATATCATCTTCCATCTAAATAGGTGGAATTGGAATTTCGAATTCCAATTCCAATTTTTACAAAAGCAAATTTAATATTTTGTGGGATCCGTGACTATAAAGATGTATATTATATTGCTATAAGGATGTATATATATACACACGTGTGTATATACACGTGTGTATATATGCATGTGTATATACACGTGAGTATAACACATGTGTGTATATATACATACATGTATGTATACACACACACACAGATATATATATATACACACACACATGTATGTGTATATATATACACACATGTATGGTGTGTGTATATACACACATGTGTATATGTTTGTATATATACACATATGTATGGTGTGTATATACACACGTATGTATATATCTGTATATATACACAAATGTGTGTGTGTGTATATGTGTATACATGGATAAACACTTGTATGTGTATATGTATGATGTCTATATGTGTGTATATATACACACATGTGTATATGTATGTATATATACATAATGTGTGTATATGTGTATACACACATGTGTGTATGTGTGTGTATATATACACATGTGTGTATATGTGTATACATGGATACAAACTTGTATGTGTATATACACACGTGTGTATACACACACATGTATGTGTGTATAAACACACGTGTGTATGTGTGTATATGTACACAAATGTGTGTATGTGTGTATATGTGTATACATGTGTGTGTCTATATACACATGTATATATACATGTGTATATACACACACATGTATGTATGTATATATACACATGTGTGCATGTGTGTATATATACACACATATATACACACCATATTCAAAGAAATTAAAAAATAAA
>MU228022.1:4428166-4462392 GCA_018584345.1 Thuja plicata
ATATATACACATGTGTGCATGTGTGTATATATACACACATATATACACACCATATTCAAAGAAATTAAAAAATAAAGAATTAAAATTCCTTATGCATCTTCTCATTCATCTTCCAGGTGAACCAAACGGGTCAGACCATATTCCGAATTTCATTTTGAGGATAAGCATCTTCCTGAATATGCAACATCTTCCTGAATTGACCATATCCATGATATGATATTCCAGCACCCAAACGGGCCCTAAGAGAGATAGTGCACATTCAAGTGCCATAACCCTGATGCCAAAGTTTGCTGAGGGAAGTACTCCTGGCTGCCATGGCGTGCTCTTGAGAATCACCGGAATCAACAAGTCTATATAGACCACGATCCTCAAGTCCCATAAGCACTGTAGTGGACAATATATACTAGAATGAATCTGCACAATGCCCTTACCTGCAACTGTATACTGCTCTCCTCCAAAAATCACCAAATTAGAGAATGGTTCGAATTTTGTGAACTAGTCCCGATGATGAATAAAATGCCGCGAAGCTCTTGAATTTATATACCGGGTAGAAGATTTCACTGGATCTGTAGTCCTTTCGGCAATAAAGGCATAAAAAGCATATTCTTTCTGATCAGAGTGCTTCACAACATTTGCTTTAGGTTGAGATCCTCCCTGCTTCTTTTACTCAGAAGCCAACGAAAGCTAATGTTGTCGGGACAATTTTCATTTTCTTCCTTAGAGAAGATTTCAACCCCTCTATGAACCATCGTTAATTCAGGCCGTCGGCTGGTTGGTTGTCCATCTTTCCCAGCAATTCCTTCAATTGTCGACCGTATGGCCTTACGTTCTCATTCTTTCCATGCTTCGTACTATAGATCTCCGCCATGATCTCGTTGTTGTCTCGAAGCAGTCGAAACTCACTCTGGAATGCTTTCTTCAATTCATCCCATGTGTTTACCTTTGTTCTATCAATGTTAGAGAACCAGTCGATGGTTACTCCGTGCAGGGTCGCAGGGAACTGCACTACCCATTCGTCGTGGTCGGTCACCTTGTTGGCGAACCAAATTGTCTCGCATGTTTTGCAGTGCCATACAGGGTCCTTGCCATCCCCTGTGAACTTCGGCAAATTTTTTTATTTGCCATTAATGTATTCTTTTGTGGTTTCGGTCCGCTGGGAACTCCTGAACCACTGGAAACTCCTGCACCGCTAGGCACTCTGAACTGCTGAAAACTCTTGAACTAGGTATAGTTGAATCGAATAGGTTGTTGTGATCATCGTGCTCCCGTGTGGTCCTGACACCTTCGGCCGCACCGGTATCCCCTACTTCTCTATTCGCGGTCTCCCTTTCCCTTCGGTTCTTTGGTTCCACCATTGGCGGTGTAATTGTAAGGTATCCAAACCTATGTCGACTCTCCTCAATGAATTCAAATACAAAGTCCCCTTCGGTGTAAAGAGCCTTCCTGGCTCTAACCCTCAACTAACACCAAATTAATGAATTCTTGAGAGTTTGATGTTTTGCAAATATGCTGTTTTGAGAAAATAAATTAATACAATGCAAGTAATTCAAATAACTCTGTAAACTATGTGTGTAGCTCTTCTTATTAACAAATAATGTCATTGACATGCTTTCAAAACCAAGTAATCAATTACAATGGAAACCACCATTATTAAATTAAGTTTAACCTGGTCTTTCTTCCCGCCGCTCCAACATTGGCCTCAAGTCATAAGGAAGGTGGCTTCTGCTTTCAATACTGGCCGCACAAGCTAAGGGAGATGGCAGCTGTTAAGGATTTGGTATGGCTGATAAATAACTGCCCACAACCAGCAAGAGACATGAACCATTCGCAAGTGAAACGTCCAACACTCCAATTCTTTCTCCCTCCTTTGGCATCAATCCATAACCTCTATAATCAGCAATCAGATTTGCTTAAAATCAAACTCGGCCACTGAATAGATTGCTGAAAGTTACACAATTCATTAGCATCAATTTGCTGATTCAAAGTGTCTCACAAGCTTGCAGGAGAAACTACGTTTCCTGCCTGGATAATTCTTCAAACCCTACTTTCCAGACTTCTCCAAAATCTAACCATAACAACATGAATAAACAATAGCATAATGAATTTGATTTCATCCAATAAGCCTTTATAACGTCTTCATAACAAATCAAACCCTATCTTCTCCAAGTCACTTTTCACTTACATAAAGACTATGCTTTATGTGCACATTTAAAATATAATAAACTATTATATTTCTTTCCACTTTAATGATGAAAAAAGGTCCTTTCATTAAAATAACAATATTCTGACACAGAGGGTCCCTGTTTTATGAGCTCAGGATTTAAAACTTCTCAACCCGGTTCCAATGAGCTATAACACTAAGATGCCCAAAATACAATCCCTATAAAAATAGCAACCCTAGTCGATTTAATTAAATAATAATCATAATTCACCCGTCTTGCGAAACCGATTGAGGAAGCATCAAAATCAAAATTCGACAGCACAGGAGTGATCCTCATGATGAAAAATGATGAATGAACCTGACTAAAAATAAACGCTCCCTCCAAGTGGATTCAAATGTTGACTTACTAAAAATAGATGCTCCCTCCAAGAATCTTGGAGTCCAAACCAGAAGTCGGAAATAAAATCTGAGAGCATCATATTACTCCTCTAAAGCATCTGAGCTTCGTGGGACCAACTGTTGACATACTATAAATATTAAGTCCCTCAGAATGGGGCCGCAACCCACAACAGGGTCCTCTAATCACCAGAATTAGCCTACAAGGACCCAATGATAGGCTAAATCCACTAACTCCAATGCTCGCTCAAAATGGGGACATTACATTTGGCCACTCCTTCGGCCGCTTCTCCTTTAACCCGCTTACCCCCTTCAATACTAACGCTTCGGTACTTCCTAGATTGCCTTTGACCACTTCTTTCCTTTCCGATCATCCCTCGGCAAACCTTCACCTTCGCTCTGCTTGCTCTTCCAATTTAGGGCCCGATGGTAGGCCTTGTAGTCTTCTTCCTATCCTCTTTGGGTATGATTTTTGTCTATATTCAGGTGGTTTGGCATTAATCTTTCCTTTCGTAGGGGTTGAGGATATTTTAACGCCTTCTGTTCTCGTCATGCTCCTCTTCTTCCCTCGGGCTATTTTCTTCGTACTGCTGCAAAACTTGTTGGCGACGGTTTTCTCTATAAGTCTCTTCTCGACGGTTCTGCAGAGCAAGGAATGTTTGTGCCAATAGTCTGGGTAACCGACACATCAACCAATCTACCGCGGGGCTTACACCGAGTGCAGTCCACATCGCGCTCTCCAGAACTTCTTCTCGTGCGACCTCCCTTCGTACGTGAGTTTCGATAGATGCTTGCAGTAGGGCAACGAAGTCTGCTGTCAACGCCCTTTCACCTTCAAACAACTCCTTGAACCTTTCTTCGTTTTCGCGACTGCTGCTTGCACCTTCATCCACTAGTTGGCCTATTATACTCCCTTCGTCGTTAACTTTCTATCACTCCCAGTTTCGTATTGGCAACGACGCCAAATGTTTATCCTGTAGGGTAACAATTTAATGCTTATGAGAATATAAGGAAATATAACAAAACACAATATATCAGAAAACTCCCACATACTTCTTTATTAATTCCACCAAGTGTTTACAATGTATGTCCACAACAAATACCACAATGCCAACATTACAATGATATCTCTGAGATGCAGGTACACGACATATATAGATGTTGAGGGAGTTGCGAGTACCAATCGTCGCAACCATTCCCAACTACCTATCCCTCGACCAAACTAAAAAGTACTAACAACACTTAGTTTTACCTGACAACAACCAACTATCGACCTTCATGTGACCATACTTGTGGCAATAGTTACATTGAGTATTCTTTTTGTTCTTGCTGACCTGAGAAGAACTAGAGCCTTTCGGTTGAAAAGATTGAGCCTTTCCTTTTTTCTTAGCAGAAGATTTTGCGAAAAAATGCTTGCTCTGTGGAGGCTGAATTGGTACTACTTCCAAATTGTTGTTTCCAATGATCCTATAGTAGAAGCTTGTTGTAGAAATCAGAAAACTTCCAATCAACATCAATTGAAGTAATATCGAGCGCTTCTATGAAATGCTCATAGGATTTTGGTAGGCTCTTCAAAGTAATAACCACCATATCCTCTTCCTTCATTTTTCTCCCAATTGCCTCAACTTGATCAAGAATGTCCTTGATCTTGGTCAAATGATCCTGCTGAGATATCCTCTTGTCCATCATAATCGAAATGAGCAATGTTCTTAAGAAAGAATGCATGACTCTTATCTGATGTCTCATGGAGATTCTTCAGATGCTTTAAGATCTTAGCAGTTGACTTGCCTGAAGGCACTTGTGTGTGCTGACCATCAATGCCAGAGAGTTTGATGAGCATGATAGCTTCCTTGTTGTGCTCATCCCATTTGGCTTGATCTTGCCCAACAGTGGTAGGTCGTGTAGACGTGCCCAAAATAATTGCATCAAGATACTGATACTCAAAAATAGTCAACATACGCTACTTCCAGGTGTTATAATTCTCTCCATTAAACTTCTGGCTTCTTTCAAGCCTTATATTAGTTAATGACGCCATTTTGCACGCTTCCCAAGGCACGAAAATCAAAGGCAAAATGCTTTGGATTTAAAATCTGTTGCATGAATTTCAATGCATTGAAAATAGTAGGGGCATATTCAGGCACAAATTCCAAGGCAAATTGAAAGATTTCGAGGAAGAAACCAATGCAAAGACTTGAAGACAAAACCAAAAAAATCTGAAGAGTACCTAGAAAATTTCACTCAAAATCCAATTTTTATTCAAAACACCCTAGGTTGAAAATGCCATCAAAATGCTTGAAAACTGCAACAAGAGGGTTTGAAAACCCTAACCACAACCATAGACACCTAGACCTGTTCGAGCAAAAACTAGAGCTGGAAAAAATAATCTGAGCTAAAACATCACGTGAAAATGGCCAAGGAAGCCTGTCGCGAGTTTGAAACATTAGGTTGTAATAGATGTTGCCCAAAAATCACAAGCGATTTTTAAAAAATCACATCTGCAAAAAATAACATCCCAACAACTCCTAGTCATGTCTGGTGCATAGAAACCCTTGATCGAATGCGAAAATGGCCGTTGTGTTTGTGGAGAAAAATGTGAAAATCTGAGGCCTGCGACACTTCAAGTCCCACCCTGAGGGAAAAAATTGCAGTTGTCAAACGAAATCATAGGAAAAAGAGACGTGAATGTAGAGGAAAAACCAATTTAGAGCCATCACTCAAAAAACCTTGTGTTTGAAGAACACCCGAGCAAGAATAAAACGACAGTTTGAAAATTGCGACAGAAAAGAACAACCCGAAAAAATACCTTTCACGTCTTCGAGAAGGTGGAATGCGGGCTAGGAAATCCCATTGAAGATTGAGAAAGCCCGTTAGGAGTCCCACCGTGGTCGCTAGAGAAATCACTGGGAGAAAAAATACAGACGCGGGCTGTCGCGTGGGAAAAAGCCTAGTCGTGGTGCATGAAACCCTTGATCGAAAGCAAAAATGGCTATTGTGTTTGTGGAGAAAAATGTGAAAATTTGAGGCCTGTGACACTTCAAGTCCTGCCTGAGGGAAAATATCATAGTTTGCAAACGAAATCATAGGAAAAAAGACGTGAATGCAGAGGAAAAACCAAATTAGAGTCATCACACAAAAAACCTTGTGTTTGAAGAACACCCGAGCAAGGAAAAAATGACAGTTTGAAAATCTTGACGGAAAAGAACAACCCGAAAAAATATCTTTCACGTCTTCGAGAAGGCAGAATGCGGGCTAGGAAATCCCGTTGAAGACTGAGAAAGCCCATTAGGAGCCCCACCGTGGTCGCTAGAGAAATCATGGGGAGAAAAAATACAGACGAAGACTATCACGTGGGAAAAAGTCTAGTCGTGGAGGTCGCGTGAATAACAGAAAAACGACCCACGAAAATGCAAAAGCTTTCGATTTTTTTTGAAAAATTTTAACCCAAAAATTTGAGCAAAGAAAATTTCAAATTATAACTTTAGAAAAGCCCGTGAAATTCTTCTCACAAATTTAAAATAAAATCTCGCTCTAATACCATGTGAGACAAAATGCTCAATTATAATTTCTTGTTTATTATTAATCAAATGAGAACATTTATAGGCAATTACATCGATGCAGTTTCTTTTAGAAATTGAAAGTCTAAATTAGAAAGATTCTAAGCAACAAAACTATGAGAATCTAAACTAACTATTTACATTATTATTGACCATTAACTATAGAGATATTATTCTTACATAATATTCTCCCAAGGTTTGTTTGGAATAGGCATTGGTTTACACAAACCATTCTGCATCCTTTCTCTTTACCTCAATTGCCATCTTGTTAGTTTATTTAATTTGTAATGTGTCCTTGCACCTAGTTAGTTTAAGTTTTTAATTAGCTTATTACCAGGTTCCCGTAGGCTAAATAAATATGGTTAGGGGACTAGGTGTCTTGAGGAGAGCTCTAGTAGGTGTTTGTAGTGTATTTCAACAAAGTTTTTAGTTTTAGCATATGGCTATTTATTGTAACTGCTATTTTTAGCACTTGGTCTTGGCTTCTATCTCCTCTTAGTTTAGAGCAAACGCTTTCTAGTTTTAGTGGTTTGGTGAGTTTTAAGGTTGTCAGAATAATAATTCATTTTTTCTTTTTGCTTATGTGCTTTTTATTAAGTCACTTTATAACTTAAGTGTGTTAAGGATATAGCTTCAGTCGTATGATGCACAAATACTTGGATATATTGATGACAATAGTCATCATGATCTATAGTATGTTGTGGAAATTCAATAACATATATGTATGTGTATATGTGACATTAGATACATGCACATACACCTATACATACATGTATTCATGAGCATGGCACTATACTATAAATCATGGTGAGTACTATCATCTATATATACGTGTATACTCATGCATGACATGACTATATGAAACCAAGAAATTGAGTAAACTATGAGACCGATTCAATTATCATGTATACATATATGTTGATTAATAATGGTATTATTACTCAATATATATATGACAAGTAGATTAAACTTGATAATCTTTATTAAAACTGATAATGATCGAACACCAAATGAATCGACTATTGGTGTCAATTAATATTGTAACCATTATATGGTGATTAACTTCCATCATAATCGTGCTGTCTTATATTAATGATAACAATAGTTATCGGGCCTTGACATATTGGTTATCGCTGATGAAAAGTTGTGACCCATTGTGAGGCGGCATGCCTGTTCGAAGGCATGCCTCCTCATCATTCTATATATGCTCTTGAGATGCACGATCTCTATACACACTATACAATATTGATATGTATTTCATTTGTATAATCTGCCATTGGATTACTTATAGGTTGCCGATTGAAAAAGTGACACTTATCTATATCAGCATATCATTAATAGTGAAGATCATCGTAGGGAAGAACAATAAACAGATCAACAAGATATTGGTCTTTGACAACATATTTGTATTGATAGCATTCGACAAGTATCATTGAATCGATATATATATATATATATATATATATATATATATATCGATACTATAAATGCAAAGTTTCGATATATATACTTATCAAGAGTATATTTTGATTATTTGATAAGTTTGCAGATCACAAAAGGTTGAGGATTACTCTCATATCTTTGACATATAGTTTGACTCTGGTATATTCTGCCCTTATTCTTGCATATTTATTTTTGCTACAAAATAAATCAGAAGTTGTTTTGATTTATATCAACATTGTAGATTCCCTGCATAAAGTTTTCAGCATATTCAAAACATTAAAAGTGATATATTTGCATCAATATTATTTGTGAAAAATAAAGATAATATTCAACAATATTTTGCTCAGTATTAAAACATAAAAAGAATTAAATTTCTATTTTCTCAAATTTGATTACAATAACATGGTATCAAAGCTAAGGTGAGGAATAATTAATCAGAGTAGTAAACCAAAATTCAAAATTTTCACATTTCTAAAAAAAAATATTACAAAATGGTGAATGGAGTCAGATTTGAGAATCGCCTTGAAGGGGTGGCGAATTTTGTATCCAGGAAAATCTGAATGATGCTAGCACTTTAAGAACACGAACTAAATACATTAGTAGAGAAACCCTCACAAGCACCTGAGGATGTAGATGAAAAACTTCAATGTATCAATAACAATAGCAAAGATATGAAACTCCTAGTGGATGGTGTTAAAGACCATATTGTTTCCACTATCTCAAGTCTTGACACTGCCTATCAAATGTTCTCTACCCTTGGAAACATGTTTGAGATAAATAATACAAGTAGACTCCTAACTCTTAAAAATGAACTTCAGCATGTTAAGATGAACCAAGGAGAAATAGTCACCTCATACTTCATGAGGATAACATATCTTCGTAATCAATTAGCAACAATTGGTCACACATATGATTGCAAACAATTATCCATGATAGCACTCAATGGGTTACCCCTATCATGGGAATCATTCATCCAAGGGATCAGTTCTCGACGTAAGCTGCCAAAATTTGATAGATTAAAGATCGATTACATTCAAGAAGAATCAAGATTAATAGTTAGAAGAATTAGTATAAACCCTCCTAAAAAAGACCTACAAGTCTTGAACTCTCAAACACATAATAAAGGAAAGAGAAACAAATTTAAGAAAAGGAAAGGCAAAGACTCTTTTGAGAAAAGACCATTCAAACGTAGAAGAGACTTATCTGAAGTTCAATGCTTCAGATGTGATAAATTTGGACACATTGCTATAAAGTGCCCAGATAGAATTAAGCACCAAGCCTCATATGCATAAGTAAATAAAAGTCTATAGTACATCTGTTAGTTGGAGAGATAGTCCTGACTTTAGTTGAATTGTGCATGTTCCGATACCTTTCACAAGATAGTTGGTATCATCTCCAATTGTGACTTCTTCATTTGAGGTTTCTGATAAGGAGTTTAGGTGTTCTCTAACCCTGTTATATGTCTAGATGCCCCACTGTCAATTATCCAGGTATTAAGGCTGGTAAATACTTGACTGGATAGGGCCGAGTAGAATACATGTTGTTCAGACTCCAGGCTTGTCGTCACCTCAACAATTGAAGTCTGAGTTTTAGTCCTATCTGGACATTTCATGGTAAGATGCCAATATTTATCACATTAAAGCATTGTACTTTGGATAGGTCCCTTCTTTTGAATGAATGTTTTCCAATTTGATTCCATTCTTTTCCTCTTCTTGGAGTTAAATTTCTCACTTTTATGGAATTGGGAATTTAGGACTTGAATGTCTTCATTTGTTGAGTTCAATCCAATTCCTCTAGTGATCAATCTTGACTCTTCTTGAATGCAGTTGTGCTTTAATCAATCACATTTTGGAAACTTGGGTCGTGCACTTATCCCTTGTGTGAATGATTCCCAAGAAGTAGGAAGTTTGTTGAGCGCTATCATGATTAACTCTTTGCTATCAAATGGATGACCAATTGTGGATATTTGGTTCCTTAACTCAGTCATCCTCATAAAATATGAGGTGATAGTCTCTCCCTTATTCATTTTGATATGATGAAGTTGTTGTTTTAGAGCAAGAGCTCTGCTAGTATTATTTATCTCAAACATGTTTTCTAGTGTTGAAAACATTAAATATGCTGTAAAAACTCATCTACCAATAATTTCATAGCTTTGTTGTTGTTCATAGTCCATTGAAATTTCTCAATTTTCTCATCAGGTTCTGGTATTGCCTTCTCTACAAAGCTATTTAAATCATGTTCTTTTAGTATTAGCATCATTCTGATTTTCTAGGATACACAATTCACTGCCCCTTCAAGGCGATCCTCAGGTCTAACTCCATTCACCATTTTGTAATATTTCTTTTTAGAAGTTGTGAAGATTTTGATTTTTGGTTTAGTAATTTTATTAATTATTCCCCACCTTAGCTCTGATACCATGTTATTATAATCAGATTTGAGAAGATAGAAATTTAATTCTTTTTATCTTTTAATACTGAGAAAAATATTGTTGAATATTATATTTAATTTTCACAAATAATATTGATGCAAATATATCTCTTTTAATGCTCTGAATATGCTGATAACTTTTATGCATATAAATCAAAACAACTTTTGATATATTTTGTAGCCAAAGTAAATATGCAAGAGTAAGGGCAGAATATACCAGAGTCAAAGTATATGTCAAAGATCTGAGAGCAATCCTCAACCTTTTGTGATCTGCAAACTTACCAAGTAATCAGAATATACTCCTGATAAATATATATATCGAAACTTTGCACACACACACACACACACACACACACACACACACACACATATATCAATTCAATGATACTTGTTGAACGCTATCAATACAAAGATGTTGTTGATATGTTTATTGTTCTTTGCTGTGACGATCTTAACTATTAATGATTTGCTGATATAGATAAGTGTCACTTCTTCAATCAACAACTTGTAAGTGATCCAATGGCAAATTATACAAATGAAACATATATCAATATTGTTTAGATCAGTGTTTCAACCTTTTGTGATCTGCAATCTTATCAAATAATCAAAATATACTCTTGATAAGTATATATATCAAAACTTTGCACACACATATATATATCAATTCAATGATACTTGTTGAATGCTATCAATAAAAATATGTTGTCAAAGACCAATATGTTGTTGATCTGTTTATTGTTCTTTGCTGCGATGATCTTAACTATTAATGATTCGCTAATATAGATAAGTGTCACTTTTTCAATCGGCAACCTGTAAGTAATCCAATGGCAGATTATACAAATGAAACATATATCAATATTGTTTAGTGTGTATGGAGATGTACGATCTTGTACTTGGACTGTATTATTTCTGTGTGTTCTTAGACCGTGCATCTCAAGAGCATATATAGAATGATGAGGAGGCATGCCTTCCAACAGGCATGCCGCCTCACAATGGGTCACAACTTTTCATCAGCGATAACCAATGTGTCAAGGCCCGATAACTATTGTTATCATTAATATAAGACAACGTGATTATGATGGAAGTTAATCACCGTATAATGGTTACAATATTAATCGACACCAATAGTCGATGGAAGTTGATTCCAAATAATGAATATAAGTCGACACCTATAGTTGATAAAAATCGACAGCAAATATGAATGGAAGTCGACTCCAATAGTTGATTCATTTGATGTTTGATCATTATCAGTTTTAATAAAGATGATCAAGTTTAATCTACTTGTCATGTGTATATATATATATTGAGTAATAATACCATTATTAATCAATATATATATATGTATACATGATAATTGAATCGGTGTCATAGTTTACTCAATTTCTTGGTTTCATATAGTCATGTCATGCATGAGTATACATATATATATATATATAGATGATAGTACTCACCATGATTTATAGTATAGTGCCATGCTCATGAATAAATGAATACATGTATGTATGGGTGTATGTGCATGTATCTAATGTCACATATACATTCATATATACACATACATATATGTTACTGAATTTCCCAAGCATACTATAGATCATGATGACTACTGTCATCAATATATCCAAGCATTTGTGCATCATACGACCAAAGCTATATCCTTAACACTCCCTCTTAGCTAGGGATCGATCGCAATTCACACAAGATGTTATTTCACAAAGTGTATTAAGAATATCATCCCATGATATCACAATTCTCATTTGTCAATACTTATGCCTCTTTTCAAAGTCATATAGTGTCCATTTTGATATGTGCACGAGCATCAACCATATGATGCTTATCATAATGGGTTCATGGCTTGTATAAAATATTAAAGCATATTAATATTTACCATGATCTATCTCATCCAACAAAGATATGACCTATCTTGATGTGTACATTGATATCAACCATATGATATTACTCAAGATAGATTACAATTTTCACTATTTGTTTCTCATGACTATGAACATAAGTGACAGTTAGAGATCTTTTTAATAACATACACAAAGACACAGTGTCAAAAGAAGAAGTAATATTTTTGATTTATATCAGTATTGTTGATTCTTTGCATAAAAGTTATCAGCATATTCAGAGCATTAAAAGTGATATATTTGCATCAATATTATTTTTTTTATCTTTTGAAATTTGATTAGAATAACAAAGTGAAAGAACATAGTGTTCACAAGTGTCCTCTATTGCTACTCCTAGGGATTGGGGGTCAACTGAAGTTGTTTTTAAAAGTTATATTAAACCCCAAAAGGTTACACCAAGACAAGGAGAGGTGTTTAATATTGTGAAAGGTTCATTTGTTCCCTCAAAAGGTGATACCAAGATTTGGAGTTGGATAAAGTATTTTTAAAAGTTTTTTTTGTGAGTTCAAAAGGGGGTTGAACTAGAAGAGGCAATTTCATGTTATTTCAGAATGTGAAATGAGAGGGAAATGGATTCAAATTCAAATGGGTGTTGCCCTAGTTCTTCCTTATGTAATATGATTTTGAGCTCTCATTTGTATATATTGGATTTGACAACTTAAGGAGATGTTGTTGAATGAGCTCTGAAAGTTCTACTTTGGCTGGTTGAGGAGGAAAATTCTCTTTTGGTTTCAATGGTGAAACATCCACTTTAGCTGGTTGGAGTGCTTAGTTCTAGTTTTATAGTATTTTTTGGCTCGTCTTGGAGATATGGGTTTGAAGATGTTGAGGTTTTATGAAGTATTCTAGTATGGGTATTGAGTCTTTAATGGGTGGTAAGCTGTCTCTGGTGCTGTTCGAGTTTTGTAGTGATTTGGTGTCTTTTCAGTGAGTTGGTCTTCATTTTTAGAGGTTCTAGAAACCACAATTTAGCTCAAAATTCAGTAGCAGTGATAGATATCATTCTGGGTGTGTATTGGTTGTCTTCCTCATAGCTGGGAGAGACAAATTGGTATGTCATTTGCAGATTTTGGTGAAGGATTGTTTATTCTAGACAATTAGCCCCTCTAGGCTGGGTGCCATTTCTTATTTGGCACGTGGGTATTTGTGGGTCACTCCAATTTGCACTTTTGGCGTGGGTTTCTTTGGCTTTAAATTTGCACTTGGCTGGTTGTTTGTTCTAAGTCATTTGGAGGAGTTTTGGAGAGTTTGCTGTTCACTTGAAGGTCTGAAAATCTACTTCTTGGCTTTGAATCAGGTCAGCAAATTAATTTTACAAGGATGATTTCAGTTTAATGCTTGATGCTTACCGATTTCGTTATGGTGATAAATATGGTTTATTGCAAATGAATTGTCTATTCACTTTCAATGCAATGTATATTCAATGTATGCATAAAAAATGGTGAATGGAACTTGAAACTCAAAACACTTTCTGCATCTCCGTCTTATTCTCTCAAACAAACAAAACAAAAATCAGGGGTGAGCATTTCACAATTGTGCAAGAGTTTTATCAATTGAAAAGTGTCTTGCCAGTCCACCGCTACACATCTCTTTGACCAAATTCTCTCTCATAGAAACTTGGAGCATGCATAACTGATTACCTTAAAACAACAAGCCTTCGTGTAGAAAGTAATCTAGTAATGAAGTTGTATTCAAGCTAACTGAATTCTTACACATTGCCCAAGCTATCCAATTGATGACTCTTATGAAACCATGACACTTTTAAAGGATTTGGATGCACTCTTTGTCAAAGTTCCCAGACTCGGACTCAGCAAGGCTGACCTAACTCGGGACTCGGGACTCGACAAAACTCGACAAAGTGAAAAAATCCAAGAAATTTAGAGATTATTAAGGATTTAAACTCGTTTCATGCATCCTTTATCGAATAAAGCTTAAAGACACAATAACATCATCAAATAGAAGCTTATTTGATCACATACATAAATATAAATTGATCACATAAGTACAAACACAAATTGTAGCTGAAGGAAATAGCAAACTTAGATATATAAAATAATAAATATTGTCAAATGTATATAAAACTCATGGAATATGAAATCCATGGCATCAAATGTTCCAAACATATATGAAAACAAAGACAAGTCTATAGCTGAACCTCAGCCTCAGAGGACCCTAGATCCCTCCTACAAAGGCGTCTAAGGTAGTTCATGGATGAATGAATAGCCATAGTTTGTGCCAGTGAGACGCCACTTTGACCAACATTAGCTGCCCCTGTGCCTGTGTCTGATCGTGCTCTATCCTCCTCTGCCATGGCCACAATCTCAGCCTATCTATCCGCTTGGTCAATCCACTCAAGGTCCTCATCAGTAAAGACAAAATTGGTAGACTTAGTGACCCACTCGGATTTTGGATCGACCCCTCTAGTGTGATTGGGCTGGAGTCAGTGTCCATAATCTCTCTCTTTCTAAGACGAAGATTGTAATGAACAAATACTAGATCATTCAACCTCTCCACGGACAATCTATTGCGCCTTTTCAAGTGAATGTGCTCGAACATGCTCTAGTTGAGCTCACAACCTGAAGCGCTGCATGGCTGGCTCAATATGCCAATGACAATTCTCTGAAGGTTTGGTGTTTTAGCACCAAACATTTGCCACCATCTATTTGAAATAAGAATACGAAAAAAAATCGTCTCATTTACAACTTTAAAACTAAATTATAAAATCAAATTATGCACTTGAAAGTTAACATATATTTTTACCTAGTTGCAACTTTGTGCGAGCGAATTTGCACATGACTATCGAACAACTCCCCTTGTGCATTATCAAATTCCTCTATCTCATGCAGTGTAGTTCTGATATTAGTGTCACCACTAGACATCTGCTCTACCATTGAATAGAGGCTAGTAAAAACCTCCTCATCCACCTTGAAATTAGTGTGGAAATGGTGTGTTAGATTGAGGTAATAAGCGATTGCATGGATGGGCTTGTGAAGTTGGAGGTGTCATCTCCTATCAATTATCGCCCAAATGGGACAATACTTACTCTCATCTCCATAGACAAATCTAATGGCCTCCTTGGCCGTATCCATGCCCTCATATATGTAGCCCATAGAGGGCTTCTCCCGATCAACAACTTGTAGGAGAACTACAAGGGGCTTAGTAACCTGCAAATATTGTGAAACAGTAACAATTAAGTATGAACAAAAGCAAACAAAATTGCGAAGTTGCAAACAAAAGAGAAATATGCATATAAATTAAAAGGAAATGCTAAACACTAAAACATAATGTAGAATTTATAAAAAATTTACTTGCACAATCTTTGCTCAAGGGGTCCAAAACCCACCTCATCAAAAATGCAATCTCCCACATCCATCCCTGTAGCGGTCGTAGCATAGGTATAGAAAGTCCTCTCCTCACCAACAAACATGCGCCTCAAAGCTTCTTTTGACAGTTTGACTGCATCAAAGATTTTAATGTGATAAAATTTGAGGCGAATTTTGTGATACCAAGACGAGCCAACTCCTTTTGCCTCGTATATTGCCTCATTATGCTAAGGACCAATGCATGATTGTAGATAAACTTGCAAATGTTTTTGACCTTATCAACACATATTTTGACCCATTTAAGCTTGTCAGTATCCTCCAATACGAGGTCAAGGCAATGGGCTGCACATGAGACCAAAAAATGTTTTCGTGTTTGTCCATCAAAAGACTACCTGCAACAACATAACTTGCTGCATTGTCCGTCACCATTTCAACCATATTTTCTTCATAGCCTCAATAGCCTCACATAAGTATGTGACATTTTTGGCATGTGAGGAAGCATCAATGGACTTAAGAAACATGGTGGATCTTGAAAATAAAGCAAAATAATGATCAATCAATAAATCATAAATTACAAAATTCAAATATTAATCACTAAATCATATTCAAATTATTCAATGCATTTAGGGAAGTAGAATGATCAATCACCTCCGCAGGAAACAAGAAATGTAATGTCCCCTCTCGTTTAACTAATAAATAAAAATAATAGACTTAAGACACATGGCGGATCTTGAAAATAAAGCAAAAATAATCACCAATCAATAAATCATAAATTACAAAATTCAAATATTAATCACTAAATCATTTTCAATTATTCAATGCATTTAGGGAAGTAGAATGATCAATCACCTCCGCAGGAAACGAGAAATGTAATGTCCCCTCTCGTTTAACTAATAAATAAATAAATAATCATGTTAGCCTATTTTATATTCACCCCATAGGCTAAACATTGATTTAATAAAGGGTGTAAAGTATTAATTAAATAAGAGGCCAAAAAGCTAAAGTCTCAACAAATATTATTTTAATTATTCATTATGGGGCCACACCTTAAGTTCCTATTTTTCAGTCATTGACAGGGCCACTTTAAATTATAAATGGTTTTATTTGGCGAATTATTCATGGAGGGAGTTCTAATAAATGGTAATCTTAGGGCTCAAGGCAAGTCGCCTAAAAGTCAGGATTTTTGGATGGAGAGTCTTATAAGTGGACCGATGGCAACTTGAAGCATTCATTCTACTCTATCATTTTATTATATTTTTCTCTCAACAAATAGGGATCAAGCACAGGACGAAACCCCTTTCATGGCAGCTCTGGATGTAGCCCCAGGTCTGCATTAAATCATTCACAGTTTTGGACAACATAAGAACATCAGAGGATGCCTGCCATAAACGTTGGAGATAAATAAGTCGCGATTTCTGGAAAAGTTTGCGCTCAGTGATTAGGATCACAGCCTGTTTGGAGATTCACAATGCTTAAGATAAAGACTGTAACTAGTTATTATTCAGTTCAACAACCATCACTAGAGCAGTTCGATCAGTGCAAGCCATTCTCTAGCAACCAATTCTTGCTGGCTTTTGTCTGGGATTACAATCTTATTCTGCTGCAAGGATTGGTACGCCATGCATCCAAAATTTGGATTAATGTTATATCTGGTTGGAATTTAATTTGATAGTCTAGGCAATACGAACATTTTTTGCATCTTGACAAATGCCTCATTGAATGGTTTGTAAGTTGTGAAAATTTCATGGGATAAACCATTTCTTGGTTTGGCTGTATGTTTACATCTGTTATTAGCAAATTTTTAAATAAGGATACTTCAATGGTATTAGAGTGCAGAGAACCTGCCAGCCTGTGCGAGTTTTAGATGCATGTCATCTTTTTCAATTGCATGTTACAATAAATGGTTGCATGTTGCTTCTAATCATTTGCATGTCAGTTTGAATCGGTTCGATGCACTCAAGAGGTTCAGGATCACATGGATATTTCACAAGGAGTAGGGCCGAACAACCATGGGAAGAAGAGAATCCCTAGTTGGACCAAGTCAACATGGCAGAATAATGGTCAACCGAACCTTCAAGATATTATGGCACAGATGGCCCATCAACAACAACAGATGATGCAAATGTTTATGCAATCTCAACAATAACTTCTTACTGCAATTGGAAATCTAAGGGTCCAACAACCACATGCACAAGATCAGGATGGAGATAGAAGTGATTTTGGGAATAAACATCATGTTATGACAACCTCTAACGCTGCTAGAACAACAGACACCAGATCTGATTGACCTCTTAGACCTGTGTTCTTGCCAAAGCCAGTAGAAGAAGCGGTTCCGGAGGCAGAAGAAGAAACTCACATTATTGATGAGGTTATGTTAGTACATGATGAGTATAGAATGATTCCAGCTGATGTTAGGCAGCTAATAAACTTAAACCAATTATGAACCAGCGAACGGATACAGCTAAATTTCACTTAAAGAGATAGAAAAAGAGACCTAAAGGGCCAACCGGGCAAGGCACTCAACCTAAAGAATTCAAGGATGCTTTAAATAAGGTCTCTTTGCCCACATTTGATGGAAGTGGGAAGGTTAGTGCCAGGTCTTGGGTACACAAACCTGATACATTCTTGTCGCTTAAGCCTATGCAGGAAGACAAGGCCATACAATTTGCTACAATGCATTTGGAGGGTGTGGCATATGATTGGTGGCACCATGGGTTAGTGTCACTGGACCATGGTTTGATACATGCATATGAGTAGTTCGTCAATCGGGTGGTTACACGTTTTGACAGTAAGGACATTGAGGTTTATTACAGGGACTTGGCTCAGTTGAAGTGGGACCCATGGAGACTTACAGTAATGAGTTTTAGAAGATTTCAGTTATGGTCCCTGACATGCCACAGAGGCGGGTCACAATGCTCTTTGTAGAGGGATTGAGTGACAGATTTCGAGGCCATGTCAAGGCTCATAGGCCTAGTACACTAGATGATGCCATTGGGTTAGTTCTTGATCTTGAGTTCACACCTTCTCAGCCACACAAGAACTTCAAGAATCCGAAATCAGATGTGAAGGCTCCTAATCAGTCCAAGGTGATGTCTCCTAAGTTAGAAAGAGTCAAGAAATGAGTTAAGAAGAAGAAATCTTTGTTTTCATTGCAAAGAACCTTGGTAAACAGGACATAGGTGTCTTGGTAGGGGTAAGGCATATCTTATTGAGGTGAATTTTGATGTGGACAACGATGAGGATATTGAATATGATGACAAGGTGCAAGGTACCCTTGCATCCCTATCTAGTGGTTCCAGAAATCATCTTTTCGTTCTTAAAGAGATTGTCAAAGGACAGGGAGTTATGTGTATGGTGGAGAACAATGCTACACATAACTTCATTGATGAGGACTTTGTAGTCAAGGAAGGACTACAAGTAGAGGACTTTCCCGAATTCAGCGTTATGCTGGCTGATGGATCCAAAATCAGTTGCACAAGGAAAATACCAAGGATAGGCATACATTTGATGTCGAGTACTATGTGGTTGGTATTGGTGGAACTGAAGTAGTATTGGGAGTACCATGGTTGAAGTCCCTTGGAAGACACATCCAAAATTTCAACAGTATGGAGCTTGAGTTTACTCGTGATAGTAAAATGACGTTGAAGGCTACCAATAATGACAACCCAAAAATTGTGGCTCAACAAGCCAAGCTTCACCTTCAATATGTTCGTGATATTAACCATTCTTCTGATAATGAGATATATGAGCTGCCCAATCCAGAATTTCCAGTTGAGATGGTTGATCATCCTCATGATGGTGATAGTAATTTGGCTGATGACTCTCTTAATGGGCCAGCCACTCAAGAGTTGGCTGTCTTGAGTAGTGATGGCATACATACTTCATTTTTTAGTTTGTCACCTATTCCTCTTGATATGGCAGCGATATCTTTATTGATTGGTGACTTCATATTCTTCGATTCCTTATGGACTAGTGGCTGTTCTAGTTGGAATCATAGGGCCCTTCCTAATATTGCGTTGACTACATCAGCGACTCAGTTTGGGAATGTTAAGGGGTTTTTCCTTTTGATAGAGTTGGAGTATGGACTAATTTTCTTTGATTGATTCCCAAGCTTCTTCTTCATCTCTTATAGTAGGTTTTATATTTTGGTGTGGAATTTAGGTATTGATTTGCTGGATGCATTGTCACACTTGCGCTGTATTGAGTTGCTTCATGATTTGTGGTGTTTAGATAAGTATATCAGTTTGGAGCAGCGGATGGCTTTGCGATGACTAGTGGACCAGTGATCCCGGGAAGGGAGGATTTTAATGTCCCCTCTCGTTTAACTAATAAATAAATAATCATGTTAGCCTATTTTTCATTCACCCCATAGGCTAAACATTGATTTAATAAAGGGTGTAAGGTATTAATTAAATAAGAGGCCAAAAAGCTAAAGTCCCAACAAATATTATTTTAATTATTCATTATGGGGCCACACCTTAAGTTCCTATTTTTCAGTCATTGCTGGGGCCACTTTAAATTATAAATGATTTTATTTGGTGAATTATTCATGGAGGGAGTTCTAGTAAATGGTAATCTTAGTGCTCAAGGCAAGTCGCCTAAAAGTCAGGATTTTTTGATGGGGAGTCTTATAAGTGGACCGATGGCAACTTGAAGCATTCATTCTACTCTATCATTTTGTTATATTTTTCTCTCAACAAATAGAGATCAAGCACAGGACAAAACTCCTTTCATGGCAGCTCTGAACGCAGCCCCAGGTCTGCATTAAATCATTCACAGTTTTGGACAGCATAAGAACATCACAGGATGCCTGCCATAGACGTTGGAGATAAATCAGTCGCGATTTCTGGAGAAGTTTGCGCTCAGTGATTAGGATCACAGCCTGTTTGGAGATTCACAATGCTTAAGATAAAGACTGTAACTACTTATTATTCAGTTCAACAACCATCACTGGAGCAGTTCGATCAGTGCAAGCCATTCTCCAGCAACTGATTCTTGCTGGCTTTTGTCTAGGATTACAATCTGATTCTGCTGCAAGGATTGGTACGCCTTGCATCCAAAATTTGGATCAATGTTATATATCGTTGGAGTTTAATTTGATAGTCTGGTTAATAAGAACATTTTTATGCATGTTGGCAAATACCTCATTGAATGGTCTGTAAGTTGTGCAAATTTCATGGGATAAACCATTTCTTGGTTTGGCTGTATGTTTAAATTTGTTATTAGCAAAATTTTCTATTTAGGATATTTTAAGAAAATTTAGGAGTGTCCCTATTCCTCCTATTGGTTCAACCATCTGCCATGATGGTGAAACTCTTTTTGCTCCAAAACACTCGTTGGTCCTCTAATTCAACTTTTATATCTTCAACCATTTCTAACAAAAGGGGGCGACTTAATTCAATATCAATAGGGGCTTTAAACCCCGCCCTACAAATGGTTACTACATCTATCATGCCTTGCTAGTAAGGAGAGCTATCACAAATAGATTAAATAAGTAATGCATAATAAAAATTTAAAAATTCATTGGATAAAGCAAAGTTCACACTATAAATTTATTGCTGGCTGCAACAAATGGAATGTTGCAAAAGTACCAAAAGTTGCAAATTACTTTTTTTGCTGCATCATGGACCCCAAGGCATGCTCTCAAACGAGGGTTGTGAACCAGCAGTAGTGTGTGACACAAAATAATTGTCCAACTTAGATTTCCGAACTCTAGGACCAAAGCTAACAATGCCACTAGGATGAGCAGAAGTAGAAGCACTAGCACTAGTAGAACTAAGGATGAAACAAAGGCATAGAAGAACCCTCTCCAACACAACCTACGGATGGGGCTGAATGGGAACCAATACTCGCCACATAGCATGCACATAGCATGCACAAACCACCTCGGGAGGTGCTTCTGTACAGGGCTCAATCTCATGGCCATGTATCTTGACAATATGGTATTTCAATCTATTGATGCCACCATGATTAATTTCTTTACAATATTTACATATCACTTGTCCTTTTGTTCTACCAAGAAATTTATCAGTATATTTCCAAGCTGCTTTTTTTTTACCTGCTTTCTTAGCCTTAGGATTAGGTGGAGTAAGAGTAGACATTGGGGAAAAATATGGTTCTCAAAACGTCAAGGCTGCTGCAATAGGATGATTTTACAAAAAAATTACCATCTGTGCATTCTGTTTTATAAACTAATACAAAAAATAGGGTTTGTCCACAAAACAAATGTAGGGTTTTTAAAACTTTTCAATTCTTGAATCTTGATTCTTTTCCTTTCAAATTCAAAGTCAAACTTCAAAGTTCAAAGCAAGAAAAACCAGAAAACCCTACATTTGTTTTACAAAAAATTGTAAATACATATTTACAATTTTTTCTAAACAAAAATGTAGGGTTTGCTATTATTCTTTCATTGAAGCTTGAATTTTGGATTTGGGAAGAAAAGATTCAACTTCAAGAATTGGAAAGTAAAAAAAAAACAATGAAGATTGTTGTTTAGAAAATTCAAAATACAAAAAGAAAAAACCAAAAAAATCGATAAAATTTCACTCTTACCTCTTAAAACAAATTTGAAATGAGATGAGAGCTCTTTGCAATTGCTGGTATCAACTCTTTGATGCTCCAAATGCAAGTATTACACTATCCCAATGTGATTTGTTGAAGATTTTTAGCTCTTCCTCCTTGCTGGTTGCACTTCATGGACTCTTGTTTTTCTTCTAATTTCACACTTCTCGTTTCTTGCCAATACAATAAAATGAAGTCCCTTTTAGGGTTGCAATGAATAAATAGAAGAAAAAAACATAACTTAAACACCCATTTTAAAAGTTTTCTTTTTCAAAAAACTCAAACACCGCCAACCGAGTCCTGTCATCGCAACTCAACAAGTCACTTGCAAACTCACCATTTGGCGAGTCATGGCGAGTCCTCGCCCAGACTTGGCCAAGTTCAAGTCTGGGCCCTTGGGACTTGCCCAGGGTCACCCGACTTGCGACTCACCAAGTTTGGGCGAGTTTTCGTGAGTTTGGGAACTTTGTTCTATATTTTTCAACCCAAGTTTTTCTTCCATTTCACTTGACACCAAATTGTGAGTAGTACCACTAGTGATAAGCATTTTGCAACACTTACCTCTGAGCTTGCAAATGATTTTGAATAGACTTTTCCACTCCAGTTCATTCTTCTTCCGAGGCATTAATGGGTTCTTTCTGAGCATGGATTTTCTTCTTCTTCAGGGTCCTTGATTTGATTTGTTCAGTTATTCCTATTTGGCTTGTTATCATTTGTTTGCTTGCCTCATTTCTTCTTTTTCTGTTATCATTTTGAGCTTAAGGGTATCCAAAGGGCCTATGACCTACTCATCCATACCAGTAACAAATTCCATCAAATGATCTTACTGTTCCTCTAAAATAGTTGTTTTTCTCTTGTGGATATGCTTTCCGCTAGATGCCTGATTTTGGTCTTCAGAAATACTGGATTCAGCTGCTTGCCAATTTTGATTTCTTCCTATGCCTTGCAGATTTGTACCTTTTATGAATTTTCCTTTACCTCTTGATGTACTTTATTTTATCCTAAATAGCTTCTTCTGAGCCCTCAAGGCATATTGATATGCCTCATCCACAGTACTCATGTTAATTAGGGTTAGTTCATCATGGACCTGAAATCTTTGTCCATTGACGCATCTAGCAGTTGTTTTCTCCTCATCGTACATATCTGTTCTAATCTATGTTCCATGATGTTTTGGGACATAGACAGGGATGGGTACGGGGGGCGACAGGGGACATGTTTTAGGGATTGCAGTCTGAGGGTACATATCTGTTCTAATCTATGTTCCATGATGTTTTGGGACATGGACAGGGATGGGTATGGGGGGACGACATGGGACACACACACACACACACACATATCCAACAATAACACCAACATAATAGTAGAGGGGAGATGCTCAAATTTAATCATGACAATAATAACAGCAATAAAAATTAATCATGATAGAAATATACCGGCAATATAACAGTAGTTTAGTGATGACACTAGCATAACAAAAGTTTAACAACAATAAATATTAAAAGTTAATCATGACAGCAGTATAAGAAGAGTTCAATGATGACAATAGCATAATAGCTGTTAAATTTTTAAGTCGAGAAATTAAAATTAAAAGTTTAAATTCAGGTCTCAAATGGTCAAACTTCAAAATACAACTATGCCTCATTTGGGCTATCAATAACAAAAGGTGAAGATTTTGTGTCACTCTTTGGCTGAAGTTGTGGTTCGTCCGATGAAATGCTGACCAATCTTGGCTGCACCTCCTCCTGGTCATTCTACTTATCATCTTTAGGATGAACATTCCAATGCGCTGTTGGAATTTGTCAATACTCAATTGTTTGTCGATCTTGAAGTTTCAAGGCACCATGAACTACAACTAGCTTTTCTACCCATTTATATGTAAACTCGTTCTTCTTGATTGAGTGGATGAAACCACAGGTTGACAAATTCCTCTTTGCACTAGTGGAACCAACAATCTTGTGAGTAGATGAATAGCAAGTTGTTTTAGCTTTGGTACATGCTTACTATGAAATGTCCACCATCCAATAGGTTTTTCTTGTGCAATGGCTCTATCCATCCTACCCTCTAGTTTGCTAGATGTAGGACCTTGAAGACGGGAAATGAAGCCACTGCTCTTGAAGTATGGTTGCCTCCTCATTGCTATACATCTTACGAAGGGCCTTCATAAATCTGTTGATTGCCTCGAATTCAGCGAACTCTAGGTGTGTACCACTTGGGTTTAAGTCTTAAGAACATGGGCAGCCATATGAAGAAATGTGTATTGTGTTCCATGCCTGATATGCTCCTCATAGAATTGCAATTTAAAGTTCTTGTTGCAGATTGCTCGGTTCATTTGATCAAACATGTTATTAAAAGTCTTATAAATTTCTCCAAGGCTAGGAGAGACTGTATGTCCATACTTGATACCCCCAGAATAGGTGATATGATAGAGCAAATATATCTGCAAGAAACATTTAAAAATTATGACATTAACACTATATGAATAATGCAAATTAAAAATTGAAAATAAAAAACAAAATGAAGTAGAAACTCAAACATATTGATTTTTGTTATTAAATAAAATTTTCTTACCTGATATTGGACCACCAAGCATCATTACGAACCCTTTCTCTTACCACCTTTTGTTTTTTTGTCTTTGATTGAGCCCACTTTTTCTACTTTCCACAAAGGTCTATGGATTGTACATCATCCCGAGCCTCCAATATTCTCTCTAGCAAAATAATACAGCTAGGATATCTAGTCTCAATTGGTTTGAGAAATTGTTTCTCTGAATAAGATCATAGTAGTGCAAGTGAAGTGTGATGGCTACATAGAAATTTATCTATTTTACCAATGTCTTTCAAAGCATCATTCAAAGCTTGTACACAACATGGAGTCCAAAAAATATGTTTGCAAGTGCTCTCAACTATCAAACTAGCTAACTTACAAACACTAGTTGACTTTGTCACAACTTGTGCAACATTAGAATACCAACCTGCCCTATGGTCTCCATCAAAAGGACAAAATGGTTATTAACACTCTTACATATCGCAAAACATTCAATAGCTTTATGAAAGTATGAACTAGCAGGTTATGTTACAATAATATTAATGAGTGGCCGTATCAGTCCACCAATCCATGACAATGGAACGACACCTAATCCATGTTTTTCCCACCTCCTCCATCAACATGTTCTCCTTTGAGTATTGTTTGTCAAGGAGGGAGGTACATACTCTATGTTCTCTAGGGGGAGATAAGAGGGTCCAACATCCATTGCATCACTCAAGATACCTTTGAAATAAGACCTTTCCATATGAAATAGTATAACACGGGCATAATATAAATTCTCCTCTGAATCATTAGCTTGCTTGCATATTTGCAAATTCTTTAACTCCATTATATTTTATTCACCTTTAGTAGAAGAGGCCTTCCTCTTACCTTTATCAGATGTCTCTCCAACTGATACATTCGAATGGTTATTGTGGATTAATGGATTGCAATGTTTTGGATGACTGTTTCTTACCCTGAGTTGTAATAGTAATGTTTTCCTCACTCACTCTAACCAACTTTTCCATTTCAACCTATTGTTCCAATGTTATATCTACACAAACTCTAACCTCATGTCCACTCTCACCTAATTAATGTTGTGTAATCCTATTATAGCTCCCGTGGTAATCATTTTTGCAAATATGACAACCAATGCCTGCAGACCCCTATTTTTACCCTTATTGTCAATTAAATTGGTAGCAAATTGAAGCAAGGATTTTTTGGTGTTGAAAGGACCTTATGCAAATTTTGGAAGAGAGGGTGAAGGGCATGTGAAACAGTTTGTGGAGTTCTAATAGAACTTGTGTTTGGATTTTTAGAATGAGAAGAAAGGTCTGATTCTGTTTACTCCATTTTCCTCATTCCCCTCATTCACATTCTCATCGCTGCTGCTAGTGCTTGTTTTGTGTTCTCTTGTGATAATAAAAAACATCTTAAAAGTTTTAAACTAAAACTCATAGAAGCAGAAATCGGGAAAAAATCTCAATTATACCCGATTAATCAGGAATCGGGTCATGACCCAATTTTTTCCCCAAAATATCAGTCAATAATATGGGCAACGATTTTTTGCCCAAAAAATCGCGATTATAACGTGTTTAAAATGTGAAAAAATCAGGATTAATCTGCAAGGGAAAATTGAGCCCAAAAAAAGCTCGCCCAAAAACCCTAATATGTGCGAAATACGCTGTCATTTCTTATAAACGCAACACAGCTATTTGCAGAGAAGTTTCGCTGTTTTTATACACTCTAAAACGCGCGAGTTCTGGGTCGATCAGACGGAAAGTGAAAGGAAGAAGTTTCTTAGATTCGCAGATTCATTGTTTCTTATATTCGCAGGTTCGCTGTTTCTTATATTTGCAGATTCATTGTTTCTTATATTCGCAGATTTGCTGTTTCTTATGTACGGAACAGAGCAGATTCGCAGATCGTCCAGGTATTATTTTAATCAAATATTTTAAAAGTTTTTACTATATATAAATATACGTTTTCGTTTACTGTATATATTATAAAAACAAAAACTCATATTATTACATATTATCAAGGTTGGACAGAGGTACTTTGGGTACGCGTACGGGTACGGCTGTTTTTAAAATAGGGGACGGGGGTACTTAGATGTGTCAAAACTTTTTCTTGATATAATTTAATATTTTATAGAAAATCTGAAAATATGAGTCATGACAATGAGTTTTCAAAACAAGACACAGTGATAAAGTTTGCTGATGTAATGTATTGTTTTCAGTTTCAGATTTGCAATGTGTTTGTAATAATAATATATGCTAAATGTTTAGATGCATAACAGAGAAGGCAAACTTTAAACATGAACAAGGAGATCATAAATCATATAACAATGACATATTGTAAATGTTAAACTTCTGGCTTGATCAAGGATAAAGTTTACTGTTAAGAGTATCGTATCAAAGTTTCAAACTAATTACATACTGAATTAAGCTTGATTAAAAGCAAGCTGATACGCAAACAAAAAACTGAAATAAAAATCAGAAATTTAAATCAAGGTCCTTAGCTATGATGCTCTCCACTAAGTACCCACCGAGTACCCGGTACTTGGGTACGTGTACCAGGGGTATGGGTACGAGTACCCATTTATTTATATTAATATAATGTGTAGTATATAAATATATTATAAAAATGCATATTATTACATATTAAATTTATATTATATAATGGTATATAAATATAACATTATAGTACATAATAGTATATAATATTTATATTTATAGTATAAATATGCGTTTTTATTTATATAATGTATTTATAATATATTCATGTATTGTATATATTTATATGCTGTATTTTTTACATCACACACACACACACACACACACACACATATTATATAATTTGACTGTTTTTCTTCATTTTTTAATGTGTTTTTGTAAATCCGATTTTCCCAAAATTTTCCTGATTTTTTCAAAAAATCCCACTCTAGTTTGCTGATTTTTTCCCAAAACGATTTATGCTTCTATGCTAAAACTAATCACAAACCCTTTATAATGAGCTAACAAAACTAAAAGAAAAGTCAAAATGACATACCTTGACACTGTTGTATATTCTTTTAACTTTCCTCACTGTTAAGCTTCAATTCAAGCGGCTAGGCTTCAAGTTTTCAGCTATTATTCAGGCCTTAAAGTGTTAACTGTTTATTTCTTTACTTTGTATCACACAAGGAGGTGTCTCCACCTCTCAAGCCTCCTTCCGAGGTCCTTGCAACATCAATGTCGTAACAATGGATTAGTGCAACAATTGCTAGCAAACGTTATAAACATTATGCTTTTTTTTTGTCATTTTTAGGGTGTATAAGGGGCATGGGAGTGTTTCTGGGACCCCCACACCCTTTTATGGTCCAATGAAAAACATGAATTTTTTTCTTTTTATTTTAGTGATATAAGTGTCTTTTTAATTTTCGGCGATCCCTTGCTGTCCTTGAGACGCTTGTGGGACATCTAAGACATTCTCGGCCATCCTAGGGATGGCCCAACAACCCCTTCACATTTTTGGATACCCTGATTTCCAAGACATTTTCCAATTTTTTTTTGATAGTTTGTAAACAAGGGGGACATCAAGGGGACATTCCCTAACATCTTGTTGTTCTTGAAACCCCTTAATGGTTGGGGATGAGTGTTTGAGGGGTGGCCTTCGTTGGACTCAATTTGACTCACTTACTATTTATAATAAGTGACTATTTCAGGAAAGTCAGGGTTACTATGTATAGCAAGGCACCTAAACAGGTTATGATTGCAATGCACAGTTGGTTTGATCAGATAATGAGGGATTTACTATTTATAGTAAGTCAGTGGTTGATAGAGAGGGACCCTTACTATTTTTAGTAAGGCAATAGGGTTCACAGTGGTCACAATGGTTAACTCACAGGTTCAGACGGAATTGAGAAATAATGAATATTTGTGGAATTATGTTATTTTAATTATTAATAAAGTGATTACTTTATTAATAATTATTTATAAAGTTAAAATGTCACTTTATATTCAATGGGGCCATAACCCTTCATTTAAGTGACTTAAAGTGCAATTAATAGATTATATTTTGGAGGCCAAAATATTAAAATAATTTATAAAGTCAATGCGCACACAAGTTACATTATTTTAAATGATATTAAAGTGCATTTATAATCTATGAGTATGAGTGCCCAAGTTTGAAGACTTATTATAAAGTTTTATTAAAAACCTAAAGTGGATTTAAATGTTATTAAGGAGATTGGGGTTATAAAAGCACATCAAAAAGCAAATCAACCTCATTATTGATGTTCATTTGTCTTTGCAAATTTGGTGTCTTGGGAATTTGTGCAATTGAAACAAGGGTTTCAGCTGTACCAGGGCATTGGAGATTGTTCAATCTTCATTGTTTTTTGCAGTTTTGGGGTTGTGAGAGATCAACTGAATTATTGCTTTGGAGGACTTCATACAAGAGTTCTATTTATGCTTCAGTTGGAGAAATACATCAAAGGTTTGAAGTTTTCTGAAGGTTCATTAATTGCAGACCCAAATATTCATCATTGGCTGCTATTTATACCAGATTTCAAGCATCAAATTGTAGCTACAGTCCAACGTCTCACCCAGATTTCTAATGGCTATCTTTGCTAGGCGGCTACATACAGGAGCTTATTTGGCATTTAATATTATTCTGAATTTACTCCAATAGTACCACGTGTTCACCCAGTAGTCTAGGCATTGGAAATTGTTGGATCATTTGCTGCTGTCTCAGAATTCCCAAGTGCTGATTTCTAGATTCTGCCAAAGTCTTCTATATTACTTCTGGGTATGAACATTGATGTTGGAAAGCATATTTGATCATGCACTGAACATTTAATAATATTGCAGCCATTGTTTTGCCAGTCATTGTATTTAAATTGCAAATTATATATATTATTCTTGCCTGACAACTTCTTCATTTTATTTATAAAAATTGCAAAACATCACAAAACCAAGCAAAAACACAAACATTTGCAAGTTATTGAATTGGATAACCCGAGGGGTTATCACAAGATGCATCCCCATTGACATAGGTTCTAATTTATAAGCAGGAAAACCATTTAATGACTCATGTTCGAGCAACTCCTTTTGTCTCAAATTCTGAAATTACTTGAACAAATTGCTAAAAATATTGGTCGTACTTTATTATTTCAGGTCCCTGAATGGGAGCAGGATTGGTCCAACTTGGAAAAGGAATCATATCTCAAATGTAATTATGATGGATATGAATTGACGGACCCAGATGTCCCGAAAAAGTTTTTAAAAGATTATATTAAAGAGGGTATTCAAATCAAGATTGTATATCCTTTTCGCTTGAGACCTTGGTATGAATCTAAATCTATTGGCACTGACCAAAAGACAACTGGTTTCTTAACCGTATGGAGGACAAATTGAAGTACCTTTCGGTAATCCACCAAAAGTGCCTTCTTTGTGGCAACCTATTGGCGAATGGACTTGGAATTATACGTCCGATCGGGCAAAACCTCTTATTGATCCTATTATCGAATCTATCCGCCAATTGAGAAAATTGATTAAATTGATAAATAGGAACATTCAGACAGAGGTCAACATAGATATTGGGATGAAAAGGAGATTGATTCGGACTAAGCCTACGTCTAATATTCAATTTTCTTTAGGGGTGGTTCAAAATGAACCATTTTCAATCCAGATCAAAAAATATTTGGATCTTCCAGATCCAGATGATTGGACAACCATGATGCATGATCGAATAAACCAAATGAATGAAGAATATCGTCTCAATCTAGATATTTATAATAAATTAAAAGCTGATTTTAAAAAGAGAATGGATCAACCTTCCCCTGACATAAAATCTAGATTGAAAAAAAAGTGGACTCGAATCAAAATTTGGCGTTTGCTTTTCCAAAAGAAAAGTATTGGGTTCATTAGGGAAAAATTGCCCTATTTTATGAAAGTTATTCATTTTAGGGTTAAATTAGCACTTATTGATCTCAATATAAGTATGTTAAATAGAATCGAGTCAAATTTGGAATTTTGGATGTAATTGAGTAGAAGTATTGAAGCAATTCAAAAAATATTGAATAGCAATAACCCAATTAGCAAAAACACTGAATCAAAATGCCAAGGAAAAGAAATATCCCAAGTATATGTATTTCACAAAATATGGCAAGAAATAAGAAATATGAAGGGATTCTATGCGAAAGATTTATTAGAATCAAAGGCATCATCTCCTTTTATCAAAAAAAATATAAAAGATTTCTTGCATTCTCAAGGAATATTGGATTGCAAGCATCTTGGAGAGTTAATGGTTAACCATTGGAAGCAATGGTTAAAATGGTGTCCTAGCTACAAAAATAGCTAGACATAAAAATAAGAGACCAAAAGGTAACCGGTTGGGATGGAGTGAATTTGCATCGTTTTTGGGAGAGAAGCGCTTTGCGTCTTTTCTAACACGACTCAAGAACCGGATCAAATGTCACAGATATGAGCTTTTTGCATATCGTTATCTGGATGATATGAAAGAAGATAATCACGAACCCGCAATTCAATATATACCGGAACCAAATTATCAAGCTATTACTAATTTTCAGAATTCTGGTTCTTCCAAGAAGAAGAATTTTTCTTCCAAAAAGAAAAATATTGATTCTTCCAAAAAGAAGAATGTCGATTTTTTCTTGGCACTAAGAAAAAATATTACAGGAAAAGTCGATATTACAAATTCCAATTCTGGTTGTTCCTAGATCTTCGAAAAAGAAAAAAAAAAGCAAACAAACTTGGTGATGTTTTTTCTCCGGATATCATGAGAAGACACATTGAAGAAATGTGGGAATTTCGAGAGATTCAAATACCAAAGGATTTTGATGTTGATGCTTTTGTTATTGAAAGTCTTTGAAAGAAGGAAGAAGAAAGGCTAAGCAAACTCACCCATCTTGAAGAAATTAAGGCAGCAAGGAGAAAACGAAGAGACGGACAACTAGAAACAAGGCAAGACATAAACATAAAATTACAGTCGGCAACTTCTCAAGAAGAAGTCGATAGATTGAGAAACGAATTCAAACGAGAGGATGATTCAAACAAGATGAAAAGAATGCTCGAATCAAAAGAAAGATTTATCAAGAAAGAGAGAGCTAGACAACTACCAAAAAGGGCTGCCAAAAAAGCTGAGCAACTCAAAAAGGAAGAAAGGAGACGTAAATTGGAGGAATTATGTCGGGAAAGAAAATGTTCAAAAAAAAAAGAAACGATTTTCTAATTCGAGACTTCACTAATATTTATCATCCCAAACAGCGCATTGATAAAATCAATACAGAAAATGTAGAAGCCCGAATAGCAATAAAGGAGATTATTTTGAAACAAGATGCTAAGAAAGCATCAGAGGGTGATAAGAAGGCATGGGACCGATTTAAATCCAAAATTGGATGAGAAATATAAATATAAAAAAGTAAAAAACCATCTGAAACCAAGACCAAACCCAAGCAAGCTAAACCCAATAAAGAAGAGATCAAAGATCCCAAAATTGAACAAGAGATCAAAGATCCCAAAACTGAATATGTGAAAGAGTGGAAACGCTTTCAATGGGAAGCAAGACGCCTTGCAAGGGAGGAAGAGTTGAAATAGGAGATGAAACTTTCAGGACAGAAAGAAGAACCCGAAAATGAAAAGGAAAAATTAGCGTATCGGGAAATGGCCAAAAATATTCGTAAGTGGAGAATCAAATTCGAGCTCGAAAAACTGCCACTAACTCCTTGGGTTTCCAAGTTCAAAAATGCGGCTCATTTTTTTGATAAAAATAAATTAGGCAACAATACTACTGTAGCCAACTTACTTTTTCCATATGCGGAAAACGAGGATCTTGACTTGGAATTATTGGAAACTGTATTGTATCTCAAAAGTTGCTTCCCGAAAGAAAATGATTTAGTTAGTGTTTTTGCCGAGGCAAGCCGAAGATCTATGCCACTTGTACCGGGGTACTTTAATGACTGATGCTTTGTATATAAGATTGCAAATCTTTTCTTAAAACTGAAGAAGAAAAAGATTAATGTAAATGTTTTTGATAGATCTCAACCACGAAGAAAAGGAAATCCTATTGAAGATGTAAATGAAAAAATCTCAAGTTCTTTCATTTTAGAAGATGTTTTTCTTCCAAGACGTCGTAGAGAATTGAGAATTTTGAATCTTTTGAATCTGGAAAACCATTTGGATCAGAGTGTAAGATTAAATGGTAAAGAGATACCAAATGACCAAGGTCTGATGAAAAGAAATGAACATCTGATCGTAGAGAAAAGGCAAAAGATAAGACGTTTTCTTTGGCCTCGTTATCGATTAGAAGATCTTATTTGCATGAATAGATTTTGGTGGAATACCAATAATGGTAGTCGATCTGTTATGTTGAGGGTACACATGTATCCCAAAATAGATCATTGAGAACATATTCAAAATAATTTGAATTTTATAAGACAGTTTTATTTTGATAAGGGAGATTTTTCAAAATTTGGTAAATCATACCAGAAGTTTCTTAGGTACGAAACATTTGCCAGTTTTTGGACGAAATGAAATTCTAAAGGTTGGACGAAATGAAGTTCTAAATGTTGAACGAAATGAAGCTATAAATGAGGTAAAGCATAAAAAAGAAAACTCTTTTTGTAGCATAAGTTCGTCTCCTTCTGACCGCCCCCCATCCCTGTACAAGGAGCTTCTTACGACACTTAGAAGAATAATAAGTTTGCTTAGAGATTCCATTATGGAATGGATAGGTTCCCTTTTATCTAAATTGAGAGATTTGATTCTAAAATCGATGAGACAACTTTTCTCTAAATTGAGAGATTTTGTTATTAAATGGATTAGTTCGCTGAGAGATTTGATTCTAAAATTGATGAGACAACTTTTCTCTAAATTGAGAGATTTTGTTATTAAATGGATTAGTTCGCTGAGAGATTTGATTCTAAAATCGATAAGACAACTTTTCTCTAAACTTAGACTTCGACTTAAAAGATTTATAAATCCCCTTAAAAAGAAACTGAAAAAATTGATAAATCCGCTTATAAATGAAGCGAAAACTAAACTTATCAACTTTAGAAGTTTACTAAGAAACCTTCTAAATGAAATCAGATTTAAACTTATCAATTTTCTCAGTTTCCTAAGAGATCTTATAAATGGACTATTAGTTAAGCTAGAAAAATGTTGACCTTTAAGTCGTTGGCAGAAAATGAAAATTTTTATTCTATATGTTTTTCAATCCTGTCTCCAATACATGATAATTGATGGGCTTGCTAAAATAATTCCATATTTGGACAGCTTTTTCAGAAGATAAAAATTAGCCACGATCTTGTACGTACGTGAACTGCTGGTTGCTTTAGTAAGTTCCTAAAGCAACCAGCCATAGCTGTGTAAGCCTATTCCTAATAAATCAACACCTAAGTAACATGTCCAAACTATAATAAATCCTAGAGAAGCAACAATTGCCGTTTTTTCTCCCTTCCAACCCCTGTTTATTCTAGTATGTAAATAAATTGCAAACAACATCCAAGTTATTAATGCCCAAGTCTCTTTTGGATCCCAGCTCCAATAAGATCCCCATGCTTCGTTGACCCATACTGCCCTGGAAAGTATACCTATAGTTAAAAGAGAAAATCCTAGACCAATGGCACGATAACTTAATTGGCCTAATTGGTTAGTCAAGAGCCATTTACGATAATTTAAAAATGGAAGGTAAAAAGTATGTTTCAATTCCTTTTTTTCTTGGTCGTGTGAATACCAATTTTTATTGAATAAAAAAGAATTATTCACATTAATAAAAATCTTTTGATTTATTTGGGACGTGATGACCAACAAAGCTATGGATGATAGGGATCCACATAAAAGAGTTGCATAACTGAGCAATATCATACTTACATGCATTATTAACCAATGAGATTGTAAGGCGGGTACTAACATTGCAGATTGCTGCA
>MU228022.1:4462822-4477334 GCA_018584345.1 Thuja plicata
ATTCGTTTCGTAAGAGAAAGATAAAATCGATTGATATGTAATCATATTGACATAGATCGAACAATGATAGTAATTTACTATATAGGTACTCCATAAGTACTAGATATATATCTATATGAATATTATACGGAAGTGAATTTCATTTTTCTGACAGCAAACTTGATCCTTATGTAATCTTCCCCCATGGTTACTGTGTCAAATAATCTCTCAAGCTCCTCCACCCAATCTACAAAGAGGTCTGGGTTTAATTCCTCCATAAAGTTTGCTACATCTGGCTTGACCCTTGCCCCTTGCTTGGTTATAGGTTGAATTAATCTTTCCTTTGGATGTTGAATTAGAGCTCCTCATACCTCCGCTACATCCTCAAATTCGTCATGTTGTAGTCTAGCCTTTAAAGCCCAGACAATTCCCATCAGTATTCAATGCTTGTCTAGTTTCCTGCCTACCAGCTTTCTGCAAGAAGATTGGTTATTATAAGTGTAATCTATTATCATTTGTTCTACATTTAAGTCCTTCCTTAGCTATCTTCTACCTTACCTGACCTCAACAAAATTTGATCCCTCTTTGAGCCATCTTTCTTCACCTAGTGCTCAATGTGATTTGGTACCAAACTGATGCAGTTAAGAAAGGGCTTCCAATTAAGAACCATCTATTCTCCGGATATTTCTCTGGCAGCATTCAAAAGAAAGCCTAGACATTTCCCATCAGGATCCATTGCGTGCCTAGTTTCCTGCCAACCAGCATTCTACAAAAAGATTGATTACTATAACTGTAGATGTTTCATGTCAAGTTGCTAACCGGATGCTATCCAAACACCACATCAATATCCCTTATAAGTCACCACTCAAACCTATGCACTTTATGCCCTTTGCTTGTCTGATGATAACTCCCAGCAGACCGTCTTAAAAGGTCTTGAGAAAAAAAGATATCCCCTTTTTTAACAACAGAAGCATTTAAATAAAAAGATGATGTTATGGCAGATATTTCATTCCCATCCAAAATGCAAAGGAACTAAAGAGTTTGGGTTGATTCAGATGCTAGATCACTGTTCAGAACTGATTTTGCATCTTTTCTCCCAAAAATGGGCTCATGCTCAAGTTGTGGAGGATAAAATGATACTCCTTGTAATATGACATTGCTGTTAATGCATCCAGGTATCATGGAAATGAGTTGCACTCGTGCATGTGAATGGACTGTTTGACAAAAAGTCAATGCTTAGTTAAAGCGGATCAACAAATACAAAACATTAGAAATAAGAACCCTATTATTATCATATTTTTGGGGTAATGCAGATTACTAAAGAACCCAGGGCTGCTCTGGTATCTAAATGCAATTTGGAATGCTGATGGTACATCAAAAAATTGCTGTCCAAATGTCTCAAGTGACATAAACTTAGCCATCTTAATAATTATTTTAGCTCCTGGATTTGGCCATCTAATTTTGTTAAGACATATGGAGCAATATGCTCACTAGTTGCTTACCATGTTTTGTTCTTTTTGGCAAAAGCTTAAGTATCTTTGGACTTCTTATCTTTAGTACTTACAAACTAAATGCAAATATATTTAAAAAATTCATTAACGAAAGTGAGCTCATATTTCAAACCTGCAAGACATCGTTTGTCTAATCGTTCCACAGGGTTGTTACAATAGGCTTCAAAAATTGCAAGTGATTGAATTTTGTTTTTATTGAAGCTTTCATCAACAGCAATTTTCTGAGTCAGTTGGAGACCTAGGGGAACATTTCAACAAGAGGATTGACGGAGTTAATTCCTGTCTGTCTAGTATTGATGACAATATTTTGCTTACAAAGAGGCTATTGGCATGCATTGCACCAGAGGAAAGGCAGGGGCATGGATGATCAATTGGAAAGTTTGGAGGATGAGGAAATAAAGGAGAGTGCACATGCATGACCTGCCAAATATGAGGATTGTATATCATCCCAATATCTACAAATTGAAATATATTGTCTCCCTTGTGTAAGAAATTAGCAGTTCCAGTTGAAAGGACACAGATAAAGTCGTGGTGGAAAGTCAACCGGAGAAGCTTGAATACCAGCTGGTAAGCTTGCAACACTGGCCTGACATATGGCAACAATTTCTGCCTAAATAGTCTTGCCTTGACTGGTTATCTGCAATTTTTTTTACTATATTGCTGGAAGATTGTTATCTTTCTATTGTAATTGAAGGATGCTATGTGGTCTTGTTAAATAGAGCAATCTAATATTATTAGGATGTTAATTTAGTAGGTTTCCATATTGGTCATTGTGAAGTATGGTCTCTTTGTTGCATCCTTCTAGTTAGAGCTTTTTTATTTTATATTATAGTGTATTTTTGTCCTGAGAAACTAATTTTATTATGATCAATAGAGCTAATTTTACCAATGGCCTACTGCTCTCTGAATGATGAAAATATTGGACGATACAATCCTCTTTTCCTATCCAAATATAATGTCATCTTGCTATTATGCCTTGCTAGTTAGTTACTATTATCATGAGTGTTACCTTTGCATTCTTGCTTTTGACTTTTTTAACATAATTTCTTTGCCATATTATAATACTTCTATTTTCAGGCGTATTCAAGTCAAGTTTTCAAACCCATATTTTATAAATATTAAAATTTGGCTCATTCTGTACTAGTGGACCAGGATTCAGTATTTGCCTAGTGTAATACGGCCTATGTATTTGATAAACATGTAACTTTAGTAGAATTTTTGGTTTCAGGTTGAAAGATCTTTATGAGAAGTGCCCAAAGGAGATAAATGCTTACTCAGGTTGCATGTACTATTATACCAATGAGTTTGAGTTATGTCGGAAAGAGCAGGAGCAATTTGAGCGAGCTTGCCCTCTGCACAAATGACTGAAGGTTTCCTTCAAGCGTCAATTCCACAGGGTCAAGCCACAACAAACCATATACTGATTTTGATTGTTGACCAAAGAGGAGAATCTCTCTTGGCACACTACAAAATTTTCCCCAATAAATTGATACAAGATGAATTTGAGGTTTGACAAAGACATTCTATTTGTTGTTTCTTCTGCAACTTTATTCTTTGCATGTGTGCGATAAATTGGACCCATGCTTTAATTAGTTTTGACCTTTCACTTTTTAGATGTTTTTCATCCAACCTAGTGTTGTAGGACAAGATCCTCAGTTGGCGGACTTTTTTAATTTGAAGATTGCTTCATCACCATGATACACTCAAGCCGACACCATATAACAATTTAAATTATATTTTCTACAAGCAAATTGGAAGCATTTAATTGTGCTCATGTTATTCAGTTCACCAGTAAAAGTCAGAATGTGATATAAAGTACACATAAATTTTCATCGTGATTTCTTCCCTTATAACAATTTCCACTGTAAAATTAACTTTAGTCACACGAATAATAGTTATATTTAGGAATTATCTAACTGTTTGGATTGATCAAGTATAAATGTATGTATTCCATCTTAATGCTTTCACCCATATGCCATCTTGTTCTCTAGGTGTCTTTTTCTTCTGAATGTGATGTGGGTGCAAGTATGCGAGGCCATGTATATTGAGAAGTACAGGTTTTAAACCATACAATCCTTCGATTATATATTTTTGATGGGCAACCGTTCAACCTCCAAAAAAGGTTATAAAAGAGTCCTGGTATTGCTTGTCCTGTCCAGGATTTACAGAGGATAAATTACAGAGTAAATACACATGAGTGACATACCAGAAGGCTAAGTATTGTCCAAAATGTCTTGCATATTAACACTGGCTCATAATAGATTTGGATTATTTTGTAGGATGTACGACTTACTATCAGTTTTTGATAAAATGACTTACTATCAGTTACCTTGGGTATTACTAATGATTTTTGACCTAGAATATTTTTTTAATGTATCTTCATGAATTGCTCAATTCACTTTCTTCAATTTCATCATTTTCACAATCTTTAGTAGTCATGATGACAAGTTATTCTCTGTTATGGACCTGCCACCTTGTTGTGAAAGGAGATTCACTTTCTTCAATTTCATCATTTTCACAATCTTTAGTAGTCATGATGACTAGTTATTCTCTGGTATGGACCTACTTATCTTGATTAACTTGTCACCTTGGAGTGAAAGGAGATAAAAATCCTTTCACACGATCTTGTGATAAATTAAGCAAATATAGCAATAATTGAGAAGTACCTTAGATTATGTAGCTGAGACAATAGCACTAAATACAATTATCAAAATAAGGAAGGCTGGAAAAGGGCTTAGCTTCAAATGCAATAGAGTAATTTGCTGAAGATTGTGCTTAGATGTTACATATTGGTATGCTGTAATAAAATTTATGCCTAGGGTGCTTTGGTAGACTGATACATGATCTACTTTTAGTTTTGAGTCCCTTTCACACGAAAATGTCATGGAATTAAGCACAATCCACATATTTGACCTTTGATTACACGAATTACCTGCACACTCTTGATCCTTGCAATCTATTTGCCTTGGTACTAAACCTGCAATGAAAACTGGTGTTTTGATGAACACATTATGTAGTCTGTCACTAATGTGTTAAGTTTTAGGATAGCTGCAAATGTAATAGCACTCTATGTTGTATGTGTTTTCCAAATGCAGCAATCTCTCTTTCATTTATATTGAGAATGAGGATAGGAGAGACATGTCCCATGATATGACAATTGAACACACACACACACGCACACACTCTGAATCATTATTATATTAATCCTCCTATACTCCCTCTTAGCTAGGGAGGATAAAATCCATCCAAGAGAGCCACTAAACCTTAATTGTGAAAGTTTTATTTTAGATATCACCTCATTGTGATATCAGAGATATGGTCTGACCAAGAATATCAAGTCTCATGATATTCACCATAACTCATAAAAATATTATCTCATGATGATGGGAGCATTGGCCACAAAATATCAAGTCACATGATATTCACCAAGTACTCAGAGTAATGACCTACAAACATCAAGTCTCATGATGTCCACCAAGAACTCAACAAATGTCCATAGGTAATATGCACTTACCATAGGAACATTCATATCATCTATCATGATCTGTTTCAACCATCATAAGATGTCTATCGCAATAGAAGATCATGGTCTATTTAAGGAACTCAATCCACCATGCAAGATATCTATCATGATCTGTTTCAGCCATCATAAGATGTCTATCATGATAGAAGATCATGTTATTGTAAGATCGTCACCTTCCAATAACTTTAACAAATACAAGTGATAATCATTTGGAAGTCGTCACTTCCTCATGATTTACACAGGGGGCAAGCCCATTAAAAACATGGAGTCACACACATGACATCCACCATGTGATGTAACTACAAGCCTTGCTCACAACCCTAACTTCCCTTAGGGTCTACTGTAGGCCTTTTCTCTAGCCTATCTTGGGTTCTTTACTAACCCTAGTTTCCAAGGATGCTTTTCTCAAGATCCTTCACCAATTTAGCTTGTGTACACCAACAAAGAAATCAAAGTATTCATCACATAGCCACATAGAGGTCTTCTTGCACCTCCTTCACTAAATGATCCAACATGTTCAAGATCAATCACATATGGAAAGGTAGGCTACTAAAATGTCAGTTGGATCCAATTCCAATGTCTCCAAACATAATTTGCAATAAGACTCTAATTGAGTTCAAGAAAACACTACAAATGCACCCAAATAGGGCTACAAGCAATTACGTCTAATTGGTCACCTTTTTGCATATAACTTCCAAATCTTCTTAACAAGATGAAAAACATAGTCCATATTTTACCACCCTTTTGGAAAACCTATAGGATTTTGTAGGTTTTGCTTCCCCAAACTATTCGTACAGTGGGTTGCTACATACATGCCTAAAATTAAGGGTTTCAAAACTTTTGGACTGTCTGCATAAGGTTTGTTTTCTTGGCATCCAAAACTGAACATCCAACCTTCTCCTTGGGCATGGGGCTTCCTTATCCATCTATCCTCCTCTCCCTTGGTTAGATTGAAGCATTCAATGCATTCAATCCTCTGAAATGCTCTTGCAGTGCTCTGTGTTCCCTAGCCGTGCACCACTGGCTCGCCTAGGGCATCATTGCAAAAATAACAAACAAGCTCTCCAGGGCCCATCCTTCTGCAAACATATGGTACAAGGAGTCATCTCACCTATTCCAAGAGCTCAAGCAAATGCCACGGTGGAATGATGAGCTATGACTCCATTTTCAAAACCTGCCTGGTTCAGATCAGCGACATGGCTTAAGACAAAAGATTTTACAAAACTACCAAGATTCAAACAAAATGCCTAAACAATGCTATACAGAATCCAAAGTACACCTACCCTATCATATGCACAAGTTACAGTACATAAACTAATCCATTAAAATACTTTAAAACAAGAAATTGCCTTCAATTGCTCAGAAAACTTGTAATCTCAAAAATTGCTCATTCACCAAAACTTCATCCAACCTGATACAAAGGTCGAGGGAGGCCTTATGTAGTTGATCATGACCCTAACTCAATGGTTTCAGATAGTTAGAAACCCAAATGCTTGAAAAGACATCATTGCAAGAAATGTTGTCAATGTTGTCAATGACAACATTGACAACTTTTACAACTTTTGGATTCTTGCATACAAACTTGGTCAACAACTCAAGAAACTTAACCAAATGCATATCTAGGCTAAGTAAACCATCACATAGGTCTCCTAAACATTCCCTTGTCCAATTTGACCCCTAAATGCATAAATGCCACTTTTGCCACAACATTGGCAATATGTAAACAGATTGACAAATTTGGACAACATTTTCAAAGGTCACTAATGACCTAATGAGGCCTCCTAATCTATCCCAACACACCCTAGGACACATCTAGGCCCATTATTTCACTAGTGGTTTGGCTAAGACCACTACAAGCCAAAAATCAAACTAGAAGTCCTAGGTTACCATCTAGCCTTACCTAGGTGCTCTTGCACCATACTCCCCCACAAAGGAAAGTCATGTCACTCTTGTGGACAAAATGTCTTCATAAATGCTCACCTTCTTGAAGTCTGTAGCTGCAATCTATGTTGCCTCTGAGTCTGACTTATTCTTCCACTTGATGAGGTGCTCCATGTACACCTTGTGCCTTGTAGACTTCTTAACCCTTGAATCCAGAACCTTATCTGCTTCCAGCTGTGGCTTGGGAGGTAATACAGTAGGTTCAACATCGCTTTTAATCCCCGGACTGTTCTGGTTATTCGCAGCTAATGACCCTTTGAATTTGATCAAGTCTTGGACATTAAAAAGAGGAGATATGCTCAAATTTGAAGGTAAATCTATCTTGTATGCATTAGCTCCATACTTGGCTATGATCTTGCAAGGTCCCACCCTCTTCATCTGAAGTTTAGTAGGCACACACTTCTGCAATCTGGATTTGTTCAAATGAACCATCACATAATCACCTACCTTAAACTGAATGTCGCTCCTCTTTTCATCTACCTTGGCCTTCAACTTTTATGTATTGTCTTGAATGATCTTCTTAACTTGGTCTTGGATCTTTTTCATGGTTTGAGTGAAGTCCTCAGCATGACCACTCCTATACTCCATGCCTCCAAGATCTCTAAGCTCACACACACCCCTTGGGTGCATCCCATAAACAACTTCAAATGGGCTTCTCCTTGTTCTGTTCTTGCTATCATTGTATGCATACTCTTCTTGGGGAATGACAACATCCCATGTCTGACCATACTCTTTAGTGAGGCACCTTAATAGGTTACCCAACACTTTGTTAACCACCTCAGTTTGGTCATCTGTCTGAGGATGGTAGGCTGAACCAAATGAAAGATTAGTACCTAACCTATTCGACAATGTTCTCCAGAAATGACTCATAAATTTGACATCCCTATCTGATACAATGCTTAGGGGCAGACCATGGATCCTCACAATCTCTTTAAAGAACAAATATGCTATATAGCTGGCATCATGAGTAGTCTTGCAAGGTATAAAATGACCCATTTTACTAAATCTATCAACCACAACATAGATGCTGTCATATCCCTGTTTTGTCTTGGGTAAACTCACTATGAAGTCCATGCTCACACACTACACTCCTAGGGCCTATTTGGGACTGGTAAGGGTTGGTACAAACCTATATTGCTTATTCCTCTTTTAGCTTTCATGTACACTACACATTGCTCAACATATCTAGTTACATCTCTTATCAACTTTGGCCAATGGTAAAACCTTTGTACTAACTCCAAGGTTTTGTTCACACCAAAATGACCACTCAAACTCCCATTGTGCTTCTCCTGTATGAGGTTCTCTCTCATTGAACCCCTTGGCACACAACTGATTACCCTTAAATAACAGTCTATTTTGCAAAGAAAAATTAGAAAACTTGCTATGGAAATGATTCTGAAAACCAGTACACACCATTTAGGCTTCAGCAAAGTCTTTATCTTCCTTGTAGAGATCTTTGGAACTCTCTATTCCAATGCTATTCAATTGAACTTCTTGAACCGTCAGCAACCTCCTACTTAGTGCATCTGCAACCTTGTTCAATTGCCCCTTCTTGTGCTTGATTGTGAATGTGAATGCTTGAAGGTATTCCATCCATTTTAGGTGTCTATTGCTTAGTTTCTCTTGGGTGTTGATATAGCTAAGGGCTTGGTTGTCAGTAAACACTACAAATTCCTTGGGTAGTAGGTAATGCCTCCATTTTCTAAGTGACTGAACTAAGGCATACAATTCCAAGTCATAAGAAGAGTACTTCTTTTTGGCATCATTTAATTTTTCACTAAAGAAGGCTACTGGCCTACCTTTTTGGCTTAACACACCCCCTCCTGCCATACCACTTGCATCACACTCTATTGTAAACAATGTTTCAAAGCTAGGCAATTTTAGGACAAGTTGTGTTGCTACTTGCTTCTTCAACATTTCAAGGACTTTCTTTGCTTCTAAAGTCCACCTAAACTTGGTTTTTACCCCACCCTTGGTGGTATCTAACAATGGTGCACAAAAACCACTGAAATTCCTAATAAATTTCCTATAAAATTGGGCTAACCCATGGAAACTTCTTACCTCAGTTGCTGTGGTAGGTGGTGGCCAGTTTAGGATAGCTGCAACTTTGTCTTGATCCATCTTCAAGGACCCCTTGGACACTACAAAGCCCAAATACACAAGTTCTTGCTTTAAAAATTCACACTTTTCAAGATTGATGGCTAGCTTTTCTTCATGTAACCTTTGCAATACAGTCTCTACATGCTTGATACGCTCCTCTCTTGTTTTGCTAAAAATCAATATATCATCAAGATATACCACTACAAACTTCCCCGTGTAGTCTTTGAGCACTTCATTCATGAGCCTCATGAATGTGCTCGGAGCATTTGTGAGCCCAAATGGCATCACAAACCACTTATACAACCCATATGTGGTCTTGAACGTTGTCTTCCATTCATCTCCCTCCTTCACTCTAATTTGGTGATAACCACTTTTCAAATCTAGCTTAGTGAAGTACATTGCCCCTCCAAGACAGTCCATTAGGTCTTCAATTCTAGGTATGGGGAATCTATACCTTATAGTAATTTTGTTTATGGCCCTTGAGTCTGTACAAAGTCCCCATTTTCCTCCCTTCTTGGATGCCAACACAACGAGGACTGAACATGGGCTAATACTCTTTTTGATCAACCCTTGATCCAAGAGTTCTTGCACTTGTCTTGCCAGTTCCAAGTTCTGATCATGGGTGAGCTTATAAGCTGCCTTATTAGGCAATGAGGCACCAGGTACAAAGTCTATCTGATGGATTATCACCCTTCTAGGAGGTAAGGTTGCAGGGGTTCCATCACTTACTATATCTTTATACTTCACAAGTAATTCTTGAATCTTTGATGGTAAGGGCTCCTTGACAGGCTTCTCTTCTTCCTTGGGCTTTAGAACAATAACATATCCTTCATAATCTTCATCCTTAAGGCCTTTTACAAACTCTTTTCCACTACACAACAAAATGCTAGGAGTCTTGGGCTGTGGCTCATCCTCTTCCAATAGAGATTGAATCTTGAAGGTTCTGCCTCCTTTCTTGAATGTTATGGAATTCTCCTTCCCATCATATATTGCACCACTGTCATATTGCCAGGGCCTTCCTAACAACAAATGGCAAGCATCCATTGGTAAGATGTCACAAAGCATCTTGTCCTTATAGCCTGCTATAGAAAACTCAACCCACGTTTGTTCATTCACCAACACACTTTGGCCTTTATTTAACCAGGTCACCTTGTATGGATTTACATGAGGTACTTTGGTTAGCTTGAGTTTCTTTACTGCCTCCTCTGATATGATGTTATCTGTGGAACCATAATCCACAATCACTTTACAAACTTTGCCAAGAATCTTGCATCTTATCCTGAACAAATCCCTCCTATGCTTGGGTTCATCTTTGACTGGCTGCCTTATCAACACTCATCTAAACATGAGATTTTCTCCCATCTCTGATTCTATATGATCAAGTTCAGGTGCCTTGACACTTGAGGTGTCCTCATGAGGATATGCAACTCTCTTGTCATGGTTTGATGTAGTAGGTTTCTCAAGGCATCTATATGCAGGGTGGCCCAATTGACCACAATTGTAACACTTCATACTTGCAAAGTATGAGTTGCTTCTACCTGACCCTCTTCCTCTACTAGGGCCTCCTTGACTACCCCTACCTTTAGTATAGCCCCCTCTTGGAGTAGTTTCATTGCTATGCTCTGTCAATTTGGTTTCACCTTGGTTTCTTTGCTCATTGCTTCTGCCTTGATAACCCCCTCTTTGACCCCGTTGGTCTCTTCCTCTACCTCTGCTTTTGAAGTTAGAGTCACCTTTCTTTCTATTCTTTTCCTCCACCCTTAGAGCTAGTTGGTGACACATTTGAACTGTAGTTGGTGTCCATAAACGTTTCTCTTCTTGGATGTTCCACTTTAAACCCCCCAAGTACCTTGCTACCTTTATTGGTTCCTCTTCTTGCTGCTTGGACCTAAGGCACAATCTCTGAAACTCCTCTATATAAGAGGCCACATCCATGTCTTTTTGCTTCAGATTTTGCCTTTTCCTGTGGAGTTGAATCTCATAGTCCTCTGGCAGATAGTTCTCTTTTAGCTTGGTCACCATTGCATTCCAATTTGCTATAGGTTTCTTGCCCACTCTAATCCTCTCATCTTGAAGATACTTCCACCATGTCAGTGCTGCCCCTCTAAGTCTTGACTTGGCCACCTTGAGCTTCTGTGCCTCTGTCACACCTTCACATTCGAAATGGTTCTCCATTCCTTCAATCCAATCGATCACTGCTTCAATGTCCATCTTCCCACTAAACAGGGTTATACCTTCCAATGCCTTGCCACCTAGTGCTTTGATGGCCTTCAAGAATGGTTCTTCATTCAATGGAGGGTTTGGTTTAGGGATGGAATCCTCTTCATCTACTTTCTTCTAACCTCTATCATGACCTTCTAGGTCTTTGTTCCTAACTGCCTCAACAACTTCTTCTAGCCTTATCTTCATTCCTTCTAAGGCTTCTTCAAGGAGTCTATTCTTCTCCTTTTTCTCATCCACCTCTTTAGCTAGCTCTGCATTAGTCACCATGTTTGACTCTCCCATTGATTCACCAGTAGTTGCAGACATACAACGTTCTCCGAAATCTTTAACTTGCTCTGATACCAATCTGATGTAACTACAAGCCTTGCTCACAAACCTAACTTCCCTTAGGGTCTACTATAGGCCTTTTCTCTAGCCTATCTTGGGTTCTTTACTAACCCTAGTTTCCAAGAATGCTTTTCTCAAGATGCTTCACCAATTCAGCTTGTGTACACCAACAAAGAAATCAAAGTATTCATCACATAGCCACATAGAGGTCTTCTTGCACCTCCTTCACTAAATGATCCAACATGTTCAAGATCAATCACATATGGAGAGGTAGGCTACTAACATGTCAATTGGATCCAATTCCAATGTCTCCAAAACATAATTTGCAATAAGACTCTAATCGAGTTCAAGAAAACACTGCAAATGCACCCAAACAGGGCTACAAGCAATTATGCCTAATTGGTCACCTTTTTGCATATAACTTTCAAATCTTCTTAATAAGATGAAAAACATAGTCCATATTCTACCACCCTTTTGGAAAACCTATAGGATTTTGTAGGTTTTGTTTCCCCAAACTGTCAGTACAGTGGGTTGCTACAAACATGCCTAAAATTAAGGGTTTCAAAACTTTTGGACCGTCTGCATAAGGGTTTGTTTTCTTTGCATCCAAAACTGAACACCTAGCCTTCTCCTTGGGCATGGGGCTTCCTTATCCATCTATCCTCCTCTCCACTGTCTTGGATTGAAGCATTCAATCCTCTGAAATGCTCTTGCAGTGCTCTGTATTCCCTAGCCGTGCACCACTGGCTCGCCTAGGGCATCACTGCAAAAATAGCAAACAAGCTCTCCAGGGCCCATCCTTCTGCAAACATATGGTACAAGGAGTCATCTCACCTATTCCAAGAGCTGGGGCAAATGCCATGGTGGAATGATGAGCTATGACTCCATTTTCAAAACCTGCCTGGTTCAGACCAGCGACAATGCTTAAAACAAAAGATTTTACAAAACTACTAAGATTCAAACAAAAGGCCTAAACAATGCTATACAGAATCCAAAGTACACCTACCGTATCATATGCACAAGTTACATTACATAAACTAATCCATTAAAATACTTTAAAACAAGAAAATGCCTTCAATTGCTCAGAAAAATTGTAATCTCAAAAATTGCTCATTCACCAAAACTTCATCCAACCTGATACAAAGGTCGAGGGGGGCCTTATGTAGTTGACCATGACCCTAACTCAATGGTTTCAGACCGTTAGAAACCCAAATGCTCGAAAAGACATCATTGCAAGAAATGTTGTCAATGACAACATTGTCAACTTTTACAACTTTTGGATTCTTGCATACAAACTTGGTCAACAACTCAAGAAACTTAACCAAATGCACATCTAGCCTAAGTAAACCATCACATAGGTCTCCTAAACATTCCCTTGTCTAATTTGACCCCTAAATGCATAAATGCCACTTTTGCCACAACATTGGCAACATGTACACAAATTGACAAATTTGGACAACATTTTCAAAGGTCACTAATGACCTAATGAGGCCTCCTAATCTATCCCAACACACCCTAGGACCCATCTAGGCCCATTATTTCACTAGTGGTTTGGCTAAGACCACTACAAGCAAAAAATCAAACTAGAAGCCCTAGGTTACCATCTAGCCTTACCTAGGTGCTCCTGCACCACCAATCCTCACCGCAAAGGATGGAAACAAGGGATTTCACCTTGAACTTCTCTCACAGAGAAGAACTCATTGAGAAGATATCAATCTTTTGATCTTTTCATCCAAGATTGCTTAAGATAACCTGTTAGACTCCCTCTGAATCTGATATCAGTCTTCTGTGCTTCTCGTCCAAAGTTACCTCTAAAGTGCCAGTCTCCCTCTGAATTTGATATCAAGCTTATGAGCTTCTCGTCCAAAGTTACCTCTGAAGTGTTAGACTCCCTCTGAATATATCTGATATCAATCTTCTGAGCTTCTCGTCCAAAGGTACCTCTGAAGTGTCAGACTCCCTTTGAATCTGATATTAATCTTCTTTTCCTGCAAGAGCATCCCCGAAAAGATCAAGGCAAATAGATCTTATAGTACATATATAAATATAGACGAGAGAGACTACAATGAGTAGATAAATGTAATATTCAAGGATAATAAATACTTTTCTGCGCATCAACATCCTTGACACAAGTTGCTTCAATGAAGGTCCATATGCAACAAATCAGAATATGTCTATAAAGATTGAGTTTTCCAAAGACCCTTTCCTTAGGGCCCAAAATCTCTACCAACCCCTACCAAACTCTTCAATCACTCCATTTGCTTCTTACCACTCTGCTACAATTCACTTGACCTTATTCTTTGCACTTGGTGTGGACAAAAGTCTGCAACATAACTTCACTCACTGGATTTCACATAGACCCGTACACAGTCGGTCATAACTTTTAAACCCCACACGTTCTCTCCAATCGCTCTAGTGAGATTCTTCGCAATTTGTTTATCACCAATATCCAAAATGCAGAAAAATTCAACAGTGTATTTGTGAGATATGGTCCCTGTACTGAGATTGAATTTTTTGGGATAGTCACACATTCACCATCAAGAAACTACTCTCTTACATTTGCAATCTGGCTCTGATACCATGTTAAGTTTTAGGATAGCTTCAAATGTAATAATGTGTTTTTCAAATGCAACAATCTCTGTTTCATTTATATTGAGAATGAGGATAGGAGAGACATGTCCTATGAAGGGACATGTCTATTCATTATTATGAGATTAATATAATGACAATTGATTATGTAACCACACACACACACACACACACACACATGTAATATCTCTGAATAGGCGCACACACACACACACATAATATCTCTGAATAGACACACACATAATATCTCTGATTCATTATTATATTAATTTCTCGTAATACTATTTTAAATATATATATATATATATATATATATATA
>MU228022.1:4485573-4503818 GCA_018584345.1 Thuja plicata
CCTATGGAAGGAAAGTATTCTTCAAAGTAAAAGAATATGCACATAATGAGGGAACCAAACTTACAAGTGTCTGTCCTTGAAGATCTTATGGTGTTCATGTTCTCCTCAAGTTGATTCAACAAAATCTTTGCAAGATCCATCTTCTTTCCTAATTTGATGATCTTGTAGGCTGTGCTCATAGCAGTGCTTGCTATGCTGTTCATTCTGCTGGCCTGAAATATTTTGTATCCTACCACACATGCACCAAACTTGAGTTCCTCATCGGTGATGGTGCTAACCTTGAGACCTCTTTTGTGTGATTTTTCTCCTGTTAACTTTTCCACTTCCTTCAAGGATGGATGCTTGTGAGCTTGTGGCTTGTCGGTTGTGGGATATCTAGTAACTGCATGAATAACATATTTTGTTATTCATTTTGGATCATTAAGCCATAATGTCTGGCTATGCATTCTATTGAGAACTATCCGTATCCATTCAGTTTTAAAAACCCTGGGAAAGTGTAATGCATTCGTGAGACCTTTCACTTCCAGATGCTTGTGCTCTTCTTTCAGGTTTCCAGCTTCATCAAATAGTTCCTTATAGGAATTGTCTAGGTCTAGATCTCCTAATTCTAATATTTTTCAATGAATATAGGACCTTACGTCCTCTACCAGAAAAACCGTAGGTGAGATTTTGGAGAATGCTCTGGAATCATCAGGTTGTGATGTAATTTCTGGGTGCAACTTGTATTTAGGTTCAACACAAGTGTTGTTGCTAATAAGATTGATCGTTTTCTTCTTATCCTCTTTCAATTTTTCAATTCTTGAAGTAGATGCCATCGTTTTTAGAAATTTAGGGCTTTCCGTAACTTTAAACAATGCGGTCTGTGATTGTAGATACTTACTAAATTTCTGTGATCGCTTGTGAATCCTTTGAGTTGTGTTAGAATCTTACTGAGGTCACACTTCAATCTGGTCTTCAATCGCTCTTCTTAGCTCTGCTTGGTTGCTCGAAAATCGCGGGTGCAAAATGAGTTCTTCCATTGTGCTTTTATAACTTTTGTGCCCTATGTTGTTATTAATGCCCAACAACTCATCGGTATACAAAGACTGAGTTCATCGGTTGAGGCATAAATAACATCTTCGGTGTAGGCGCAAAGTGTCGAGGTTGCTAGCAGCTTCGGTGACTTCACCGATGATTGTCGATAAAGTGGCGACGACAACTCTCGTCGGCTCAAAGATCACCAATGTCCGTTTGTTACACTTAGCGACTTGGCTTTTGTGTAATGCACGAAACATTTCGGTATGTTAACTGTTTTGTGTGTGTTCACCGATGCTAATTTGTACCCATTAACCGATGGTTGTTTTTTAATAATATTACAAGTAACAATATAATGCATCTTCAATAATGCTAATTTGTCTATATGAACAATATGTAATGGAACTGATGCATAATATAACTTTTCATAATGCAGTTCCATACTTACTTGTGCAATTTAGTTGGGGATTGCGATGCCACCAGATCCATTGGATGGGGCGTCATCATTTGCATTGCTTGTTCTAGCACCTTCAGTGTTTGTAGCTTTTACCCACATCTTGTTTCTCATCTTCTTGATGTCATCAATGGTGTTTTCATTGGGATAAGTGCTTGTTTCTGTCAGTCGGTCTTTGCAGTCTTTTATCACATGTACAACCTTATGACAATGTAAACATGCCATACCTAGATTGAACCATCATCTTGGTCTTCTAGTCCATTGTCTCATACAGTTGGCAGATATATGACCATAGCTTTCACATGCTTTGCAATTTACCCATGTGTTGTAGTACCAAACATATGAGTTACCAACTCTTGTCGGTTTGTAGCCATTATCAGGTTCTTATGGTGTCCATGCTTTCTTATTCTTTTTCTAGCACTCCTGATGTGTATGTCCATTCATTTTGCAGGTAGGACAATATTTGTCAATGTAGGTTTCATTCTTTGGATTTGTCACCTTGGATCTGCATTCATATGCCTTATGTCCTTTCTTGTGACATTTATAACAATTACCAATGAAAGTAGATTGTGATTGAGGAATACCTTTCATTTTGTTTCTGCAAATGTTTGAGGTGTGGCTTGGTTTTCCACAGTGATTGCATGACAACTTCTTGGTTCTTGGAGTTGCATAAATATTTATTTGATCTGATTGATTAGATGATTCTCCATTGTTGGTGTACCCTATTCCTATGTAGTTGTTGACTCTTCTTTGTCCGTCAAGGAAATCATCCATTCTTTTATTGCTATCTTCAGCTTTCTTGATCAATTCATTGTGCTGATTCTGAATTTTGACTTCATGCTTTAGCTTCTCATTCTCTTCCCTTAGCTCATCGATGATTTGTATTCTTTCAAAGAGTTCAGTATTTAGTTTTTTTGCCTCTTGATTCATAAGAATAATCTGGTTGGTAATCTCATGGTGATGATCGGTAAGTCTTTGAATCTCTGATTCTTTTTCTTGTAGCTTCTCTATAATTTTCCTCCTATCATTAATAGCCAATGTTCTCTCTGATTCAACTTTTCTTGAATCATTCATGACATCAATCATTTTTACCGTCTGAGTCTCTTGACCGATTTGCAGCATCTTGTTTGCTCTGTCAGATGTAGATTGACTTCTTATAGACTTGTGATCTCTTCTACTGATGTGTCTGATGATTTTCTTGTTGACGATTCAACATAGTTGAAGTAATATGGAATCTACTCTTCTTGATAATATTTTTCATTAAGCCTAGTTTCCATAATCTTTCTCTCATCAAGAAAATTTCTCATGCTTACTCTCGCCTCTTTGTACTGCTCATAGTAAATCTGAATTTGTAACTGCTCATTCTCAATAGTATTTTCCAGTCTGTACTTTTCCATTGTGTTGATCTTTTCTCTTAAGTCTTGAAGATTTTCAAGAAAGAGACTTAGCTCTGATACCAATTGTTGGAATTATTAGAATGATGTATTGAGAGGGGAGGGGTGAGTCAGTACCTCTAAAACTTTTTATGTGGTTGGCCCATTAACCTTTGTGTCATCAGATTTGTATATTCCTATCTATCTGTTCATCTTTCTTTATGTGTGTGAAATCATAATATAAGTTCTATACATGTGTAAACATTCAAGAAATATACATGAAAGTAAATAACACATAACACATGATATGATATCGCAGAAAACTTCTATTAGGAAGTAAAAACTGCGGTGGGGATGTCTACCCACAAAACTTCACTATTTGCAGATAAGAAGGGAGACGGTTAAGGCTTACAATTTGATCACTTCTGATGATCTATCATGTTAGGAGTATTAGAGTGCATACCTATTAGGATCTATTTCGTTTGAAGCTTTAGCAACACTGTTAAGTGTGCACTTTGTTAAGAGATTTATCAAGAATTATTAAGTCCACCTTCTACAAAAGGATTTTAGATGTGATGCACTTGTTAGAATGCACCTACAATATAAATGTTGATCTGATAGTATATGCAATCTCTAATTGCTGATAACAGATCCTGTAAAGCTTACAATGTAAATATAATCACCTTGGGTGATTGAGTGATACCTTGTCTAGCCTCGTCAGTAGCCTTGCATGTGTTCTTGAGAACTGATATGATTTGTTTTTGAACTTTGCATGAATTATCTTCTACTACTTAGATGCTGTCCATGGCTACAATAATTTATCCATCTTACTTCAAGTCTCCATTACAAATGATTGAACATCTATTTATACTAGTTTCTTGGTCTATTCTTGATTCACGCTTTTCAAATTAACTCTAGATCCAAGGTTTACAACTTGACCTTGATATTTAGTTAGTTATGTTTTAGATCCGTTAGGATGCTTTAAAATATTCACAATATGCTTGCTTGACCCTCAAGTAAAGTTTTAAAACAAATAAAAACTCTATAAATAGAATTACAATGTTTTATTTGACGTGGAAAGTCAGATCCACTTTTTGCGGGTTTTGTAACTGACTGTCGATTCTGATGGTCGGGCCTTTTTGTCAGTCTGTCGGTTTTCTTTCATTCTTTTCTCTGTCGATTTTCTGCTCCGTCGGTGTCCCTTTATTGAACCGTTCGTCAGGTTACTGCCTTTTCTGTTCTGTCGGCGATGTTCACAAAACTATGCCATCGGTGATGTCCTTTATGCTTTGTCGTCGGTTGAGCTCTAGTTAATGTTCGTCGGGAAATTATATACTTTAGCATTTTCATGATAGACATTGTCATCTTGTCAGGTATGCTTGTTGTCTGTCGGTTATGCCTATACTGATGACCTTTATCATGTTTTTCACTTAAGTATACTAATGGCGAAACTTAATGTCATCACATAGCAACCAGAACATGTCTACACCATGGAAATAAACACGCAAGACTCCAAAACATCTGTATTGATAATTGCATATAGGACACCGCTGTATATTATATGTTGTCATCAATGAAAAACATACAATCAACAATTTGAACAGAAGCAAATCTGCAACAATCTCCCCCTTTGACATTGATGACAACATATGATTAAAAATACCATCAATCCAAAAATGATTCCTTTCATTTTACAATCTTCTCAATATCCTCATCAAGGGTTCCTCTTCACTGCTGCAACTCCTCTGACTATGTTTTTATTTTCATGACTATATACTCCTCTAGAGTATATGCTCCCCCTTACTATATACTCCCCCTTTGACATTAATGAAAAAGGGTGCCAAACACAAATAAGCACATGTACTACTCTAGAAGTAGAGTAGTCAACCATTCATCAGTCACCAGTGACTGATGTTCTTTGATGCAAATTCTAATCAGACTCAGGAAAGGGATTTACTTCCAGCTTCTCCCTGAGATACTTAAAAGTATCTTTTGATAAAGGCTTTGTAAAAATATCTGCTAATTGTTCTTTAGTGCTCACATAATCCAACTTTACTTCTCTGTCTGCAACATTTTATCTTAGAAAGTGATATTTGATCTCAATGTGTTTTGTCTTTGTGTGCATCACAAGATTCTTTGACATATTGATAGTGCTAGTGTTATCACAGTGAATAACAATATGATAATCAATCTGAATACCAAAGTCTTTAATCATCTGTTTGATCCAAATCATGTTTGAACAATTCAGTGCTGCTGCAACATACTCAGCTTCTACTATCGACTAAGAGATACAGTTCTGCTTCTTTCTTGTCCAAGTAACCAACCCATCTCCAAGAAATACTGCTCCTCATGAAGTACTCTTCCTATCATCAACACAACCTACCCAATCTGCATCTGTATATACGTGAAGTTGTATATTCTTTGAGTTAGGATACCATAAACCATAGTCTATAGTCCGCTTTAAGTATTTGAATATTCTTTTTATTGCCATTAGGTGATTTTATTTAGGTTCAGCTACAAATCTTCCAACAATGCCAACTGCATTGGAAATATCTGGTCTAGTTTGAGTAAGATATATGAGTTTTCCAATCATATACTTGTATAGTGTTTTGTCAACTGCTGTAGAATCATCATCTTTAGAAAGCTTGTTTCCTGTTATCATGGGGGTGCTTACTGGTTTGCAGTCTTCCATTTTGAAAGTTTTCAATATCTCCTTCACATACTTAGACTGATTTATGAATATGCCTTTGTCTGTTTGTTTTACATTCAATCCCCAAAAATATTTGATAGGTCCAATCATGCTCATTTCAAACTCACTTTGCATCTCTTTGGCAAATTCTACACTAAGCTTGTCATTACCTCCAAAGATAATGTCATCAACAAAAATAACAAGAAGTAGTAATCCTTTGTCTGTCTCTCTTATGAATAAGTTACAATCTACTGCTCCTTTTCTGAATCTGATCTTTGTTAAGTAACCATCAAATCTCTCATACCATGCTCTTGGGGTCTATTTAAGTCCATAAAGTGCTTTCTTTAGTCTGCATACCATGTCTGGTTTGTCTGATAGATTAAATCCTTCAGGCTGTTCTATGTAAACTTCTTCCTTCAATTCACTGTTCAGAAAAGCTGACATGCCATCCATTTGATATACTTTAAAGTTCTTAAATGTTGCATAGGCTAGAAACAACTTGATAGCTTCCAGTCTTCTCACAGGGGCAAATGTATCAGTGTATTCTAGTCCTTCTCTCTATGCATATCCTTTACATATCAGTCTTTCTTTGTTTCTTACCACTGTACCTTCTTCATTCATCTTATTCATGAATATCCACTTCGTTCCAATCACATTCTTGTCACAAGGTCTAGGGACCAGTTCCCATGTATCATTCTTGATTATCTGATTTGATTCTTCTTGCATAACACTTTGCCAATCTGAATCATTGCACGCATCTTCAGCACTTAAGGGTTCAATATGAGAAAGTAAGCATACCTCTTCATCAACGGTTGAACCTTTTGCTCTGGATCTTGTCAAGACTTTAGCGCTCTGATTTCCAATGATGTCTTCCTTAGAGTGGTATTTGGATGTGTATTTTGAGTTTTTTAGGAGTGACACTCTCATCTGTAATATGTGATTTTTCTTGACTTGGTTCAGGATTGTTGCATGAAACATCAATACAGTCAAACATCTCTTCAATAACTGTGTCCTTACTGATAGGTCTGGGTTCATCATCAATCATGGGAGCACATTCATAGTATCTTTCTTGAGTCATAAACTTCTCATCAATCTTTAAATGAGTACTTTCAACGATTTTCTTCAATCTTAGATTAAAACATCTATAGGCTTTGCTTTTCGTAGAGTAACCAAGAAAAATACCTTCATCACTTCTAGCATCAAAATTGCCAATACTATCATCTCTCTTGATGCAACACTTGCTTCCAAAGATTCTAAAGTATTTTACAGTAGGTACATTAACAAACCAAAATTTATAAGGTGTCTTGTCTGTGCCTGGCCTTAACTAGATTCTATTGATAGTATAGACTGTTGTATTGACCATATCTCTCCAATAGGTATGGGAAAACTTTCCTTCAATCATGATAGTGTGCGCTGTGTCAAGTATTATCCTATTCCTTCTTTCTGTAATCCCATTCTGCTGAGGGGTTCTAGGTGCACTTAACTATCTTTTGATTCCATGTTCTTCGCAGTAATCATAAAACTGGTCAGAGGTAAATTCTCCTCCTCTATCAGATCTTAGACATTTTATCTTTAATCCAGATTCATTTTCAACTTTAGCTTTGAATACTTTAAACTTCTCAAAAGCTTTAGATTTGTCTTTTAAGAATGCAACCCACATCATCCTGGAAAAGTCATCAACAAACAAAATGAAATACCTCTCTCCATAGTATGATCTTGTTTGAGTGGGACCACATAAGTCTGTATGCACTAGATCCAATTTGTTTTTTGCTGAATTCTGTTTACTTCTGAATGAACTCCTTTTACATGCTTTCCCATGACACATTCCCTGCACATAGTATCAACTGGTCTTGCAATACTTGGAAGGTCTCTTACTGCCTTTACATTACTTATCTTTACTATATTGTCAAAATTGATATGACAAAGTCTCTTGTGCCATAGCCAACTGTCATCCACTTTTGCAACAAAACAACTTACTTTAGAGTTAAGTTGGAAAACATTACCTTTGGTCTTTGAGCCTGATGCAATCATGTCTCCTTCTTTGTTTTTGATAATACATCTATTGTTCTTGAATTCCAACTGATATCCTTTATCTAATAGTTGTCCAACACTTAGTAGGTTATGATGCAAACCATCAACATAAAGAACATCATCTGTCTTGTTCTTTCCATATAAGGTGATAGATCCTCTACCTATGATAGGTTTGGGAGTGTTATCTCCAAATCTAACTATGCCCCATTTGTACTTATCTAGATGTACAAATATGTCTTTGTCACCTGCCATGTGATGTGAACACCTGCTATCAATGATCTAGTCAGTTCTGATGTCTGCTTTGGAAACTAATGCTAACTCTTGTGTTTTATTTTCATCTTCATTGTCCATTTCTTCAAGCATTTTATCAATGTCTTTAATGGCAAGGAATAAAATTTTATCTTCTCCCTAGTCATCATCAGTTACACCATCTTCAACATGATAGCATTCTTTAGTATATTTGGGCTTGTAATCTGATTTGAATTTCTTGACTCTTGTAGGACACTTGGATGCAAAGTGGCCAACTTTTTTGCATGAAAAACATTTGAATGGTAGTTGTCCTTCATATTTCCCTTTACCTTTTCTTTCCTTCTTAGCAATCATAGCAATGATTTCTTCTAGTTCAGTATCAACTTATTCTTTTTCATTATTACTAGAGATGATCAATGATTTCTTACCATGGATTGAGGCTTTGAAAGTTGTTTCGATTTTAGGTTCTGTCTTCAATCTTGATATCTCAAATGGATATATTTTGCTAATTAGGGTCTCTCTTTTGAATTCCTTTGAGAATTGCATGGTTTCATCCAAGATGTTAATCTTACTTTCATAATCTGCTGTCAATGTGGTCATCAGTTTTTTCATTATATCATCCTCTAAAATTTCTCCACCATTGTTCCTGATACCTGATATTGCTTCATTAATCCTTTGATTTTAAGATCTGATGTTCTCTTCAGGTAGCATCTCTAAATTATTGTATATTTTCTTCCATGTCTTTCTGCATGCATTCTTTGCTTGGATGTCTCCTTCAAACATATCTTCTAAGTATTTCCAGATTGAATATGATTTTTCTGCCTTCTTGATCTCAGAAAATTCACTGTCAGATAGGGCACTGATTAGGACTTCCTTGGCAATTGCACTATGAGTGAATACTTCTTTTTGTTTATTTGTAGAGTCTTCTTCTACAAGGTCTTTCAAAGTGGGAACATCAATTACATGAGTAGCAATCTCATAGATCTCAAAACCAACGCACTGAAGATGTGTTATCATTTTGTTCTTCTAGTCAAGATAGTTCTCTCCATCAAACTTAGGACTCTCTTTCCTGAAGTACGCCATTTGATCTACCTTAAGTTGTTAGGCTTTCTCTCCAAGGCACTTGGCTCTGATACCAATTGTTGGAATAGTCCCAAGGGATAACTGAGGCGGGGGGGGGGGGGGGGTGAATCAGTTATCAGCTAGTTTAGTTCTTTTCTCAAATTAATTACAAAATAACATTAAGCATTAACACATTTAGATAAATCAAGATAGAATACAACAATTTTGGTTACGGGGAAACCAAATAGGTAAAAACCATGGTGGGAATTAGCACCTACAAGTAACTTTACTTGAGTATAATAATCCCTGTTAGAAGATCTTACAACCCTGTTAGGAGTGTTTTACAAATAACCCTGTTAGGGGTGAGGACTCACTATCCAAACAACTCACTGCTAAAATGATGAAGACTGCAATCTTCAGTAAAACAAATATACACTATATCTGATAAATGTGAATAGACCTGCTGTGTTGATTAGTTCCAATGAATTATAATCTTATTCTTCTTATTGACATAGATCTTCAAATTTTACTGTCTAACTTTCTGTTCTGCTCTGTCTTATCTTTTTCACTTCATTTTCCACTCTTAGCGATCACATTTTGATTGCTATATGTATCTTCCCCAAGGATAAGGTCACGACGACTTTAGGAAATACTTCATCAACTTACTTGTCGGCTTAACTAAGCACACAATCAAAATTAGGATCGCGCAACTCAAAATGAATAGATGCATTGCTTCACATAGTCGGCTCTACCAAATTGACTCAATCATCACACTTTTGTTAGAACAAGTTTAGCACCTTTGGATAATCATCATTAACTTATAACTAAACATGAATACAAACACACATATCCCGAAGATAGGCGCAACTCAAGAAACAATGTAAATACGTCGACTCTTAACAAATGATCTTCAAAAACTGTAACTGCCAAAACAGATTAACATAACTCCACTGAAACTACATATATGAATTTGCGTGAATGCACATAGCAACCCAAAAATGTCTACACCATGGAAATAAACATGCAAGGCTCCAAAACATCTGTACTGATAATTGCATATAGGACACCGCTGTATGTTATATGTTGTCATCAATGAAAAACATACAATCAACAATTTGCACAGAAGCAAATATCCAACATAAACAAATTGATATTCATAGGTCAATGTGGTAGCCATCTAAATTAATGAGGTAATCACTATAACCAGTCATCAAATGAGAGTTAGTGATATAAGAGATGCAAGGAATTGGAGAAGATAACAAAATAATAAATTAAAGATATGACATTTAAAACTCAAAAATCATGTAATAAATTTCATCTATAACATATAATAATTATATATAAACTTGAAAGTGCACATGAAAGGGGAAACATGGTGTTAGCTAATGTTGGCCCTACCATCAAAGGAAAAATTAAATGCTAAAAGCCTAAGCTTGGTTAGGTGTCATGGAAATGTGAGATATAACATATACATATGATAAGCATAAAGATGGTAAAACACATGGTTGCATGTAAAAATGGGAAACAAGGCATCAACTAATGTTGCCTATAGTGTCGAGAACAACAATATTAAAAAGCCAAAATACTTATGAAATCACATAATATTGGATATGTGTCATGAACATTTGAGATATACATATGATAAATATAAGCATGGTAAACACCCAATTATAAACATAATAAGATCACGTACAAGCCAATATAAGTAATTGTAAAGGGATGAGAAACTTGACATAAATTATAGACAAATGCATATGACATAATTTGGAAGGCGAAATAAGAATTAAAATATCAGGCATACAAAAAGGTAAAAAAGTCAAAATTGAAATACAAAGCCAACATGACTTGTTTTTGTCAACAAGAGAGTGATTATCAATCACTCCTTATTTTGCACCATCTTGATTCCATAAAATTTACACATATACATTACAATAAATAATTAACATGAACCACATGTCATTTTAAAGTCACTTATGTCAAAATGCACCAACAAAGATTTCTTTGTATCATTTTCTTCTAACGAAGAGCATAAACACACAACAAACATAAAGTGGTTTCATATATCAAATGCTCAAAGTTTCAACCAATAAAACTAGAAATATTTTATCCTCAATAGAACATCCTCATCCTAATATAATCACAATGACACTCTTCTCATGTTGATTACTGTGCAATTCTACACAAATTGCACTCCTATACAACTCAACTTCAACACATTTCATGTTGTAATACTCTATTGTGCACATTCTTTGTGCCAAGATACAAGTACATTGTACATGAATAATTTTTTATAGAACGACTTCATGTACATTTGCATAAGCATTGATTAATTAGTTGCATGTAACTTAGTGTTACACAATCTTTAGTAATTCTACATAATTTTGGACTCTAGCTTTGAGAATAACATCACCAGCCCATGACTTGTCTTCTCCTCATTGTGTGACTTGCGCATGTAGACATATATATTTGCGCGAATATGATTAGTTTGATTCCACATGCATTTGATACTTTTTTATGCTTGTTCCACGTGATCATACTACCCCATTGGCACCATACAAATTTGACATATAGAACATACACAACTTTTGGTCACATGGGAAGCATACAATATGTACATGACATGTGTCAACATATTTTGGAGGGCTTGGCTAGTATCATTTTATACTGAATATAATTCATTGTACATTACATAAACTATTCATTTATGTCTTAAGCTTGGTCAAATTACTTAGCCTTGTTGGGTTGTACTCTAGGGTTTCTTTGGAAAACCACATAGAGCATCTCCTTGTCTAACCACAATAGCTTATTCTCTTGCCAAATTATTTGTATTAATGAGTCACACATATGAATACACCGTGCAATTTTTCATACCTATCATGTTGTAGCTTCACTTTGACCATGCCATAGTATAAATTCAATTTTGCACTTTAATCTTTCCATTGGAAGTTAACCTAACTCCATTGTCTTAGCTATAAATTTGCATACATGTGAAGTTCTTTGCTTCTTAGATCTACATAGAACAATATTCTTCACATCTATCATGTCGTAGCTTCACTTTGGCTATGCCATAATATAATTTCACTTTTTCATGTCAATCTCTCTATTGGAAGTTAACCTACCTCCACTGTCTTAGCAATAACTTTCCATACATGTGAAGTTCTTTGGTTCTTTGTGTTAGAATGAATTTAGAATAAATGAGAGGGGAGGGGTGAATCAGTTATCCTCAGGTCTAGATGTACCAAATAAAACTTTCTATATTTTAAACAATTCAGATCTACTCGACAACAGTAGCATATGTCAACAACTTAATCATGTAGTTTACTGTTTAATGTAATTAGCTTGTAGAAACATAGCATTAAAACAAACCATAAGCATTCACACAAGTTGACACAATTATTTAACGTGGAAACCCAATATGGGAAAAACCACCAGCAACATGCTACCAAGTTTCACTCTTCTGAAGTGAGCTCTGTGAGGAGCCAACCCTGTTAAAGGTTAGAATAACACACTGTTAGGTGTGACCTGGTTGAAGGATTTAATCACCCTGTCAGGAGTGGACTTGTTAGAGGACTTAGAACATTCCACCTAAATGTCACCTTGCTTAGAGGATTTATACAAATGACTGTTAGGTCAACCTTGTTAAAGGATTTTAACTGATACAATGGTTAGAAAGTAATCATCAGTTGTGATCTGATACATACAACTTACTTCGCAAATTCAGATCCAATTACAGCTCTGATGCTAACTTACTGAGTGGCCTACATTGTCATTTCAATCTTCTGATCTGCTTGGAAATCCGTCAAACAATCACACATGCAACTTTCTGCTTCTGTGTTCAGCCTTCTCTGCTGGGTCATGCCAATCAGTAAATCAACTATGCAATCCTCTTGCATACACACATGTACATCAATCCGTACATCCACACTTCAATGAATAACCCCTTGAGGTTATCATATACCTATCTGTCTAGGTCAGATAAATCTTTGCTACTTCATCAAGAACATAGATCTTAGGTTAGGTCATATCCAACAGATCATTCCATCATTACATTACATTTAATTCTCCAAAGTAGTCTCTAATTGAATCTTGAATCCATGCATTAATTACGGTTATCCATACATTAAATAATGTGGATCAATCTTTAATTAACTTTACATATCCTAATAAAATTAACTAAGTCGGCCAGAGATCTCAAATCTCATCACTAATCCAAATACTGCAAGTCGGCCAACATCTGTGATCTGCACGGCAATCACTATTTCCACTCGGCACTAAAAAAACTTGCTCGTCACAAATAACTTCGCTCGGCATCAAACCAAACTTGCTCATCACAAACAACTTCACTCGTCACAAACAACTTCGCTCGGCATCAAGTACCCTTTTATTTGCCTTAACTCAACCATTCACTTGGTCTTCTTGTTAAATCTTCTTCATCAATCAATAGATATGGTACTCAAACATATAACAATAGTCTCACCAGTTAAGGTTCAACATCAATGACAAAATAACAATTGCTTGCATTGTCACTTTCCAACACTTTGAAACAGAGATCATTTGTATTGAATCATAAGGTTTGATCTCATGCCATGTTTGCTAGATCACCTAGGCAGGCCTTGACATTTTCATATTTTATTACAACCATTTAGAAGATGCAAACCTGAATGTTCTCAAAGGAAAGGAGTATTCACCTTTTTATTTAGAAAGAAATATATATTTTTATTTAAAATATAGTTCTACTGAGTTTTCTGATTGGGGGATGTGGTGTGGGTTTTGGGGATGGGGGACCAAGGGTCTAAATTTAGGGACAACAACAAAGAAATTGTGGGGCTGGGAGTGGGGGTGGGGAAGGGGGGAGCACTGATATAAAACTGAGGTGAATTGTGATCTTCAAGGCAAAATCTATAACGTATTATATCTACGAGTGCCACATGAAACACAACCTAGTTTCTACAAAGTTAAAGGTTGTGATTAGTATGTAATAACATGTGCCATATACCAAGTAACATGACAAATCCTAATAAAGGTGGTGGCATTGTGGGGTGGACATTTCCCCAAGTCTAAAAAATGTCCCCATATAAGGAACATGAGGTTTTTTGGGTGAATGTGTCCTTGTGACACACTGATTTAAAATAAAAAGCCTAAACTTATATAGTATTAAATAGAGGTTACTTGAACTTGCTAGAGACTAGCTGGAAACTAGCAACCCATATCAAAGATCTGAGAAAAAAAGTCGTCAACAACAAGCCCTTTATATAAAACTAACATAAGCCATACTAATGACCTATAGATAACAATCCCTTACGATACACTGATAAGAAGAAAGCCACAAGAGAATAAAATGACTCAATATAAAACAAAAGTCAACATCACTAGTTTACATATTATGTATCATTAGCTACATTTTGAGCTTGTAGCTTGCGAGGAGGATAAGCCCCATGATTTTGAAGATAAATTAAAACCTTGAAAACATCAACAATTTTGTCGCAAAGATCAACTATTATTACTTGTTCCTTATGACACAATAAATACCCTAGACATAAAATACTTACTTCACAATTAATTGATCTTTACTTGAAACTCATATCCTATTAATTTCTTTTTTCACATGTATTAAAATAAATGTTTTTTAAATATTCCAACATTCTAAGATGTTATATATTTCCTACATATACTAGTCTTCTTTTTTAATGCCATTCATACCTCATCAATACTTCACTCTCATTTTCTCAAGGTTTAAATATTTTCCATCTAACACCTATCCAATACTTTAAAAAATTTCTACAAATCATAGCATTGTTGTTGAATCTTTAAAAATTACAACAAGAGATTGTATCAGTTGTATGTTAGAATTTTTGTATTATATGAGTATTAACAAGGTGTTTGGATACGAGGTTTCATTTATTGATAAGTATATATGGTTTATAAAATTCACATAATCAAATGAAATCTATTATCAAAGAATAAAAAATACAATTTGAAAGGAATTTTTTTTCTTTATTACCACTTGAAAGAAAAAACTTTGAACTATGATTTTCTCTTAAACAAAATCAAAATATTATTAGATATTCTTGATAAGAAATTGACACTTTAAAATTAACAATGCAAGAATAAAAATATTGCAAAATTTTAAACAAGGAACACGAGTTAAATAGTTGAAACTCAATTCTCAATACACGAAATGATACCTTTGAGGAAAAATAAAATCATCACAAATGAAGTAGAGTCAATAAATAAGAGCTTATACACTAGAGAAAATTCAATAGTTGAGCATGTTCCAATAGTGGCGATAGCATTTGTCTATCTAATGTCCAATATTTTTAATAGTATAACACTAGTCCAACTTCACAACTTTAGTCAGCATCCTAGAGTGTGACTTACTGTGCATCAATGTGTCAAGTATTCTGAATGTAATATTTGATGCAACAGTATCATACATAACTTAATTATCCTCAGTTAGGGGAATCACCCCCAATTTTCCTTACAGATACTCATGAGCATCCTTGGGTAGTGCCTTTGTGAATATGTCTGCTAATTGTTATTTAGTGTTCGCATAATCTAGTCTCACTTCTTTATTCTGAACTAGCTCCCTCAAGTAATGATACTTGATAACTATGTGCTTTGTCTTTGAGTGCATAACAAGGTTTTTAGAAATATTAATGGCACTCGTGTTATCACAATATATGACAACTGGTTCAGTGATTTCTTCCTTCATACCTTTCAGTAGTATCTTTAACCGCACAATGTTAGAACAGTTGATTGCTGCTACCACATACTCGGCTTCAACTGTAGATTGTGAGGTGTAGTTCTGTTTCTTGCTTGTCCATGAGATCAATCCTTTTCCTAAAAGAAATTCTCCACCAATAGTGCTTTTCTTGTCATCAACATTTCCAGCCCAATCAGAGTTAGTGTAAACTCTGAGTTCAAACTTATCATTCTTCTTGTAGTATAGACCATAGTCATTAGTTCCTTTCAAATATCTTAGAATCCTTTTTACTGCCATCATGTGAGTTTCCTTGGGGTTAGCAGAAAACCTCGCAACAATTCCAATAGCTAGGGCAATGTCAGGTCTACTATGTACAACATACTGTAGTTTTCGGACCATTGATTTGTAGAGTGTTTGGTTCACTTCTTTTGTGTCATCATCTTTTGTCAGCTTCTGTCTAGTAGCCATGGGTGTACTCACTAGTTTGGACTCTTCCATTCCAAAATTTTTCAGTATCTCCTTGATATATTTAGATTGAGTGATATAGATACCATTTTTCATTTGATAATATTTGTAAGCCAACAAAGAATTTTATCTCACCAAACATATACATCTCAATTTCAGTTTGCATCTCTATTGAAAATGTTTGGCATAACACATCTTGTCCACTAAATATGATGTCATCTACAAAAATTTCAGCTAATAATGTACCTTTTCTTTCCTCTGTCTTCAAGTATAGGTTGCTATTGTCATTGGTTCTTACAAATCCAATCTTGATCGGATAATTGTCCAATCTCTCATACCATGCTCTTGGCGCTTGCTTCAGTCCATATAGTGCTTTGTGCAATCTGAAAACCATATTCCCTTTGTTTGTGTTCAGTTCTTGTTGATTCTGAGACTCGGCATCTCCATCAAATAGCTCGACATTCACTTCCTGTTGCTTAGCAACTCCACTCTGTGACTCGACAGGTGTAGGCTATTGCTCGATAGTAGGCTCAGGTAATGTATTAGAATCTGCCTCATCCAGATATACGAATGATCTGTAGCTTTCAGGCTCTTGTGTACTTTCATCTTCATTCCTTTATGCAAACTCATCAATTCTAACATTTGCACTTTCCACAACTTTGTTAGTATTAGAATTCAAACATTTGTATTCTTTTCTTTTCATTGAATAACCAAGGAATATACCTTCTTCACCTTTAGCATCAAGTTTTCCATTTCTGTTGTCCTTCAGTATAAATCATTTACTTCCAAATACTTTAAAGTACTTTACACTAGGTGCATAACCATACCAAAGTTCATAAGGTGTAGCATTTGTACCTTTCTTGACTTGTACTCTATTCAGGGTATAGACTGTAGTACTTACAACTTCTTTCCAGTATTTATGTGCAACATTATTCTCCATCATTAGTGTTCTTGTACAGTCCATGATAGATATGTTCCTGCGTTCAACAATACCATTTTGTGGAGGTGTCCTGGGTGCGGACATCTGTCTCTTTATGCCTCGGTCATTGCAGAACCTGTTGAAATCATTAGAAATAAACTCTCCACCTCTGTCAGATCTTAAACATTTCAAACTTTTTCCTGTTTCCTTTTCAATTTTAGCTTAGTACCATTTAAATAACTGGAATGCATCAGTTTTTCCTTGAGAAACATTATAGTCATCATCCTTGAATAATTATCAACAAACATATTAAAGTATCTAGCACCACAGTAGCTTCTTTCTCCAATGGGACCACAGAGATCAGTATGGACTAATTCCAAAATTTCCTCTGAAGTATGTGTTTTACTATTGAAACTAGACTTAGTCATCTTTCCTAGTTGACATTGTTTGTACATTGCATTCTCAGGTTTCTTTAACTTAGGTAACCCTCTAACCCTTTTCAATTTACTTATGCTTACCAAGTTATCAAAGTTCATATGACACAATCTCTTATGCCATAACCAAACATCATTGTACAGTGCAAACAAACATGTTTCTTCAGATAAATCCAGATAGAACAAGTTACCTTTAGTCTGATCACCACTTCCAATTAGTTCTCTAGTAGTCATAGATCTTTGCTTTTCTGTGATGGAACTCAACTCTGTAACTAGAAGTGTTCAGCTGTGCAACACTCAACAAATTGTAATTAAGATAATCAACCCAATACACATTATCACATCTAATTTTGTTAGTCAAGTTAATCAATCCTTTACCTTTGATGAGACATGGTGCATCATTACCAAATTTTACATATCGTCCTTTGCATTGGTCTAGGGTTTCAAACTTATCCTTGTCACAGTCATATGATGGGAACAACCATTGTCAATGATCCAACGATCACCTTTACTCTTATAATAAATTAATACAATTTTCTCATCATCATCAGAATCTTCTTTCATTGCTACATAAACAAATTCTATATCATTGTCATTAGAATTGTCACTATCATTGTCAGAAGTTTCTTCAACAATATAATAAGATTTCTTACCTTTGTCTTTGTAATCCTTATATTTCCTGAAGTCTCAGTCATCCTTTCTGTCTTTGTATTCCTTGTATTTGCTGTCCTTTCTTTCATCTTTTTCATTCTTATCAGGACATCTAGCATCTATATGACCAACTTTATTGCATGAAAAACAAATGATAGGAAGTTTACCTCTGTATTTTCCTTTTCCTCTGGACAACCTTTT
>MU228022.1:4507051-4519138 GCA_018584345.1 Thuja plicata
AACTATTATTACTTGTTCCTTATGACACAATAAATACCCTAGACATAAAATACTTACTTCACAATTAATTGATCTTTACTTGAAACTCATATCCTATTAATTTCTTTTTTCACATGTATTAAAATAAATGTTTTTTAAATATTCCAACATTCTAAGATGTTATATATTTCCTACATATACTAGTCTTCTTTTTTAATGCCATTCATACCTCATCAATACTTCACTCTCATTTTCTCAAGGTTTAAATATTTTCCATCTAACACCTATCCAATACTTTAAAAAATTTCTACAAATCATAGCATTGTTGTTGAATCTTTAAAAATTACAACAAGAGATTGTATCAGTTGTATGTTAGAATTTTTGTATTATATGAGTATTAACAAGGTGTTTGGATACGAGGTTTCATTTATTGATAAGTATATATGGTTTATAAAATTCACATAATCAAATGAAATCTATTATCAAAGAATAAAAAATACAATTTGAAAGGAATTTTTTTTCTTTATTACCACTTGAAAGAAAAAACTTTGAACTATGATTTTCTCTTAAACAAAATCAAAATATTATTAGATATTCTTGATAAGAAATTGACACTTTAAAATTAACAATGCAAGAATAAAAATATTGCAAAATTTTAAACAAGGAACACGAGTTAAATAGTTGAAATTCAATTCTCAATACACGAAATGATACCTTTGAGGAAAAAGAAAATCATCACAAATGAAGTAGAGTCTATAAATAAGAGCTTATACACTAGAGAAAATTCAATAGTTGAGCATGTTCCAATAGTGGCGATAGCATTTGTCTATCTAATGTCCAATATTTTTAATAGTATAACACTAGTAGTTTTGATTCTTAAGTTGTTAGTGTTGATCATGAGAACTCATAATAGAGTGAAATGTGTTCTTTTGATTAAAAAACAACAATCATGTACTACTACATCTACATACCAATAAAATATGATTTATCCCACAACTATTGCTCTAGCTCTCTTTGAGGGTCTTTTGAACACATCAACACAAAACATGCTTATGCAACATCATATCTAATGTCGTAGACGTAAAACCTTAGTTAAAGTTAGAGACTTGCCAAATAAATTGCTTAAAAATATTAAAAGTAATAAAAAAAGTTATAGAAACAAATCCACATTCAATGCAACAGTCTAACACACATCCTAGCTTTTTTCTATGTACTATATAGTATTTAGCAACCGTTTTAAAGTGTTTGAAAACTAGAACTACCTGCCCTACAAAATTTTATAAACCCATTTAGTTTTTAACTATTATATTGCTTATGATTGGAGATTTTTTCCCTTAGTTTTATTAAATAAAAATTAAAAAAATACCCCCCAAAATTCTTAAAACTAGTGAAAAAATCATATAATAATTATAATTATCTACTGCGCCTTCTGATTTTTACCTTGGCACAACTTGAACTACAAATTAATCTGATCATTTGGAAACACAAATATCCCTGCTATAAGGAGGAACTCATAACCTCCTCAATGATTAACATCGGTATGTATTTGAATTTTTATATACCGTGTTATCAATTGAGAATTTCTTATGATTTAATATTTAGTTGTTTTGGTAATTGACGAAGATGAATTTTGGTGGAGACTCACTTAAGTTTATAATTAACATATAATGGATGATAGATAATATTATAATATAATATAAATTTATCATAATTATATGTAATAAAATATTATAATATATTTATTTTAATTATTTCTATATATATTCTTTAATATATTTTTAAAATAGTATATAATTTTTTAATTAATATATTTGTAGAAGTATAAAAAGTTTTGACAATATAAAGATAATTAAATCTTAATCTTATCCACTTTTTCATATAGTTTATCTACATTTTATATTATCAATAATAATAGATAATATTACAATATGCATTTATTTTAAGTACTTTAGATTTATTTTAAAATATATCTTTAGGAAATTATCTCTTGATATCATGTATTATAAGCCTCATCTATAAATCTATATATTTATAGAAGTATAGAGATGTTAATAACATTCCTTAATCTCATCTTCTCTTTTTCTTATAGCTTATCCATCTTTCATGTTATCAATTATAATAGATAATATTATAATAACATTATAAAGTTATTTTAATTAAATATTATAATTACTTTAAAATAAAATTATCTCTCTCTCTCTCTCTCTCTCTCTCTCTCTCTCTCTCTCTCTCTCTCTCTCTCTCTCTCTCTCTCTCTCTCTCTCTCTCTCTCTCTCTCTATATATATATATATATATATATATATATATATATAAGGTTCTATATGTTACAATTTAGCTTATATACATTGTATTGGTATTAAACTATATTATCATTGTGGACGTTTTTTTATTAAAATTAGCAGCGAAACAAGGGTGCTGTCCTAAATAGAACCACAAATCATAGGCGTTAATACACAACCCATATGCATCAATAGAGGTCAACAACACATTAATTGTAAGGGTCCTGACTATTACAAGGATAGGCCATAAACGACACATTGCCAGAAAGCTAGCAGCCCACCTCAAGAGTGGGAAGACAAATCACTCACATCTTGGGTAGGAGAATGAGGGGCCAAAGAGAAATTTTTTCTATGGCCTCATACCACTTTCTAGGTGATACGATCACCGGAATCCCCACCACAAGGGGGAGCAAGCAGTGAAAATATATTTGAAAAACTGTTAGCACAAGGGGCAGGGATAACTTAAGTGGTGAATATTTCACGTTGGAAATTTGGGATTTGGTGAATAACTAGTACCAAACGGGGTGTCCATTTTGCCCAAACTTTATCAAGTGATATATTTAATATTTTTGCCTACAATTTCAGAAATGTGTCTTAATCGATGACCATAATTCACCAATAGCCATAAAAAGATCTATTTGCACAAGGACCCAATTTTCCTGGCATTTTATGGAAGTGTTTCTTAATTCACTGCAATATTCACCAATTCTATTATAAGTCGACAGTCCATAATTGTGTAGAAAATTACATAAGACGTGTTAGAATTAAGCGATATTCGCCAAATAATTGTATACCATTTAAAATTCCAGCCGAATTTTCCAACTATGGATTGGTATAAATACAATCGAAGATCAGATTTATTTTTACAGAATTTGGTCAGTTATGAGCTCCCAATTCAGATCAATAGCAAAGTTTCAGCCTAGTAATAACCATTAGTGCTACTTGCATTGACAACTGCTAGTGCTACTCACTAAGAACCTAAAGGTAAGTGATCATTTTTTTGAAGTGTTATAATATTATTTTGAATTCATCTCTACATGTTTGCAATTTTTAGTTAATTCTTATTGAGTGGGGACCCATCAATGTCACCCGAGAGACTTGATATATCTAGATTGTAGGTCGTTGGGCCAATGAATCATATAGTCTATTATTGCCTCTTAAACAAGTAGATATTTTTTGCAACCTTTATTTTGTTGGAGATGTCAAACAGGAAGAAGGGTAAGATTTGAATGTGGGGAAGGCAAAGAGAGGCCAACAAAACATAAAACCTTAACTTCATACTTTGGCACTGGCAATATTTGTGGTGAAATTAGGAAGGTACATCATCACAAGTACAACTAAAATACTCACAACCTACATTAGATATTGAAGAAGGCGACAAACCTGATATCTTAGATGGCGATGAACTTGAAGAAAATTTTCTGGTAGATACCCAGGGTAGTAGGAATGAGATAATCAACTTGGGGGAGAATGCCATAGATGATGATGATGCACAGAAGGGGAAATAAAATTCAAATAAAAAAATATTGAGAGTGGGATCTGTCAAGGAATTTTAAAATTAATTGGGTGTCAAAGTATCCATTCATTGAACTAGTGGAAAATCCAAATAAAGGTAGCCCTCCAATAGAATGTAGGTGTAAGATTCGTAGTTGAAAACATAAAAAGGAAAAAGAGGTTGCAACTAAAACTTGACACCATAGAAAAACATATTGGTAAAGTTTACGAAAAACACATCATAGATGGAGTTAAAAAACTAGTGATAAGATGAAAAACAAAGGAGTAATGTAAGAATATTAAGAATTCCTTTGAGTGTAATACACATTTGAAAATATAGGTCAGCCTACTAAAGTTAAAGGTTCTATTGAAGCCATTTTTGGAAAAGCAATGGAAGTAGAAGAAATGGGAAAAGTTGTTCAATTAAGTGTTGTTTTTTATATTTTGAGTAGAGGGTGTGCTATGACAGAATACATACCAATGACTTCTTTATTAGACATTTTAAAAGTTCCTAACTATCCTAATAGTCATTGGTTAGTAAATAGTGGATATGAATGGACAAATTGTCTTGCTGAGGTTGAAAAAGAAGATATAAAGGAAAAAATAATAGTCAAACTTTATTGCATTGTCTTTAGATGAAGTTACAACAATAGATAATACCTCATGCATATGAATTCATGTTTATATTGTACAAAATCATGTCCACGAACCTTATCTACAATCTTTTTCTTAAATGAAGGAGAGTGCGACAACTGAAAGTCTATTTCAACTAGTAAAGAGTTTTTAATTGAATATAGAGGTGTGGATGACTTGACAATTGCCAAAATGTTGGTATATGTTGGAGTGGGCGGAGCTTTAGTAATAAAAGGTCAAAGGAACATACTTTGCACAAAGTTTCAAACTTATTGTTCAACCTATATGACTGCCATTCAATGCATGACGCACAAAATGAATCTAGCTTTTAAATTGTGAGAAAGTATGATCCAGTAACAAATGTTGAATATTTAGTCAAAGAGATCTACTCATAATTGGGTCAAAGTCCTTAACAATTTTTGGAATTTCAAAATTTTTTCGAAGGAATAACTTATGGGAACAAGCTTCTTAAGGATGTTGATACCAGATGGATATCTTTGGATGGAATAGTGCATTGATTTTTTTTTTAGAATATCCATCCTTGATTGGAATAATGTATGAATATCATGACAAAGTAGAGAATCATAAAATTTCTGACCTGCTTCACATGTTAAGTGATATAGACACTCTTAGCTTTAGCAAATCTTCCCCCCATGCCAGAGGAAATGAGCAATATTGTTAAAATATTCTAGCAAAAATCTATGTATATTGCAGAATATGCTAAGCTATGTAAATTGACATGCACGACCCTCGATAATCTCTATCGATCTCAACCAACATTATCTGATGAAATTTTTTCTAAGTGGAAGACCGTAACAAATTTGAACAATCCTAATAACTTTTTTTATAGATAAATGCAAATAAGGAGTTATGTTTCAGGTACGCGAAGTTGAAATACCAATGCACTAAATTTCCATGGTCACAAAACTAGGAAAACACTCAAAGAATCAAGTAGCAAGAGTTACAAGGGAAGAGTTTAGCAAGATATTTGAGTAACTGCTTATGTGAAGGAAATTACCTATTCTCTTTCTGCAAGGATAAAAAATAGATTCCCTCATGAGAAACTGCTTGAAGCCATGTCTATTGTGTTTCCTCAATATTGACATCTCAACAATCCAAATGATTATGGTGATAAGCTAACCACTTTGGTATATCAATTTTGCAGATCTGTAGCATTTAATGGAAAAAATATAAATGGAATTTTAAATGAAACTATTGTTAGAGAGAAATCAACCTGTTTTGCAATGACTATGAGGGAACAATATAAAAAAATGGAGAACCCCCATGAAGATGTTAGAATGAATTTAGAATAACTGAGAGGGGGGGGGGGGGGGGGGGGGGGGGGGTGAATCAGTTATCCTCAGGTCTAGATGTACCAAATTAAACTTTATACCACTTTGAAAAACTCAGATCTACTTGGAAACAATAGCATAAATCAACAACATACATATGTAGCTTTACTGTTCAAATGTAATAATCTTGTAGAAACTTAACAGTAAAAATCAACATAAACATTCACACAAGTTGACACCAGTATTTAACGCGGAAACCCAATATGGGAAAAACCACCAATAACATGCTATCAAGTTTTCACTCTTTTGAAGTGAGCTCTGTTAGGAGCCAACCCTGTCAAAGGTTACAAAACACATTGCTAAATGTGACGTGGTTAAAGGATTTAATCACCCTGTCAGGAGTGGCCTTGTTAGAGGACTTAGAACATTCCACCTGAATGTTACCTTGCTCAAAGAATTTATACAATGACTGTTAGGTCAACCTAGTTAAAGGATTTTGACTGATACAATGGTTAGAAAGTAATCAGCAGGTGTGATCTGATACATACCACTTACTTTGCAAATCCAAATCCAATTCATCTCTAATGCTAATTCACTGGGTGGCCTCCATTCTCATTTCAATCTTCAGATCTACTTGAAAATCTGTCAAGCAATCACTTTCGTAGCTCTCTGCTTCTTTGTTTAGCCTTCTCTGCTATATCATGCCAATAAATCAATTAACTATGCAATCCTCTTGCATATGCTTCATTCTTCATGAAGAACCCCTTGAGGTTATCTTATACCTCTTCATCTAGGTCAGATAAATATTTTCCTCTTAATCAAGATCGTAGATCTTAGGTTAGGTCAGATCCAACAGATCTTTCCATCTTTACATTTACTTTACTTCTCCAAAGCAATCACTAATTAAATCTTTGATCCATGCATTAATTATGATTACCCATGTATTTAAATTGTGTGGACCAATCATGCTTATCTTCAATTAACTTTACATATCCCAATAAAACCAATTATGTCAGCCAAAGATCTCAAATCTCAACAATTACCAAAATACTACTGCTCGGCCAATACTATGTTCTTCCGCTCAATCATCACTAGTTTCCTCGGCAATTTACTGGTGCTCGATCATCACAGACTTCACTCGACATAAACTATTCTCAGTAAACTTTCATAAAAAGATAAACAACACATTACTTTGCCAATGTGCCAACTGATCAAGTACCCTTGTCATTTCCCATAACTCAACCATTTCACTTGGTCTTCTTTTTATCCTTGTCTTCAATCTTCTTCATCAATCAATAGATATGGTACTCAAACATATAACAATAGTCTCACCAATTAAGGTTTGACATCAATGAAAAAAAAACAATTTTTTTCATTGTAACTTTCCAACAGAAGAGGGATCAATAACAAAGCTTTGGACAATTCTAGGTCAAAGCGACAATTTACGTGATTGAATATCAAAAATTTTCAAGCTTGCTAATTTATGTCAAAACATAATATTGAGTTCACTGGAGGATGAGAGAGTTTTAAGTGCTTTGGGGTTCCTAAAATCAAAGATAAGAAACAAATTAGATAAGAATCTGGAAAATTTCTTGAGGCTCTGTACATCTAGGTATGATGTCAAAAGTTTTCCTTATGAAAGGGAACTAGTAATTTGGAGGTCCAAATGTGAAAGAAGAGGGTTGGGAAATACTCAAAACCAAAGTGGGACAATTTTTAATGCCAGAAAGAATGACAATAACACATGTATTGGTATCTTTGAGATGCAGTTAAGTGAAGGTATGCAAACTTAGAGTGAAGAAAACACAGATAATAATCAAGGAAGCTCTCAATTTGATGATGAGGATGGCAATGATGAGATGATTTGACAAGTTCAAGAGATTTAGCACTAGTATTTCATAGGTATTGATTAAAATTATTACTGTATTGCATCATTCCTATTACAAAATCATGAATGTGGTTGATAACTTGATGATATTTTATGTTTCTGTCAATGGCATTTAATATTGATATGCAATTGCATTTTTCCAAATTTGTATTTTCATATAGAAAATAGCAGAATAACATAGCATACATAAAATTGAAAAATAGGAAAATAAGAAACAACATAATGTGTTTATTGATATAGTAATGTTTATTTATACATAGTGATATTCTCATTAATTCTTTCAAAATATAACCATACAATTCATTCAATACACAACTCTATGTGATTCTATATGCAAAAGTGTATCTATTTCATTGTGTTAGTGTTTGTAGGGTGCTCCACTCTTCATCTGATGGAAGTCCAATTCATTGTAAAATATGGTAAGTTATTTGCAAATTCATCAGCAATTCATATTTTGAAGAGGGACTTGATACCACTATTTCATCCAATGTTGCATTCAAGGGTGTCAATGGTTTGATGAAATCTATAAATCTCGCCTCACTTGTATCCTTAGGAAGCAATTCTAAATCGAACTTAATTTTGTCCTCCATCCTTTTTTTGAAAGAATCATTTTTAATGAATTTATTTTTTGTGTCAACACTCTTCGATAAACCAAGATCTTTCAATTTCTTTACCTTTTCTTGCATCTTTGTGATCTTTTTTGCATCCTAAACCAGACATTCATGTGCTTCCTATAGTTTATGAAATTTTTGAATGATATATGATTCCTTTACTGAGGCATCAATGTATTTGTCAATTCCCTTGTATGCAAAATAACTGTCACTGGTTTTGTAGACTATTTGCAAAATCTATTTTGCAATTTTCTCTTTTGAATAAATCTTTATGTTCTAAGAAATGTGTTCGTTGAGATTCCCATAATGTACTCTCACACTTTCATTCAATTCAAGCTACTGACATAACTAGTCATTCCTCTACACTATTTGCCCCCAATTTTTTTTATATACATCATTGTATGTTTTGTATTTTCGTTCAATCTGTCTTGGGAAGATTTAATTATATTATTTTCCCTCTGCAACTCTTGTGCCATTCTTTCACCATTTTTTATTTCTTCATCTATTTTTTCTTCCCACTATTTTGCTTTTTCTATTTGACGCTCCAATTGGTTCTATAAATTTTTGTTTGTGGAAACAAAAATCTCCACTCTTTTGTATAATTATGCTGAAGTGGCTCTTTCATTGTCACATTTTTTAATGCTTCAACCAATCTTTGCTTCCGTTCATTCAGTGTTGCCTCCGTCTGTTCGTTCTCCATAATTGTTAATGTAGAGGAAGATTTTTTTATCCTTTTATGTAATTCACCGCACTTGATATATGCCGCTTTCCTCTTTTCTTTCTCATTTTCTAGGTCTACCCATAACATTTCTATTTGTTTCTCCATCTTATTTTTATCTCTCTCCAGCTTGAGCGGTGATGTGTAGACCAATTCATTAGTTCTTTTTGACACATTAATTTTATCCACATTTTAAACTTTGGGAAAATCCATATGTATGGTGCTATAATGAAATTCAGATGGATTTATTTGAATTTGTGGTAGATTTTTATTTTTATTTTGGGGCGTAACAATCATGTACTCCATCGTATCTTTGTTAGGGTCATATGTAAGAAATGTTAGGATTAGGTAATACTGAGAGGGGGGGTGAATCAGTATTACAACACTTATTAAAACTTTTCAACCAATTAAACATTAACCATATGCTTGCAAAAATGAAACGAACATAAGAAAATAACACAGTACTCATAACACCATAATTTTGTTGTTGAGGAAACCCTGGCCAAAGGGAAACCCCAGTAGGGATGGTACCCACAAGAATGCACTAAAGTATAGTGTCCCTGTTAGGAGATGAATATTACATAGTAAATTTCCTTGTTAAAGGAATTACAACCTTGTTAAAGGTATACAACACCCTGTTAGGGTCCAACTGAGCTTACAACTCTTACAAAGTAATTCTATTATAAAATGTTCTCAGCAATGAACAAAACAAGCATCTCTAATGCTTAGATAGTTCCTGTCATAGCTCATCAATGATCTCTGTCATCCTCTACTCTGCAATTTGCATATCATCCATCCAATCAACTCACATACATCCATATCATCTTCGCTCAATAAAAATTTATCCATATATATATCTTATCTCTTAACTAAGTTGGCTCTCTTAACCAAATATTACATAGTCGGCTCTCAATACAAAATACATTTAATAAAACAAATATCAAATGCAAAGTCGGTGCTCTTACATAGTCAAAGTGTAGGTTATCAAAAACCATAATCCAACTCTGATTTCTTGGAGTCCATGTCATAATCTCTGAATCATCGCTTCTGTCCAACTGCTCTGTATCACTGTTTTGCTGATGTCTGTCTGTCTTCAAATATCTCTAACTTGCTGTAAACTTTACAAAAACAAAATAAATCTTAGGTGGAAGTCACATATACCTCATACTATCTTCCTCTAATCTCACTTGCCTTAATTCATCAATCTTGATCTTCGATACCCAAAATACCTCTATAACTCTACTTCTGTACTTAGTCGATTTCAGAGTCATCAAAAATCAACTTCATAGGAATTGATCTGTAACCTAGATGTTTTTCCATAAATGAAAACCAAAAAGTGGATCTCACCATGCAAAATAGATCACTTTCCAATAATATCTCCCTTTGGCATTGATGGAAACCCTTAACAAAAAAATGACTAAGTGTTCCAACAAAACTGTCTTTCCTTCTCTATTTTGTTTTTCTCTTTTCTTCTCTTATACATTTTCTCCTTCTCCTTATTCATTTTACTCTTCTTTCTTCTCCCATTCATTTTTATTCTCTTCTCCCCCTTTGACAACAATGACAAAGGTGCATACACACTTATAAAATTAGTGCTTGCTGACCAGTTTCAGAACATCTTGAAAGGAATCTTCCAAGATCTTCACTTTTGTACCCCATGAATTTAGTAATAGTTGACTAACATGAATTAGTGTATTCAATGTAAATGATGCAATCTCTGCTTCTTTCAACTCTATAGACATAGAGTTAGTCAATGCATCTGCTGTATTCTCCAAGTCTGATAGGTGTGCTTCAATTATGGATAGCTTAGGAGTGATTAAACTCTTCAACAAATTGAATATAGTCAGTATATCTAGTTTTTCCAATATTCTTGTTACTTCCTTGTCCAATTCTGTTATAGATTGTGAAGAGGTTTCACAATTGTCCATCATATTATTCAAAGTTACCCTTTCCTTGGCAATGATGTCTTCAATGTTCTGAACATGCCCAATAGGATTCATACAATAACTGAATAGCTTTCTTCCATGTCCAATGAAACTCTTAGCATTTGCAGTAGTGGTTTTCAAAAATTTCAATTCCCAAGAGATGGACTTGCAATCTTCAGATAACTTCTTCTCAGAGTAGTTATTTTTTGCCTTCTCCTCTGCAATCTTTATCAAAATCTCATATAAGCTGAACCGCCTCACAATAGGTGTGGAATAATCATGCTCAAGGCCTTTCTCAGGAATAATTTATTCAATCTAAGGACTAATTCTCCCACTATGAGGTGCATTTAACTTGTCAACCCAAGGACGTATACTTGAAATGGTCGGCACAGTATGTGCACTAGGTTCCTTAAAGAGTCATTATGGTTATGCTGCAGGAAGGTAAGAAGTGCATAAAAGAAACCTACACTAGTACTGCAGGAAAATAATACACTTATCTCCTTACTAAAATGAATGCTAGAAATTTCAAACTCTACTTAAACCTATACTTTCAACCTAGAACATCCATTATAACTATTCTTGCAAATGCTGCAGGAATATTCACAAAGTACAATGCTGCAGGAAGAAATTGTAACTTCTATCTGAAATACTGCAAATACTAGAAATGCCAAAAGTAAATCTACTCTACTCTAATCTATTCCACCTCCCAAGTGGCCCCCCCTTGGTTGGTTTATGCTAATCTATTAACACAGAATGTAAACCAAAAATTACTTCATTGTATTTCAAAAACTCATTACATAAGAACAATACATGAAACTTAAAATAACTTGCTATAAGATATAACAATTTTCTTCAAAAAAATTTCTCTCTCTAACTATAAACTATCGGTCCAATCCTGATAAATAGAGGATCGAACACTTATTACAAAATAGAAAAGAAACTATCTTGCTGAAAACATGCCGGAGAAGAAGATGGAAACGCAACAACCCGCGGTGTGGGTAATAAAGCTTGGGCGACCAGTTCAACATAATAAAGTGTAGAGGGAATATTGCAGCACTACATCCCCACATCTTATAATAGTGGCTCCTCCATTGTAGCAGCCATGTCTCTTGGTGCTGTGATGATCACTCCACCGTAGTTGGTCCTCAACAGTCTTCCTTGAATGCTGTCGACCACTCTCCAGCCGCTTCCTTCCCTGACAAGTTAGTTGTGATGCAGAAATATTCATGCAACAAGCTTAATCAAATTAAATCTAGATATTAGAAC
>MU228022.1:4520018-4534617 GCA_018584345.1 Thuja plicata
TTGCCATGATGGAAGGGTCTGGTATAAACCATAAAATTCCTGGGCTGATTTGAACTCTGCGTTTACATCCTTGAGGGTCATCATCAACTGGAATAAGAGGAATTGTTCTTTTAGACAGATGGTATAGGCCCTAGGTGGCGGTCTACAAGCAATTATCTGGTCAGTCAGGTTAAGGGCATGTTCCATCCTTTGTTTCTGTCTTGCCAATTGATCTTTTAATTCTGCAATTTCCTCTCCTTTTTATATTATTACTTTCTACAATTTCTTTTTCTCTTCTCCCCATAGAATGGTTGTCAACACATGCTTATTATATAACTGGAAGAGAAGTATTTGCAGAGTAATCAGACCACTATTTTCATCCTAGTTATTCTTCCTCCTTTGTTCCCTCCATGACTACTCTAAGAAATTTATTAACCAAGTTCGCTTATAGGAAAATAGGGAAGTTTCTGTGCAAGCTAGCTGGTGAGTTATAGGGGTTTCTTCTTCACTAATGCATAGCATATTAAACAAGAAATTGGGGACATTCATTGGAATATTATGCCGCACATAACTAAGCAACTTAAAATGATGCATGTACAAATTAGAAAATCTTCCTTCACATGTAAAATACCTGATAATATGCATGGCCAACTCATAATATGGCGAAGGAATGGACATTCTTTTGCACCCCTATTTAGTAATCTCTAGAGGAGGGTCACCTGGTAGGGTAAACTGGGCCCTAGCTGACCTGGCATCATGCACATTGGGGTAGTGTTCCCCTGCTGCTGGCAGCCTAGTTACTTCTACTATTCATTCCTCTGTTGCAACAAATGTCAACCCCCACACTGTTTCTTGGCCTTCATCAAATGTGTTTGCAAATTCTATTGCTGCTTCTTCATCGAACTTCGTCAATTTCAAGAAATATCTCAGCCATCCACAGACATTAAATCTTCTTACTACCTCAACATCATAAAGTAAAATACCATGAACTACTGGTTCATGCTGCTGAAATTGGCCTTCCATTTGTGCTTACCAAATTCAACCTCTGCTCTATTCTTGACAATTACCTTCTTCTCTTTTGAATTTCAGACTACCTCTTGTAAAACCACAAACCCTTTTTCACATTCTTTTGGTATTCTTGGTATGAACAATAATAATGTACTTTAACAGAATGAATTATAGATATTCATGCGAGAGTTATGTCATGGTTTTAATTCTGGGTCACATCTAGTCTGACAATTAGGGGTTTATTTGGGAATAAAGGTACAACACTTGAGACTTGTGTGATGCGACAACTAGATTTTAATTAAGACAAGGCCAAAGTATAGATTTGAGGATCTTAATGAGTAAATAGAAATGACATTTAGGAATTGGCACACTTCCCTGCCCCCTATGAAACATTGACAAGTGTCCTCACTTGTCAGACTTGGTAGAAGGTACAGAACTGGCTTAAGGCCGCAACAATACATTTATTGCAGTATTCGATATAACCAACAAAATCTATGCACTAAAAATGAAAATAAATTTGAAAAGCTCGTACCTGTCATTGATCATTGCATGTGCCAAGAAAAGGTGGTGAGAGTGGAATGATGGTGACAGCGGCATGTGTCAGCGCATTGAAAGCATAGAAAAATGATGATGTGGGAGGTGGGTGGATGGAAGATTAAGGAATGAAATGAGTTGAAAAAGAAGAATGTATAAAGTGAATGGAGAATTGAACTTTATGTAAACATAAAGTTTTTATTATGGACATGTTTCGAAGGAATTGTTATTGAAGAGATGGAGGAAGAAGGTTGGCACCCTCTGCTACAGGAAGTGTTACTTGCTAATCCTTGAAAACTAGCTAGTTGAATTGCTGCAAGAAGTCTTCTTTTGTCTATGGCTGGTGATACAACTTTAGTTGATGACCATTGACTAATATCTTGAAGTGTACTGGGTCGATTGTGGTCAACTGGACTGCTCCATTTGTAAATACATGGCTTATTTCATATGGACCCAACCATCATGTCTGTAGCTTGCTTGGTATTTGTTGGAATCTGGGATCATACAACAATGCCCAATCTCCAACCTAGAACTGATTACTCTTAATATGGGAGTCGTGCCACTATTTCCTTTGCTTTTGGAAAATTTTCGTGTGCTGCAGGGTAGACTTGCACATTTCATCCAAAGAATTGAGATGCAACAAGCGCTCTCTCTGTGCTGCAGGAAGATCAATATTTAACTCCAGCGCTGTTCTTAATGTGTTGTGTTCAAATTCAATGGGTAGCATTGCTGCTTTACCATATAACAGTTCAAATGGAGTGAACCCTGTGGTCGTCTTCCATGTTGTTCTATATGCCCAGATGACTTCTGATAGTCTGCTACTCCAATCTCGGCGATGCAAATGAACTATCTTTGTTAATATTGCTTTTATTTCCCGATTGGTAACTTTCGCTTGTCCATTGGCTTGAGGGTGATAGGGGCTTGACTTCCGATGTCTGATATTATATTCCTTCATGAGCTCTGTTATCAGATTGGAAGTGAATTGGGTACCTTGATTAGTAACAAGTTCTCTTGGCATGCCATATATAGTAAAAAATTCTTCATACAAAAATTCAGCAACTTTATGGTCCCTGGCATGCTTCATTGCTCTTACTCTGACCCATTTTTTTAGGTAATTAGTGCACACCAGAATGTATGAATTCCCATTGGATGGAGGGTCTATTGGACCAATAAAGTCCATGCCCCATTTATCAAATGGTGTTACCACCACTTGTGGGTTTAAGGACATTTCATCTGATCTTGTTGGTTGGCCCATTCTTTGACATTTGTCACACTTCGTTGTATAACTGGCTGCATCTTTTTAAAGTGTAGGCCAGTAGTAGCCAGTTGTTAAAATCTTCAGTGCTACCCTTTTGGCTACAAAGTGTCCCCCACATGGTTCATTATGACATGCATGCAGAATGTCATATGTCTCATCTTCTCTCACACATCTCCTCATGACTTGGTCAGGTTTAGTGTAAAATAATGTGTTATCAATCCAAGAGAAATGGAAGATTTTCTCTACAAGCAGCCTCTTATCCTTATAAGAGAAATGTGTGGGCATTTTTTTAGCTACTAGGTAATTAGCTATATCAGCATACCAAGGATTTTGGACAACAATATGAAATAAATGCTTGTCTGGAAATGCATCATCTATCAAAGTAGTATCTTCTTCAACATGGTGAATTCTGGATAGATTATCAGCTACCACGTTTACTTTCCCTAGCTTGTCAATGATTGTTATATCAAATTCCTGCAAAAGAAGAAGCCATCTTTCTAACCTGCCTGTGATGGCAGGTTTGTTCATGAGATACTTAATTGCTGCATAGTCAGTATGAACAAAGATGGGATAACCAGTTACATAATGACAAAATTTGTTCAGAGCATAAACTACTGCTAGCAATTCTTTTTCAGTCACTGTATAGTTTAACTCTGGTCCATGGAGACTCTTATTGATATAATATATTGTATTTTCAAGGTTTCTAGACTTTTATCCTATGAAAAAACCTATGGCATAGTCTGAAGCATCTGTATGTATGTGAAATGACAAAGTCCAGTCAGGACCCCTAAGTAGTGGTGCAGTTGTCAAAAGTGACTTGAGCTGCAGGAAGGATTTATCACATTCTTTTGTCCAAGCAAATTTAGTTTCTTTGGTAAGGTGTACAGAGGACTAGCTATCTGACTAAAGTTCTGGATAAACCTCCTATAATAGCTAGCGTGACCTAGGAAAGATTTGACATCTTTTTCCTTAGTGGGAATAGGGAGTGTGAGAATTACCTCTATCTTCGCAGGGTCTACCTGGATTCCATCTTCGGAGATAAAATGTCCCAACACCATGCTTTCCTGCATCATCATAAAGCACTTTTCACTATTGAGAGACAGGTTGTGTTCCTTGCATCTGATTAGTACTCTCTCTAAGTTCTTTAGGGCTTCCTCAAATGTGACACCGAATGTAGTGAAGTCATCCATGTAGATTTCCATGCAATCATGTGATATATCAGCAAAGATGCTGATCACAACTCTCTGAAAGGTAGCAGGTGCATTGCATAAGCCAAATGGTAATACTGAATAAGCATATGTGCCCCAAGGGCATGTGAATGTGGTCTTCTCCTGATCTTCGGGGGCAATGCTTATTTGATTATAACCACTGTATCCATCTAGAAAGGAGAAGTATTTCTTTCCAGCCAAATTATCCAAGACCTGGTCAATAAAAGGTAAAGGAAAGTGATCCTTCTTCATGGCATTATTTAATTCCCTATAATCCACACATATCTGCCACTTACCTCCTTTCTTAGGTACAATGACCAATGGTGATACCCACTTGCTATTAGAGATTGGATAGATGAATCCAGCATCCAACAACTTCTGCAACTTAGTTTTAACTATTTCTCTTAGTGCAAGATTTATTCTCCTTTGAGGTTGATGAAGTGGCAAGCTTCCATCACTGATGTAGATTCTATGGGTGTAGAGTTTAGGGTTTAGTCCTTCCATATCCCCATAATCCCATGCAAAGGATTTTTCATGCTGACTGAGGAGCTTGGTTAACAATTCCAACTGTGATTGGGACAAATTGTTGTTTACATGGAGGTTATGACCTGGGGAAAGTTCCACTGTTGTTGTTAGCTCTACCATCGGGCACTGGACTTGTAGCTATTTCACTTGGCAGTAATTGATCAATTATTTCTGGGGTTGCTGGAAATACACAGTCCTCATAGGTACATATATAGCTGTAAAATAGAACTCTCTGAAACATCTTTAGCCACAATAAATTCATTGGTAAGAATGATCTGTATCACATCATCTTCCTCTTGCATCTTTAGAAAATATTGCCTATGCAACATCATGAGCTGGGCTACTGAATTCAACTCTTCCTCCTCATCCCCTAAGTCTGGCCAAATAGGTTCTCCCAAGTTTGGCTGGGGCTAGGCAGGAGGGTATAGGGCTAGCTTCCTTATGGCTTGACCATTTGAAATTGTCATACTGCCTGATCTGCAATTAATTTTGGCATCAGTGGTGGCTAGCTAGGGTCTTCCCAAGATTACAGGATAGCCAACAAAGTTTACTTTAGGTGATAGGACAAGAAAATCAGCAGGATACTCCTATGAATCTAAGGTAACTACCACATCTTCTATGAGACCATATGGAGTAATAGTTAAACTATCAACAAGTTGTAACACTATGGGTGTTGTTCTTAAGCCTTCTATGCTTAGCCTATGCATTGTATCTTTAGTCATCACATTTATTGCTGCTCCCAAATCAACTAAAGAATTTTTCACAGTCTATCCATTTATTATCAGGTTGACTACTAGGCTGCCAGGATCTGAATACTTTGGTATTACCACCTTCCCTAACATGATATCCACTAATTTCCCTACAACATGTATTGTTTGAGGGTCTTTCTTCTTTCATCCTGGATTCTTAAGGCATGCTTTCTTAATAGCCTTTCCATAAAGAGGTATATCTTTGATAGCTTGGAATAGAGGGATTTGGATGTTCATATTTTTCAGCTGCTCAATAATATAAAATGTTTCTTCCTCTTGGGATATAGGTTTTTCTTTGTTTAGCCTATGTGGAAAGGGTGGATTTATTGAAGTGTGGACAGTAGTTCTACTGGGTATATTAGTTGGCTGGCTAGTATTTGGCAGTGTGGCTTCTGGAAGTAGTGCTGCAGGAACATCTGCAACTTTCATGATAATAGGATATTCAGGTGTATGCAGAGTGGTACCAGACCTAAAATGGATATTAGATATCTCTAGTGAATAAGTAGGGAACTGCTGAGTGTCAGTAGTGTACGTTTGTTGCTGTTGCTATTTGTTGTTTGGATTTGGCTGAGGTTGAGCAGACAATTGGGTTGGCTTTGGATTAGCATTAGTTGCTATAGGAGGTGGCATTATTGTAGGTGGTTGCACTGGAGGTGGTAATTGTGGATAGCCAAAATTTTGGTTAGGCCACTATTGAGGCCCCCTCCATTGATTAGTTTGTTGCCAATTTCCTTGTGGTGGTTGCCATTGATTCTGCTGATTAGGCCACTCGTTATTTTGCTAGTTAGGCCACTGGTTGTTTTGCTGGTTTTGCCACTGGGGTTGAGAGTACTGAGAAGTGTTTTGATAACTTTGGTTTTGCCACTGATTATTGTTAGAATTTGAAAATTGTAGAGGATCTTGTGGCATACCTTATTGTGAAGCCCATGGTCGATGTTGAGCAACAAAGAACACTTGATCATTATCTCCATCTATCTTCATGTAGTCATTTGGCAAATGTTGATTTTCTAGGTTTGCTACTAGCTTACATCCGTAGTCTTTCTTTTGTTTACGACAGTGTGGACAGTACTTAGCCAATTGTGATTTAGCCTCTACATGCTTCTTCTTGGTAGTCATTATGTCAAGATGTGTAGCTACATCGTTTATGATGTCTTTCTTGAAATCCATGAGAAAATTAGATATCTCCAGCTTTGAAATGCCCGAACTAATCCCTTTTGTGACTATGGGCCAGTATCCTCTGCCTTTCTTCATAGTTGACCTTGAGTAGTTGAGACAGATTTTCTTGAGGTCATCTCAAGAGGATTGGGATATGTCTCCACCAGCCATCAAGTCTAATGCTTCCAGACAATTGTCGTTTACCCCTCTTAAGAAGACTAGTTTCTGCGAATCCTCTACCAGTACATGCTGGAGGTTCTTCTGCATTATGTACAAGAAACATGAAACATATTCGTCCAATGTTTCATCCTCATTTTGAGACATCCTAAAGATATCATCTCCTTTTAGGTCACTTCCCTTGTAATAATCTTTGTATTTCTGCAGAAACAATGTCTGCATCTCATCCCAGGTACTTGCTGCATTGGCTCCTAAGCCCATGAACCATCATAAGGCTGACTCTTTTAGTGTTGCAGGAAACAACTTGAGCTTATGAGCATCAATATTATAGTCAAATCTTTGACAGAGTATGTCGAACTCAAACAAGAAAGTGTTAGGCTCCTCCGTTATAAGACCATCAAAACTTCAGAAGAACAGCTGTAGGTATATTTTTGAGATTAGCATTTTTTATAAGGCTTAGGAGAGGAAATGGGAAAGTAGGTTGTGCCATTACTGGGGGTATTTGATTATGGGGTTGCTGCTGGAAAGGAGCATTAGCTAAGGGATTGTTAACAATAGGTGGATTTGGGCTGTAATTATCTAGAAAGCTAACCAAGATTTCAGCAAAAGGTCGAAGACCACTTATATCAAATGGTTATGCTCTAGAGGAAGATGCTGTAGGAAAGTTAGGACTTGCGTCTTCAAAGGGTAACTCAACTTCTTCAACTTTATCATTCAAATTAACAAACTCTGCTGGGAGAAATCTTCCATATTCATCTCGTCGCCTTTCTCTTTGATGCATGCAATTGAATTCTTCACGCTTGTGAAGCAATTTTTAGGAATACAAATCTAAAAACTAACTAGGAATGAAAAATGAATCAAAAATGTTCCTAGCTTGACACCATCCCTGGTAGCGATGCCAAAAATGAACTGCCTCACAATAGGTGTGGAATAATCATGCTCAAGGCCTTTCTTAGGAATAGTTTATTCAATCTAAGGACTAATTCTCCCACTATGAGGTGCATTTAACTTGTCAAACCAGGGACGTATACTTGAAATGGTCGGCACAGTATGTGCACTAGGTTCCTTAAAGAGTCATTATGCTTATGCTGCAGGAAGGTAAGAAATGCATAAAAGAAACCTACACTAGTGCTGCAGGAAAAGAATACACTTATCTCCTTACTAAAATGAATGCTAGAAATTGCAAACTCTACTTAAACCTATACTTTCAACCTAGAACATCTATTATAACTATTCTTGTAGATGCTGCAGGAACATTCACAAAGTACAATGCTACAGGAAGAAACTATAACTTCTATCTGAAATACTGGAAATACTAGAAATGCCAAAAGTAAATCTACTCTACTCTAATCTATTCCACCTCCCAAGTGGGCCCCCTTGGTTGGTTTCTACTAATCTATTAACACAGACGTAAACCAAGAATTACTTCATTGTATTTCAAAAACTCATTACATAAGAACAATACATGAAACTTAAAATAACTTGCTGTAAGATATAACAGTTTTCTTCCAAAAAATTTCTCTCTCTAACTTTCCTCTAACTACAAACTATCGGTCCAATCCCTATAAATAGAGGACCGAACACTTATTACAAAATAGAAAAGAAACTATCTTTGTGAAAACATGCCGGAGAAGAAGATGGAAATGCAACAACCTGCAGTGTGGGTAATAAAGCTTGGGTGACCAGTTCAACATATTAAAGTGCATAGGGAATATAGCAACACTACATCCCCTCATCCTGGAATAGTGGCTCCTCCATTGTAGCAGCCATGTCTCCTGGTGCTGTGATGATCACTCCATGGTAGATGGTCCTCAAAAGTCTTCCTTGAATGCTGTCGACCACTCTCCATCCACTTCCTTCCCTAACAAGTTAGTTATGATGCAAAAATATTCATGCAACAAGCTTAATCAAATTAAATCCAGATATTAGAACATATATTCTAATGGTTATATGGAATTTTGCACTATATGTATAATATTGGCAAAATATGTCACAAATATCTACCCATGGTTTATCAATTCTAACTGGAATTTATCACAAGTTTTAACTAGCTAGGTTCACAAATGTCTTGACAGAAATTAGAACAGAGTATTTAAAATTATACAAAATAAAGGCAATAATTTGGCCTCAACAATAGCCATCAAATTCATCAAGGGTTATCTTCAGGTTTTCAATGTCATCTATGTGCTGGAAAACAATAGGTACTGGAAGCAATTTTTTCACAGTATCAATTTCTCTGGTTATTACCTTAGCCTTTTTGTCACCTTTTTGTTCTAATCTCTCTTTGGCTTTAGTGAGTGCAGTAAAAGCCAATTTCACTAGCTCATCTTCATCCATGAAATCAACATCAACATCTGTTGTATTTTATTTTTTTCCAACAAAGAAATATAAGATGTGATTACCTTAGTTTTAGTCTCATCTTTTTCTTCCTGTTCTTTCTGTCCTTCATCTTGCATTGTTTCACTCTGTTCTTTCTTCTGCTCTTCTTCCTCTTTCTGCTCTTCTTCCTCAACAATTGTGTTGTCCATACTTTCTGCAAATGGGTCCTTCTCATTATTAGAGGTGTCAAGTGTTATAGGTACACTAGAAACATAGAAATCTAGTTGTGTATGAACTTCATTCTTCTCAGCACTTGCCTCAGCTGGCTTCAAACTTTATCCCATTCCTAAGTTTGTAGGCAAAGTGGTTTTAGGAAGTGGAGTCTCCTTAGGAGTAGGATTCATCAATATTTTCTCCAGAGATTTCTGAGTTTCCTCAGTGATTTTATCATATCTTCTTGCCATGATTTTTAGTAGTCTGATCTTAGTTCTCAGCAAAGGTTTTAATTCTTTAAGTATTCTGTCCCTTTCTTGCAAAGATATCATAGGTAGCATGTTGTCAATTTCCTAATTTCTAATTGTTTCATCTTCAATCTGTGCTAAATGTTTTCTTGTCTCCAATCTCCCATATAGATCTTCAGGTACACTACCCTCAATTTACAATAGTATCTTCTTGAAAACAAGTAAGTGATTAACCACAATATCTTCAATCTTAAGTTTTTCTGATTCACCATACCTTTCATAGTATCTATTTACTGTAACTAGCTAACCTTTCTCAAGAGATCTCTTCTTAATCATCTTCATGTCAGGGTTCCATATGTTCTTCTCAATTTCAGTTTTCTTCTCTTCTCTTACAATACTTGGTTCCATAGGTCATGTCTACCTGCTAGATCTGGTGTTTACTCTAGGAGTAATCTTCTCTTCTTGTGATGTTTGCTGTGATGGAGGAGGTGGACTATCTACCATTACTACTTTAGGAGTGGGAAGGGCTGCAATACTAGCACTTGCCAATCTAGAAGATTTCTCATCCATTTTCCTTTTCACTTCTTTCAATTCTTCCTCTATTAGTCCTTCCTTTACACCACTCTCATGCAAAAGGTTATCAATTTTCCTTTTCCTCAGACCTCTAGTATGTTCTTCTCTTACCTTAGTAGATTTCTCTTCATAGGTTCCCCATCTTTCTTCTGATGTATCAATCTCAGATGCAAGAACATGTTCAACTTGCATAGTAAGTACCTCTGAAGTTACCTCATATCCCATAGGATAACACCATTTCTTCCTTGGTGTGACTACCTCAAAGCATACACAATTAGTTTCAACCATGAAACAAATTGTATCCTTTTCTCAACCATGTCATCAGGTTTCCTATATCTGTCTTTCATCTGCCTCTGAAGGATTTTTATCATTCCAAATAATTCACCATCAACCCATGTTCTATTCTATCTTCTGTAATTTTGTGTGATCTGAATACCAGTAGGTATCCCTGATTTCCAACCACTAGGGTGCATACCTAGGAATTTGTGTTCAATGTGGATAAACATATGTACCAATAGTGACCCAAATATGAAGGTCTTTGTTCTGTCTTTCTTTACCAGTTTTACATTCTCAAGAAATGGCTGTGCCAATACTTCGCATAGGTTATGTTTTACATTTTATTTTACCATTCTCCATGCCATCATGATAACTCTTGTAGATACTAAGTTAGGTCTACTACTATAGTAGAATTTATATCCAAGTATCATAGGAATCAGTCTCACATCTTGTTGAAAGATGTCATTCACAGTCATTGCTCACCTGTCCCATTTAGAGTGTGTTAGGGTTTTGACTTGCTTCTTCACATGATTTTCTACAACATGAACGATTCTTGTATTATCCAATCCAGTAATCTTAGGTATTAAATCATTGCAAATCTTCATAGGCTTCTTGCCTATCCAAAGGAATTGATCATGTAATCTGCTCAATAATATCTTGAACCACTCTTCTTCATCTAATTCATACAAATAAAGAATTTCCATAATACTCAACTAATCAATGTGTTTGAACTCATCTCTCATGATTCCTTTATCAATCATATACTCCATCTCAGTACAAATATCATCAGTGCCTAGTATATCATACTTACAATGAACTTAAGCCCTAATATCTTCTACGTGTAAAACTCTATAGGGTGTCTAGGAAAATGATCCTTCGGGGTCTTCTTCACAAGAAATAAGTGGATGTTTCTTAAAATTATACCTAGGTTGATCTACAACATCATAAGTAATAGGTGCATCCATAGCTAGATGATGTAAATACCTCTTTCACGCTGAATTCCAAGTTTTGCAACAATCGATCATACAGGGCAAATGTAGGAAAGAACAAATCTCTCTGCTCTCTGATCTCCTTAGGTCACTCTTCTTCAAATGGTAAGGAAATAGATCTTCATATGGTTCTTTATACAATGTTTAAGTTATAAAAGTTCACTTTACCCAATACTGTCCATTCGGCTGTAGATCTCACAATCAAAATATATGCATCGTCCGATGTTGCACTCTTAACTGTATACTCCATGATGTTGGCCATGTTCATACCTAAGCTTGCATGAGATAAATCCAAAAGTTTTAGGGTGGGATATATTCTAATGTCTTTATCCAATGCTCCCCCTAAGGCCATGATCAACCAATTAGGTTGATTCTCTTTTACTACCATCAGGCAAAGACCCAGTAGCATCTACTGTCTCACCCTGAACCAATGTTTCACTTGTTTCTTTGATCTTCCATATCTTACTACTGCTATTATCTTCTTATTTATTAAAAGAAATGTCAAAATCATTCTTCAAATATGCAACACTCTTACCAATATCATTTCTATTCTTCTGTGTATTCATAGGAGGTGGTAATCTTGTATTGTTTTCTCCATTATACCTGCAAAACTTCACTATATGACCTGGATTATTGCATTTGTAACATATAGGAGGTCTTCTTTCTTGATTTACTTGCAGCTTACAGTACTTCACAATGTGTCCAATGTTACTACATTTGTAGCATGTAGGTTTCACTGTAGGTTCTCTTCCATTGTCTTGTCTATATCTAGATTGATTAGGTTTCCTGCATTCTGCTTTCTTGTGCCCATATCCATTAAAATTAAAATAATAGCTAGAAAATGTCTTAAAAGGGGCATTACCTCTGCAGTCTCTTTTCATGTGTCCAAAATTGTTACATACAAAGAATCTACCTCTAAAAGGTCTGATCTTCTCTCTAGACTCTTCAATAGTAGGTTTTTCAACATCAATCTTTGCTTCAGATTTGTCTTCCTGATTCTTTGGGCATTCAGCTTCATTGAAGCCAATACCAGTCATATCACCTTTAGGTTTCTATCTGTCTCTTTGTTCATTGATCAAATCACTGCTGGTGTGAAGTTTCTCAATGTGTTTCTTTGCCTCAACAAGTTCACCTTTTATAATCTGATTGTATTTCTCCAGTTCTAGATACTTGTTCTTGTAGTTGTCAGCCTCATTCTTCATTTGTTCTAATGCACTATTCGAGGTTTCTTCAATCTTCTTCTTAGCATCCTTTTGTAACTGTATCTCTTTATTCATAGCTTCATTCTCAAGTTTCAAAGTTTATTTTCTTCTTCAAGTTGCTTCATTTGATTGGAATTGTCTTTGTCTGAATCTTCTTTTATTTGAACCACAAGATCCTGTCTCTAGCTTTTGGAAAGTTCAAACTGTTCTCTAAGTTTTCTTATAAAATTTTCAGCTCTTCACATGTTGAATCTCAATTCTCCATTCTCTGCTTTTTCTTTGTCAAGATCTTCAAGTGCAGCATCAAATTTCTCTTGCAAACTGTCCAAATCCATTCTGATCTCCCTTAAGCTATTAGAATTTCTCTCCAAGGGCCAAAAGCTCTGATACCAATTGTTAGGATTAGGTAATAGTGAGAGGGGGGGTGAATCAGTATTACAACTCATTAAAAATTTTCAACCAATTAAACATTAACCATATACTTACAAAAATAAAAATAACATAGTACTCATAACACCATAATTTGGTTGTTGAGGAAACCCTGGCCAAGGGAAAACCCTAGTGGGGATGGTACCCACAAGCATGCACTAAAGTATAGTGTCCATGTTAGGAGACCTAGCCCTGTTAGGAGATAAATATTACATAGTACATTTCTTTGTTAAAGGAATTACAAACCTATTAAAGGTATAAACATCCTGTCAGGGGCCAACTGAGCTTACAACTCTTACAAAGTAATTCTGTTACAAAATGTTCTCAGCAATGAACAAAACAAGCATCTCTAATGCTTAGATAGTTCCTCTCATAGCTCATAAATGATCTATGTCATCCTCTACTCTGCAATTCACATATCATCCATCTGATCATCTCACATACATCCATATCATCTCCACTCAAAAAAAATTTCTCCATATATATATCTTATCTCTTAACCACGTCGACTCTCTTAACCAAATATTACATAGTCGACTCTCAATACAAAATACATTTAATAAACAAATATCAAATGAAAATTTGGATCTCTTACATAGTCAAAGTTTAGGTTATCAACAACCATAATCCAACTTTGATTGCTTGGAGTCCATGTCATACTCTCTGAATCATTGCTTCTGCCCAACTGCTCTGTATCAATGTTCTGCTGCTGTCTGGCTATTTTCAAATCTCTCTAAATTGCTGTAAACTTTACAAAAAAAAATCAATCTTAGGTGGAGGTCAAATATACCTCATACTATCTTCCTCTAAGTTCTCTTTCCTTAATTCATCGATCTCAATCTTTGATACCCAAAATACCTCTGTAACTCTACTTCTGTACTTGTCAATTTCAGAGTCATCAAAAATCAACTTCATAGGAATCGATCTGTAACTCAGATGTGTTGCCATAAATGAAAACTAAAAAGTGGATCTCACCATGAAAAATAGATCACTTTCCAACAAGAAATACCCCATTCTATGTAGGTTGGTCCTCTATAGCTGCATCAACTACAACCCTCTTCATTCGCTTCTTATTTTATTTATTCATATATTCCCTGTCTAAAAATTGACCAATTAAAGTATTAGAATGTAAATCTGGGGTTGTTGACACAATTAAATATTTGAAAGGTGAACTAGTACTTGCAATGATGTACATGTTGTTGGTGCCCAAAAATGCTGAATTGGATTTCCTATGGACTTGCCAATCCAATGTTTAGAAAACCAATTATTTTTGGCCAACTAATAGGAATGATCGATTATGATCCTCTTCCCCTGCACTTTTAGCTCTGCAAGACCAAGGTGGGTGAACCTTTACCTTAACCACTATCTATTGGTTTAAGGCATTTTATAGAAGATAACTTGTGTACAAAATTAAACTGATCTCTCAAGATGGCAAGTAGTCTTGAATAAATCAAATTGTAAGCAATATATCATAAAATGTAAACTGAAATACTTTGAGTAATTGAAAGAATGTTTGGTATATATTTATGTAAGTTGAAAAAAATAGATAGATAAGATATCACAAAACTATAACAATGAACTGAACAACTATAATCCAAATAATGATTAGACCAGTGTCTTATTCTATCACGGGCAATAGAGTCAAGATCATTCCAATCTTATGTTCAACCTCAAAGACAATTTTACAAGAAAACTTATCACTTCAAAGGTGTTATGGAATGTACATGCAACCTAAAACAAATTCAGAGATATTTCAA
>MU228022.1:4567990-4579513 GCA_018584345.1 Thuja plicata
GGTTAGGAGGGGAAAGTGAAGGGACATAAGGACCCAAGATGGAAGGAAAATGTGAAGCCCTTAGTATTGGTGGAGGAGGTCCAAGGATGGATGTGGAAGACGCAAAAGGATAATCAATAAGCTCATCGGCATGTATATGACAACCAAGAACATCAGCATCATTAGAGTGAGCATTAGGATTTTCAATAGGATCATGAACATCTTGAATAGGAGCACCTTCTTTGATAGGATTGTTTGAAGCTTGGAAAGAATTAGGAAGAGTAGAAAGTGGAAGTGAACATGGAGTGGTAGAACAAGAAGATGGAATACTTTGATCTTGACAAGGATCTTTGGATAGCATAAGCACATAATTTTTCTCTTGATTTTCAATAGGCTCAACATTGGAAGTAACAAAGCCATTTTTAATAACCTTAATGGAAGTATCATCTTTGGAAAGTGCAAGTGGGGTAAGGCTATTTTGATTGTCAATAAGCTCAACGGTGTAAGTAGTAACTTGATCTTTCTTAGGAGAAGACTTAAGACATGGTGGAATGAATGAGAAAGGGTGGGCAGGATCAAAAGAACCATGAAATAGATAAGAGACATCATGAAAAGGATTGGATGACATGGAGGTTTCTTGATATTGATCTTTCTTTATGTTCTTTTCTTTATCATTTTTAGAGTCCTCTTGACATGGAGCCACTTCTAAGGACAAGTAAACATGTTGGAATTGTATGGGAGACTTGGGAAGAGATGGGGAAGGAATAGCTGAAGTAGGCATTATAGCATATAAAGGCTTGGGCTCTTTAGGTTTAGAATTATTTAAAGTATTATCAGCCAAGTGAAGGTTAGCTTGAGTTTCTTTAAGAGGTAGCCCTTGAGAATAATTATAGGGAACTACATGAAAAGCATTAGGACTTCTGTTGGATGAAGGATTCATGGAAGATTTGGAAACTTTAGGAGATGTATGGGTATTGGAGAAAGTAGAGGATGGAAGGGAATCATCACAAAACAAAGGATCATCATTAACATGATATTGATTGAGAGTACAATCTTTATTTTCATCATGAGAATTCTTAGAGGAGAAACTCTTATGATATTTCCGTTTAAAATCAGCGCGGTGAAATTTCTCTTCCTCAATAGAAGCATCAAAGAGGTATTGCTCACAAAATTCATCAAAGTCTTGTTCAAATTTAGAGTCATAGGGATCACCATCACAATATTTACAATAGGATGACCCATTAATAGTAAGAACAAGCACACAACGAGGAGGACTCTTAGGAATAGGGGTGTCATAGGTATCACTACATTGTACATCATCATAGTCATCATAATCATTAGAGTCATAATAAATGGGATCATCAGAGTCATCAAAGATGGGCATATCATTCTTTGTGGAATATGTATCACAAGGATTGTCACATTTCTCATTATGGTATGACTTGAAAAGAGAAGTATGAATCTTGGGAGAAGTAGAAGAAGAATAAGATCGTGGAGAAGAGGAAAGTGAAGACCTAGTGGAGGAAGAAGACTTAGATGATGAGGACAGATGAGAAGATTTATAAGATGAAAGATGTTTGGAAGAAGGAGGTTGTGACATGATCATGTACATGATCCTAGAAAAGGCATTTGATTCAATCACTTTTTCCTATTTTTTTATACTAAGTTCATCACCCATGCAATTTTCAAAGGAAAACCACTCTTCAAATTGAGAAATGAGTTCAAGATCATCTATTCTTAAGAGAGGTTCCATAACAAGATATTTGGAATTCATGGTTCTAGAAGAGGAGGAATCATGAAGAGATGAAAATAGAAGAATATAGACTAGATAATAAGAGGAAAATAAAATCAAGAAGATGGGAAGATCTTAGGAAGAAGAGGAAGAAGCGTGAAGGAAGAAGAGAAATGATGGAAATGAGAGACAAGAAAGACATGGGGAATATGGAAGAAAGAAGACAAAGAGTCATTTTGTGCAACTTGATACCATTTAAGTTCATTTGGATGTTGAGCAACATGTCATAGCACTTTTTTGGGAAATCCATTGAAGTTTTTATCACTCGGGAACTCAGTTTTCATTTGTTTTAAATAACCAACTAGATGCATTAACAAATTTTATCATGAATCAGGCACGCAAGATAACAATCAGGGAGTTCAAGCAATCAATGTCTTCAAACAATGAGCAAGGGACAAAGCAACCTTGCACATGAACATAGATAGTGTCATAGTATTTCTACTCCATAAAGATTCTACTTGTGTATGTTCTCAAAATGTTTTCCAATCACGCACATAGTCCTAGAAAAGAAAAAGTTGGTTGCACAATGGTTCTTAGTAATGGTTTGACTTTGCAACTTTTTCAATCTCAAGTGGGTGAAATCCAATCTTGGCGCACCGAGGTTTTGACCCAGTTTGAGAATTTAATCAATCAGGAGTTGCTAAGGAGATCTAACAACCCACAAGAAACTATACCCATGGAGATTTATTCCACAAGGACATTTATATAGTGGTTTTTTCTACCATGGCGAAAATGGCTATTACCACTTGAGGTTCTATCCACATGGTTTACCCAATAAAGGGAGTGTCCACTATGGTTAACCCTCTCTAATAAGGAAGGCTCACAATATGGACCACCCGGGGACTTGGTTTGGATTCAAGGGTTCCAAGTTTCTAATTCTCCCAAAAGGGAAAAGAGCATAATTCTATAGCCTCTTCACCTCATCCAAACATAGAAAACAAGATTAATTGACCCACTAATTTGAAATCACCTCACCCAAGGTAAATCAACAACAATGACCACCAATCTCAAGAGAGAAAGTACCAATCAAAGTTGAAGACTAAACCAAGTTTGAAGTAATGATAAATCCTTCCCTACCTACAAGGGGATCTATCATCAAGAAGAGATTCACATGTAAGACAAGAAAATGAAGCCCACTCTCTCAAGATCACCATAAATAGTGTTCATAGGGCCTAATTACTATGTGAAACATATATGCAAGAAACAAAATCTAGGTTCTTCTTAGAGCACCAATTGGAAATGCGATCTATGAAAGAAAGAAAACACTCAAGCTAAACACATAAGATATTCATTATTATTTCCAAAATCCAAATGTTATAGAGATGCAAAAAAAAACTTCAAATCCAAAGAAAAGTGAGCATTTTTTTGTTTATCCACGCAAGTCCAAGTAATCCCCACGAACTCTCCAACAAGCAAGACAAGCAAAAAAGCAAACACAATATGCAATGTATATTCAACTTATGTAAACCCTCCGGTTAGATCTAAAAATCAATTGTTAGGAGAAATAATAACTAGAAAATAATCCAAATGATAACTCACATCATGCATTGAACCATGTGAAAAATAAGTGCAAGCTAATCATTAAATGCCCTTTTTTTTTAATTTTAATTTTTGACCTAGTCAACAAGATTTGATTTGTTTGCTATGATTTTGGCTCTAAAAATAGAAATGCAAAGAAGAGACCCCTATTAAAAAACAAAGAGATTTCCAAAAATGTAAAATTTTTAGCAATATTTTCTAATTTGTGCCATAGGGACCCTATTTATCAAAACAAACTAGTTTTTAAAGGTCGGATTTTTAATCCATTATTTGTCATCAAAACAAAAAACACAGAGAACATACCCCCCTATAGAATTCCAAGATCTTTCTAGAAATGTAAATATTTCTAAAAAATTTGCTGATTTGTGACCAGAAATGAATTATCATAAAAAAATCATAAAAAAATTATAAATCGTGAAAAAATAATCTGAAAAATCTTATTTTCAAACTGAGACACCTGTGACCCAATGCCAACCTACAAAACAAATTTCACACCAAAAATCCAAGCCATTTGGGAGATATGATCAAATCTTTAAAAAAATCCTAGGTTTTGTCTTCAACTCATCCTGCACAAGGGTTAGGCTTGAAAAAATTCAATAAAATAACCATGTAAAGATTAGAAAATCTAAACATCTGAATAAAACGAAGGAAAATAAAGAGCATCATGCACCACAGTGGGCACCAAAAATGTGTGCTTAAAATGTGTCACACTTCTATGAGTCATTCCATTCAAGGTTGCTCAAGAATGAGGCCTCAAATATCGACTCATAGCTCTCTAGTCATGGAATGCAAAGGTTTGTAATGGAGGCCCTCAGATTGATCTAGTTGTGCCCATGCAAGTACACCATGAAACGAGAGATTCAATGCATGAAAATGACAACTATTTTATATGATAACAATGCAATAAAGGAAATTAGTCTAAATGATAACAATGCAAGATTATTCTATGAAAGGAGATATGCAAGATTAATCTATGGAAGAAAATATGAATTTAATCTAATATGAATCTAATCTACATGAATAGCCATGGATGAAAAAAGAAGAAGATAAGAAGAGAGAAGTTGCAATATCCAAGCCAAAGTGCTCAAATTCTCCTCCAAAATTGCTCTCCAAACCTGCAACATAACAATACATAAAAATTCTATATGAGAATGAGAAGGAACGGTTTCCTTTTAAAGAGAAATGGACGATAGAGATTAAGAGGCAAAAATAAAAGGCTATGATTAAGAGGCAAAAAGCCCACCACTTAGGAAGATGTGTAGAAAAATGAACTTTTATTTAATTTATTTAATTTTTATCAAATAAAGTGCTTTAAGTGGGGATTTTATTTATTTAATTAAAAGAGGGGTTTTCTTTTAATTAAATAAATTAGAAGAATTTTATTTAATTAAATGGGAGGAATTTAATTTAATTAAATAAGATGAATTTTATTTAATTAAAAGGGAGAAGTTTAATTTAATTAAATAAGATGAATTTTATTTAATTAAAAGGGAGATTAAATCTTTTAATTAAATAAAAATGATCAAACCTTATGAAATATTGAAATAATTGAATTAATTACAATTTGATTAAGGAAATTGATTTGAATTGAAAATGTTCCAAACCATTGATTCAGGAATTTGATAAATTGATAAATTGATAAATGGGGCCCATAGTCCAGGCGACCATTTTAGGGTGCATACAGAAACACCTTTATCTCACAAGAGAGAAAAATCAAATGTCAGACGATCAATAGAGAAGCACTGACAACAACAAAAGGGCCCCCCTCATAATCAATTGATTGAGTCTATAGAATATCCCTAACAGTGAAAAACCACGTTCGTTTGAAGAGGTGTGGAGATGGTGATGTCAACCAAAACACGAGAAAAGGTAGAGAGACCCATAGTGGTCGTTGCCCCATCTACCTTTAGAAACTAGCCAATAAAGCTGTCAATGACTTCAAAATAATAATTCTCCCAAAAATGAAGGGCAAGAATGGGAAGAAAAACCCACAGTAGATGGATATTGAGTGGTTCATTGAGAGGATTAAAAGAGACTACCTATGGTTTGGTGGAAAGATAGTGAGTCCCCCAAGTCCACAACTTTCTCAACACTAGATCTCAATAACTAGAAGAAGAAAAAAAAGAAAAGAAAAACCCCTAGCACAAGGTAAAATCTCAATGTTACCAAAAACTAGAGATCTCCAAGAATACATCACCCAACAATGAAGATCCAGAAAAGAAGGCCAAAACCCAACAAATTTGCAAACCAGCTTGCAACATTGGTAGAAGTTCACATTATCCACCACATCTAGGCTACACACCACCACTAGGGAGGTATTGACACAGATAAGGGGTTGAGCTTTCACCTTTAGGGGAATAGTAATAATTGATTTGGAAACATGAGTATAGCTCTATCCACCAATAATATATTTTAGGTGGGCAGGACTCTCTCATTAAGAAAATTAGGAAACATAACACCAAGTCTATGAGAAGAGTTTCTAGTGAGCACATCTCCAATGGAAATACCACCACTAGAAATTTGAAATTCATTAGCAATAAGTATCCTATAAGAGAGCTAAGTGAACACCGCTTCAGAAGAAAATTCCACGCCAGTGCCAAGAATAGAGACATCCCCCAAACCACCCTTTGGAACAAAGAAACCAGGTAGATTAACACCTAGTGTAGCCCTAGCAAATGTAGACCCTCCTCTGAGGAGAAAAAATGAAACAATACTAGGGCAGGCGCCATTGGTGTACCAGCAGGAGTGGTCTTAGCAACATCGACATGAGCGGGAGTGGTCATTTTGAAAAATGGAAAAAATCATTATGGATGTTGAATAGTGAGATCATGAAACTATTAATATAAACAATAAAAGATCTAAAATAAAAAATCAATAATCGCTCAATAAAAAATGAAATAAATGTAAATAAAATGGACAATCAAATATTTTATACTTACATGAATCTATATTGTTCCATTGTAATAAATGTGAGTGATTGTGTGTGTGTGAATCAATGCTGGATATGCTGATAGCTCTACAATTGAAATACCCTTATGATAACATAATGATCACAAGTTCACAATGATATTATGGATGAAAAATGATCATGGGTGATCAAATGAGATGCAAGATGGTGGATTTATAGTTGGTGCATGATATGATCACCAATTGAAAATAATTTGATAAATTAATTGATAGAAATTGTCGAGAAAACTTGAAGACAAAAAAAAGTGTTTGATGAGTAAATTGACTAGTTGCATGAGATAGTTGACCCATTTCATGAAGAAGTTAAGTGAAATTGATTGACAAATGGGCTAATAAAGAGCATGAGATTAAGGTTCAAGGAGAATTATTGATCCACTATTTTACACTTAGGAAAGTAACAAATCTTATGGGAAGCTTTGCATTTGGGGGGCCTAATGCATTATGCAGTGCAACCTCTTGGATTTTGAAGTCGACATTTCATATTTGAAGGGGATGGATGGAGAAGGAAGGGAAACATAAAATAAAACTAAACTAAATTGATGCGTGAGACCTTTCACAACACATATAATTTTCATGTAGAAATAAAAGGAACAAGCAACCCCAAAAGATTGAGCACAAAACACGACAAATTCTTCATTGGTGGATATAGAACAAAATGCAAAAGTCAGACAGACATAGAGAAAAATATTCAAATCTCTCAGTGAGGAGAACCTGTTAAGGCTTGAAGGAGATGTTCCTATTATCTTACTAAAATAATTATTCCATGAGAATTTCACTCACCAAATGACATAGTACAACCCCAAATCAAAAACTATTACATATGATTAAAAGTGTAAAACATGATTTAATAAACTGCACATCTATGAAGAATTTATAAAAGCCAAAAACCATAAAAAATAATAGCTACATTCATTTAGAATTGATACATAGCGTCAAAATCATTCAAAAAAATAAACTAAACACACAATAGAGGCAAAATCAACACAATCTAATATGTTTTCTTCTATTAATTAATGGAACATAAAGCTAAGGTCTGAGAATGAAAATATATCTATTTCCAAGAGTTATCTTTCAAACGAGGAGAACCAAAAAATTTCTCCCAAAAAAAAATCCTTTATTATAAGATGCATGTAGGCTTATATAGGGAAAATTCCATTAAATGAGAAAAGGTTGTTGCAAATTAGAAGGCTTCTGCATAGTGCCATGTATAGATCTCATCATGGTGATTGTTACAAATTCCTTGGCATGGGAAATATTTGCATCATTATTCACCTTCCACGTGTACAACGTGGAAGTGACTTGTGCCTTTTTCAATTTCCTTGCGATCATGAAAAAGTAACATTCCAATTTCACTTGCAATGATTACTCACTTTTCGTGCCTGGAGGTGGTTTCTTTTTTGGATCAAATATTCCTCAAGATGCTCCTTCAGATAACAAGTGACACTTTTTCTTGAAGATAGATGTGGGTCCCATCACATTCTAAATGATGCAAATTTTACTTTGTCACATGTCGCATAGGTAGGTTTCTTTGGAGATCCCTACTTGAACTTGGGCTAAGGATGCATGATGATGACACATGGGACACTAGCTAGATCTATTGAATTTAATTTACTTTCAACCTAAATATCCTAAATGACACCATCATGTGGCACCCTCTATAGTGAGTGGTCTTGAAAATTAAAATCCTTTGAAGGAAAAAAGCTCATGTTTTTGGTAAAAATTATGTCGATTTGGCACTTGGTAATCCCAACTTGGTCGAGGTAAATTTGTTTCCTAGTGCTCGAAATTCCAAACCACTTACATTGTTGGAAAATTCTTTGAAAGATCTCATTTCAGTCCCTTAACATCATACTAGTATGGAGGCTCCTCAATACTAGAGTCATCTTGACTCTTCTTCAGGTCCTTTCTAGACCTACTAAGGGTTTTCTTACCAACCCTAACCTAGGAGAATACACTTAGTTCTTTCCCCTACTCCCAAGGGCCTCTGTAGCAAAGGTAAAATCAAATTCTCCTTGAATCTACTAGGGTAGATTCCCAAGAAATATCCTTACCTCTTGTCAACTACCTTGCAGGATTGAATTCACTCCAATTCCATCCAAGTTCAACCCTTCTTGAAGATCTTGGACCATAGTTCAACCATTTCTCCATCGAGTTCAAAAATTCATATATTGAAAGGCTAGTAGCCCGAGTAGCCCTAAGTATGATCCTAAAGACAAATAACTCCAAAATTTCCCAAAGACACTCCCTAACTATTCACTGTTCTAGATACCCTTTTGGACATAATTAGAGATTTGCAGGGTGTGCATTTTGTTGGAAAGATTGCTACAATGTAGACAATTGTTATTTTGTCATTGATGTCAAACCTTAACTAGTGAGACTATTGCTGTATGTTTGAGTACCATATCTATTTATTGATGAAGATTTGAAGAACATGATAACAAGAAGACTGAGGAAATGGTTGATTTATGAGTATACACCAGGGTACTTGATCATTTGGCACTTTGGAAAAGTGATATGCTGTTTATCTTTCACTGACAGTTCACTGGAAGGTCGATGCTGAGAAAAGAAAAGTTGATGCTGAGAAAAGCGAAAGGTGATGCCAAGCAAATCAAAGATGATGCCGAGCACCAGTGAAATACCGAGGGAGACAAAGAAAGCCAAGCACCAGTATTTTATTAATTGATGAGATTTGAGATCTATGGCCGACATAGTTGATTTTATTGGGATATGCATTGTTAATTAAGATTGGTCCACACTCATTTAATGCATGGGAAACCGTTATTAACACATGGATTCAATGTTTAATTAATGTCTGTATTGGAGAAGTAAATTAAATGTAATGATGGAAAGATCCATTCAATCTGACCTAACCTAAGATCTACGATCTTGATTAAGCGGAAAAATATTTATCTGACCTAGATGGAGAGGTATAATATAACCTACTGTGGTTATTGTTATGTATCTGAGTATAAGGAGAAGTTGAATGAAAGAGTATTGCATGGTTAATTGACTGATTGGGAAAACCTAGTAGAGAAGGCTGAGCGGAGAAGCGGAGAGATTGCTTGACAGATTTCCAAGAAGATATGAAGTTTGAGATGAAAATGGAGGCCACTCAGTGAATTATCATTAGAGCTGAAATTGGATCTGGATTTTCAAAATAAGTTGTATGTATCAGATCACACCTGCTAATCACTTTCTAACCATTGTATAAGTTCAAATCCTTTAACTAGGTCAACCTAACAGTCATTGTATAAATCCTTTGAACAAGGTGACATTCAAATTTGAATGTTCTAGGTACTCTAACAAGGCCACTCCTAATGGGGTGTTTAAATCCTTTAATTAGGTCACATTTGACAGTGTGTTTTGTAACTTTTAACAGGGTTGGCTCCTAACAGGGCATCACTTCAGAAGAGTGAAATTTTGGTAGCATGTTACTGGTGGTTTTTCCCATATTGGGTTTCCATGTTAAATCATGGTGTCAAAATGTGTGAATGTTTATGTTGTGTTTTAATGTTAAGTTTTTGTAAGCTTATTTCATTAGTACAGTAAACTACACACTTTTGTTGATTATTGCTGCCGAGCAGATCTGAGTTGTTGAAGTGGTTTAAAAGTTTTTATGGGCACATCTGGACCTGAGGATAACTAATTCACCCCCTCTTAGTTATTATAAATTCATTCTAACAATTGGTATTAGAGCTTTGTTCTCTTGAAAAAGTTTGAAGGTACTTGGAGATAAAGATCAAGATGTATAAAAGGGATGGACCAAAGATTAACAAGGAAAACTTTCCTGCATGGAAAATTTTGATCAAAATTCACTTGGATGGTATTGGTAATTCTACTAAATGACATATTGAAACATAATATGTAGCCCCTAATGGAGTTATGAATGCTGCATAATTAAGAGAAAAGCATGAACATGATCAAGCAATGCTAAAACTTGCATCATCTATGAACTATCATGAATTTGAGGACATCAAGGACTGTACAAGCGCAAAGAAGATGTGGGATTCTCTTCAAACCATCTATGGAGATGATATGAATGTACTAAGATCCAAATCTGAAAGCTTTCAAGGTAAGTTTGATGATTTAAAAATGCAAGAAGGAGAAAATATAATGCAATATTATGATAGGATAAAGGAATTTGAAAATGCTATTAGAGGAGCTAAGGGAACTATTGATGATGACACTATCATGAGAAAGGTACTGAGAACACTTCTTCCTATTTATGCTATTAGAGTATCTACAATTCAAGAACTGAGATGTACTCTTAACAAAAAATTGACTCTGGAAAGTTTGGTAGGCGGACTTATAGCATTTGAGATGTCAAATTTTGATAACTATACTCCACAAGCTGTTGAATCCGCATTCAAGTCCCAGATGGTCATAAAAAAATCAAGGAAAAGAAAGAAATGTGTGAGTAGTGATAGTGACACTTCAGATAATGATATAGAAGAAATTGAGGCACTTATGGAAAGGAGACTAGCTAGAGGAAAAGGAAAATTCAGAGGTAAACTTCCTATTATTTGTTTTTCTTGTAACAAAGTTGGTCATATTGCTGCTAGATGTCCTGAAAAGAATGAGAAAGATGAAAGAAGAGATAGTAAGTACAAGGACATAAAGGATGAATGAGACTATAGAAAGTATAAGGATTACAAAGACAAAGGTAAGAAATCTTGTTATATAGCTGAAGAAGCTTCTGACAGTGAATTTGATAAATCTGATGAAAATGATAGAGAAGTTGTGTATGTTGCAATGAAAGATGATTCTGACGATGATGAGAAAACTGCACTAATTTCTTACATGAGTAAAGGTGATAATTGGATTATTGACAGTGGTTGGTCACATCACATGACTGGTGATAAGGACAAATTTGAAACCTTAGATCAATGTAAGGGTGGATATGTTAAGTTTGGTAATGATAGACCTTGTAGAGTTAAAGGGAAAGGATCAATTCAATTGACTGACAAGATTAGATGTGGTGATGTGTATTGGGTTGATGATCTTAAGTATAACTTGTTGAGTGTTTCACAGCTGAACACTTCTAGTTACAGAGTTGAATTCCATCACAGGAAAGCAAAGATCTATGATGCCAATGAAGAATTAGTTGGAGGTGGTGAGAAAACAAAAGGTAATTTGTTCTATCTGGATTTAGCTGAAGAGACATGCTTGTTTGCACAATATAATGATGTTTGGTTATGGCATAAGAGGCTATGTCATGTTAACTTTGATAACTTGGTAAGCATAAG
>MU228022.1:4579563-4596514 GCA_018584345.1 Thuja plicata
TTGTTTGCACAATATAATGATGTTTGGTTATGGCATAAGAGGCTATGTCATGTTAACTTTGATAACTTGGTAAGCATAAGTAAATTGAAAAAGGTTAGAGGGCTGCCTAAGTTAAAGAAACCTAAGACTACAATGTGTAAGCAATGTCAATTGGGCAAAATGACTAAATCTAGCTTTAAGAGCAAAACTCATACTTATGAGAATATTTTGGAATTGGTTCATACTGACCTTTATGGACCTATTGGTGAGAAAAGTTACTGTGGAGATAAATATTTTATTCTATTTGTAGATGACTACTCTAGGATGATGACTGTTATGTTTCTTAAAGAAAAATCTGATGCATTCCATTTATTTAAGTGGTACTTGGAAAAAGTTGAAAAGGAAACAGGTAAGAGTCTGAAATGTTTGAGATCTGACAGAGGAGGTGAGTTCATTTCTAATGATTTTAACAGGTTCTGCAACTACCAAGGGATAAAAAGATAGATGTCCACACCTAGGACACCACCACAAAATGGTATAGCTGAAAGGAGAATTTGATCTATCATGGATTGTGCCAGAACATTAATGATGGATAAAAATGTTGCATTGAAATATTGGAGAGAAGTTGTAAGTACAATAGTTTATACCTTGAATAGAGTACAAGTCAAGAAAGGTACAAATACTACACCTTATGAGCTATGGTATGGATATGCACCTACTTTAAGTTATTTTAAAGTCTTTGGGAGTAGATGTTTTATACTGAAGGATAACATAAATGGTAAACTTGATGCTAGAGGAGAAGGCATATTTCATGGATATTCTACTAAGAGTAAGGCTTACAAGAGCTTGAATTCTAACACTAACAAAATTGTGGAAAGTGTAAATGTTAGAATTGATGAATATGCAGAGAAAAATGAAGCTAAAAGCATGATTGCGCCTGAGAGTTACAGATCATTCACTTATCTTGAAGAGGAGGATTCTAATGAAATTGAAAATGAAGTTTTCGAGCAATAGTCTATACCTGCCGAGACACAAAATGAAATTGTCGGGCAACAGGAGGTGACTGCCGAGCTATCTGATGGAGATGTCGAGTCACAATTTCACCCTGAACTAAACATAAATGATCAAAATGAAGCTGAGAAAGAGCCTACTTTGGCAAAATACATAAGAAGACACCATAAAATTGATCAAATCATAGGAGAAAATGATTCTACAGTTATGACAAGAGGCAAATTAAGAGAAGACACATGTTTGCTATGTGATTTTGAGCCTAAGACAGTAAAAGATGCTTTAGATAGTGAAGACTGTATTCAAGCCTTGAATGAAGAGATAGACCAGATTGAAAAGAACAAGACATGGACACTAGTACCGAGGCTTGACAACAAAAATGTAATTGGTACTAAGTGGGTATTCAGAAACAAGTTGAATGAACATGGAGAGGTAACGAGGAATAACAAGACTAGTATACAAAGGTTATGCACAAGAGGAAGGAATTGACTATGGAGAGACATTCACCCCAGTTGCAAGATTGGAGGGTGTAATAACTCTACTTGCATATGTAGCCTACAAAGGATTTAAAGTCTATCAAATGGATGTAAAGTCAACATTTCTAAATGGGTTATTAGAAGAGGAAGTATATATTGAACAAGCTGATGGATTTGTTGACCCAAGCAAGAGGAACATAGTTTGTAGACTGCACAAGGCATTATATGGACTAAAACAAGCACCCAGAGCATGGTATGAAAGATTGCACAATTATCTGATGAATATTGGATTTGCAAGAACAAATGACAACAACAATTTGTATTTGAAAACAGAGCAAGGTAAAGGAATTTTATTGGCTGAAATTTTTGTTGATGAAATCATATTCAGTGGACAAGATATGATATGTAAAGCATTTTCAAAAGAGATGAAAATTGAATTTGAAATGTCTATGTTTGGTGAGATAAAATTATTTGTTGGTTTACAAATACATCAAATGAAGAATGGTATCTCTATTACTCAATCAAAATATGTCAAGGAGATACTGAAAACTTTTGGTATGGAAGATTCAAAACTAGTGAGTACACCCATGGCTACTAGATAGAAGCTGACAAAGAATGATGATACAAAAGAGGTAAATCAAACATTGTACATATCAATGATTGGTAAGATGCAATATATTGTACATAGTAGACCTGATATTGCATTAGCAGTTGGAATTGTTGCTAGATTTTGTGCTAATCCAAAAGAGACACATATAATGGCAGTGAAAATAATTCTAAGATATTTGAAAGGTACAAAAGATTATGGCCTATATTAAAAAAGGAATGACAAGCTTGAACTCAGAGTCTATACTGATTTTGACTGGGGTAGTAATGTGGATGATAGAAAAAAACACCACAGGAGGAGCGTTTCTTTTGGGGAAAAAGATTAATTTCATGGAAAAGCAAGAAATAGAATTGCACCTCACAATCTACAGCTAAAGTTGAGTATGTGGCAGCATCAGTTAATTGTTTAAACATTGTGTGGTTAAAGATACTACTGAAAGGTATGAAGGAGGAGATCACAAAACCAATTTTCATATATTATGATAACACGAGTGCCATTAATATTTCTAAAAATCCTGTAATGCACAGTTGGCAGACATATTTACAAAAGCATTGCCCAAGGATTCTCATGAGTATCTAAGAGGTAAATTGGGGGTGAGTCCCCTAGAAGAGGCTAACTAGTTCTGAATGGCAATGTTGCATCAAATGTTTTAATCAAAACACTTGACACATTGATGCACAGTGAGTCACATTTTTAGGATGCTGCCTAAAAACTGTGAAGTGGAAGACAAGAATAGAAAAGAAGATTAGTCATAAAAAAAGATGATAGGAACAACATGATACAAAGATTAGAACAAGATGAATCTACATAATGAATATTTCAACATCTTTGGCATTGTTTTCAAAGAGGGAGAATATTTCTAAAACAAATGATTGATAAAAACAACTGAAAGAGGGATCTGAACAGACACAGACATATATCAGTGTGATTACAGACATAGAGGGAGTAATAGTTTATAGATGAGAATCAGAATGAAGCTAAAGACATTAATGAAGATTTTTTCATATTAGGAACACACACACTTTTTGGATTGTATGGTAACTTTGGTTGGAAATTTTTGTTTTACAGTTTAGTGTTGCCATCAATGCCAAAGAGGGAGATGATTGGAAAGATTGCTACAATGTACACAATTGTTATTTTGTCATTGATGTCAAACCTTAACTGGTGAGACTATTGCTGTATGTTTGAGTACCATGTCTATTGATTGATGAAGATTTGAAGAATAGGATAACAAGAAGACCAAGGAAATGGTTGAGTTATGAGTATACACTAGGGTACTTGATCATTTGGCACTTTGGAAAAGTGATATGTTGTTTATCTTTCACTAAAAGTTCACTAGAAGGTCGATGCTAAGCAAAGCAAAGTCAATGCTGAGAAAAGAAAAAGGTGATGCCGAGAAAAGAAAAGATGATTTCGAGCGCTAGTGAAATGCCGAGGGAGATAGAGAAAGCCGAGCAATAGTATTTTATTAATTGATGAGATTTGAGATCTATGGCCAACCTAGTTGATTTTATTGGGATATGTATTGTTAATTAAGATTGGTCCACACTCATTTAATGCATAGGAAACTGTTATTAACGCATGGATTCAATGTTTAATTAATGACTGTATTGGAGAAGTAAATTAAATGTAATGATGGAAACATCTGTTGGATCTGACCTAACCTAAGATCTACGATCTTGATTAAGAGGCAAAATATTTATCTAACCTAGATGGAGAGGTATAATATAACCTACTGTGGTTATTGTTATGTATCTGAGTGTAAGGAGAAGTTGAATGCAAGAGTATTGCATGGTTAATTGACTGATTGGAAAAACCTAGTAGAGAAGGATGAGCAGAGAAGCGGAGAGATTGCTTGATGGATTTCCAAGAAGATTTGAGGTTTGAGATGAAAATGGAGGCCACTCAATGAATTATCATTAGAGCTGAAATTGGATCTGGATTTGCAAAGTAAGTTGTATGTATCAGATCACACCTGCTGATTACTTTCTAACCATTATATCACTTCAAATCCTTTAACCAGGTTGACCTAAAAATCATTGTATAAATCCTTTGAACAAGGTGACATTCATATTGGAATGTTCTAAGTCCTCTAACAAGGCCACTCATGACAGAGTGATTAAATCCTTTAACCAGGTCACATTTGACAGTGTGTTTTGTAACCTTTAACATGGTTGGCTCCTAACAAGGCATCACTTCAGAAAAGTGAAATTTTGGTAGCATGTTACTGGTGGTTTTTCCCATATTGGGTTTCCACGTTACATCACAGTGTCAAAATGTGTGAATATTTATGTTTTGTTTTACTGTTAAGTTTCTTTAAGCTTATTTCATTAGTACAAAAAACTAAACACTTTTGTTGATTATTGCTGCCAAGTAGATCTGAGTTGTTGAAGTGGTTTAAAATTTTTTATGGGAACATCTGGACCTGAGGATAACTGATTCACCCCCTCTATGTTATTCTAAATTCATTCTAACACATTCTTCAAACTGTCCGTGTAGTGCTTTGTGTGGATTGTGTCTATGTCCTTAAAAATAGGCCTAATAGGGGCTAATTCCATAGTCTTCAAACATAGGTGATTGATATGAAATCACTAAAAACTTCCACTATTTCTAGGGAATCCTCCACATTCCAACACCACTCTCCAACCTTTAATTCTTCCCTACCAATCCAACCCTGTATTTATAGGTTGACTATTGTCTTCTTGCTCCTAGCGAGGCATAAACTGTCTCGCCTGGGGAAAGCTTGCAAAAATAGCATACTCAACTTAAAAAATATGTACAAAAAGAAAAAATACTATATAGGGGCTCTAATTTTCATCCTCCATGGTCCATAAGGATCCAATGGAGGGAGCTCACCGTAGAGACATATTTACAAACAAAACCCTTACACTAGTAGGGAACAGTCTAGGAAGGATTGGTTTTTATTTATGCACACAAAACTATACACAATATCAAAAGAAGTGTTTACAAAGAAAGAAAACAAAGATTAGAAACTAAATTACACATAAGATCAAGTGATTCAATCTATTTACATTGATTTCAATCATAATCTCATACAACTGTGAAAATACAAAGAATTGCTACTTTGCTCCTTCTTGGAAATGCAATAAAAAATTGGTCCAACCTCTGTACAAACATTAAGACATCCTTAAATATGACCCCTGGACCCAAATAAATTCCCAAATCAACCCAAAACTGCCATTAGAGCATATTGAAACTTTTGTCCTAATGTTGTCGAGCAACATTCGAAAGTTGTAAATGGTGCTCAAGCAACATTTTACAAATTTTACAATTTTCATCAGTTTGTAGTTCTAACCCAATGAATGGGTTCCAAAAAGTTATAAATCATGTCCTAGACCTAAAAAAACTCTAATTAAGTCTATCTAAGAATTCTAGGTGCCATTTCCACATTTATCCCTATTTTGGCATTCAACACATTTGTAGGGTCACTTGGACAAAATTGAACATAACAAAACACAAATCTATTAAAACCACATCACATCAACCCTAAACAACCCTATTTAAGACCAAGACCATAAGAAGGTCTTTCACAACAAAATTTGAGGGTTCTAGCCCCTAGGTGATCCTGCACCACATACCTTTGGAAAATCAAATTAAGGTACTGACAATAATTTTGACCCCAAATTATGCTTCAAAGGCTTCTGAAAATCCAAATTACTAAAACATAGAAAAATATCAAAAAATGGATTTTAAATTTTTCTCATCTCTGTTTAGACCATCACTTTTGTACTACCTTAGATCTCCTTCACGCTACTCTGGATGTAGGCCACAATACATAAAATCTATAGGAATAATTAGTGAAATTAAAAAAATAAAATTATCTGATTCCCACACATAAGTGAAAAGTAAATAAAGTGTATTTTATTTTTTTCTAAAGATTTGAAAAAAAGTTAAAATAATTAAAGTGATTTATTTAATTACAAAGGAAATATTGCGAACATGATAAATTATGGAGAAATCAATTAAATAATTAATTAATTTTTAGTTAGTATGAAGAAGAAGAATGAATTTGAGAAATTAGTTAAATAGAAAAAAATTATTTAATAAAGTGAAAAGAAAAATTGAATATATTAATTAAATTGTTTATTTTATTTGGATAAGAAAATATGATGAAATAATCAAATAATTAAATTTATTTAATAAATATTAATGGGGAAAGACAATGCTAGTCTATCGTTGATAGAAAAATGATGCAGATAGTAAAGTGGTTAGATGAAAATACATTAGTCATTTTTAGGTGTCTACAATAATAATGTGAATTCATAAATTTTAAAGTGAATTTCGTAAAAATAGATGAATATTTTATTCTATTTTAACTAATAATATAAAAAGTTAAGAATTATATGAAAAATATTATGCACCTTAAATTATGTAATCAATTCGGGCTGGGGACCTGACTCAATTGGCGAGAGCTTCCTGTGGTAAAGCACAAGGTCATGAGGCCCAGTCTCCCCCGAGCCCACATGGTATCAAAGGACGTGTCATGATAGTGTCACTACTCATGTAAACATTTACCATGTGCACTACAGTTTATAGGGGTCCTGTACTCGTTTCTTGTAGTCTAAAAAGGATTATGTTATCAATTTTAATCTAGATAAAATATCATTTAATATACTGATATGCGATTCTAAATTTAGTTTTGATGAATTTAGAAGGATTAAAATTGAATTTATAGTTCATGGAAAATATTGGTGGTGGTAGAGGTAATCAAATTGGATGTAAAAGAAAGAGGTCTTAGTTCAATAGAATATGTATGAAAGATAAGCTTTTAGGGGATAAAGGGAGGCAAAACCCCTCTCAGAGCTTGTTGTTGGTAAAAATTCCCCTATAATTGATGACCTTGCTCAACCCTAAGAATCATGTTGGCCCCTTTCCCACTATGAATCCCTTTGTAGAGACATTAGAAATAATGAATCAAGATGTTAAAAAAATAGAGTATATTTAAGAGGTAGTGAAAACCTATCAAACTTTAGCTAAATGGTTATTTATTAGGATATATAGAATATATGTGAAGTTGGATATTGTATATATGAGACTAAAGGGTAATACCTTACCCCCTTATACAAAACATGGAAAAATATCTTATGTATGGGAGGATTTTCTTAATACTAATAGAGTATTAGATGAAAATAGGGAGAATGGAAAGTTGATTTCTAGTCTCTAGCAAGATATTCAACAAGAAAATAAAAATAATAGGGTTGAAAATATGGAAAGATACATAAGCATTATCAAAGATAAGTCATATGTGGCCATTTAGGTTAGCATGTGCTCCATAAAGACCAATGCTACGGGGTTAAAAATATGAATAACTAAAATGAAAATGTTCATTGAAGATGTTTAGGAGCTAAAGAAATAGGTGGAAGAATAGATGGTAGGCCCAAGCTCCTAGACCAAAAGAAGTACAAAGAATTATGTAGTTGAGGAAAAAAAAGTGTGTGCAAGGAAATGTTGGTTTAATTAGAAGGGGGTGAACAAAAAAACTATGATACTTTAAACTTCAAATCTTAACTCTGATTTAACTCAGTAGAATAAACTACAACAACAACTGAATCAACAATAACTTCAATAACTCAATCAATAACATGAATAAATAATAAATATCATGCACATAAATCATTCAACACACAACACTAGATTTAACAAGGAAACTGAATTTGGGAAAATGTCTGTGGGAATTAAAACCCGCAAATGAAAATACTCTTCTGAAGTATGCTCGGTTAAAAGTCAACCCTGTTAAAGATTACAATACACATTGTTATATGTGACCCTGTAAGGGGATTTACCTTAGACCTATTAAGATCTTCACCCTGTTAGGAGTGGCCTAGTTAGAGGGATTTGAACACTCTTTTAGAATGTCACCTTTCACAAGGATTTTACAATAAGACTGCTAAGTCCACTCGATTAAGATATTTATGTGTTACAAATGCAAATAAGCAACAATATATAAATTGATCTATAATACTGCAACTACCTCTTGCTTTATTAAATCCCTTATGCACTCTCTGACTACTAGAATCAACACTTCATCAATCTCTGCTTTAGACTCAGATTTACACTATTACTCAAAATGAGCTTTGAATATTTTCATTAGTATTCAAGCATTCAATTACCCAGTCGGTAACAGAGTCACAGACATACTAGTCAGTACGATCACCGAAGTATAGAGTTAACCAAGTGCACTGATCATGCGTAGAGTTAACCAAGTGCAATGATCACCGAGAAGACAGACTTTACTGAGAAACAATCTACATAGAACACACAGTATGCACCGAGATACACATACAACATCGAGAACCGAGAGACATTATTTACCTAGCAGACCAACAGTCACATAATTTTTTTTTATGGCACATCAATCTAGGTAACAAATTTTTTCCTACCTGGATAACGGTTTACAATGATCAAGGAGAACAATAATTATGGATTCACAACATTAATTGTTTATATCTCCTATGTTTAGATGATCAAGGTAAATTATGTACATTATTGATCTTAGGTTATGGATGATATTGTAAAACCCTAATTTGGTCATAAAATTTGATATATAATGTAAAGATGTCATTTTGTAATGTATGTTAATCAAGAAATGATCGAGTATCCACCATAGTACAGACATCATAGATCAGACAAGGATTTTAGGACAAGGACTACATTGTAGTAATCAATTTTCAGAACAAAAGCAAGGCTACCAAGCAGAGAAGAAGGTATTATCATTCACAGTAAGGTGATACATTTTATATGCACTTAAAGGATCTATATTCACAATAGTGAGATTGTAATTTGTTTAGATCACAATTCTGTTACTCTTTAACAATTGTAATAGATCCCAAAATATCCTAACAGAGTAGACTTAACTTTCTTTGTAAAAATCTCTTAACAGAGTGCACACATACTTTGTGTTGCTAAATCCTCACATGAGGTAGATCTAATTGATCTCATTGTTACTCCTAATAGGGTAAGATCATCAAAAGTGATCAATTTTTGTAAGCTTTAACATGCTACTTTATTAACCGTAGTAGTGAATTTTTGTGGGTCTCATCGCCACCACATTTTTTACCTTCTAACAGGGGTTTTCTGGGATACAAAAATACTAGTGTCACGAGTACTTAAATTTCATGTATGTGTATTTTTTACCTTACATGCATTTACATTTCAGCAGTGACATTACATGTTTGGTGAATGTTATCTACTCAGTTGGTTATATAAGAACATTTGGTTACAAAGATTTGTTTGAACATTTTTAAGGGTACTGATTCACCCCTCCCCTGTCAGTACACACCTTTATATTATCCCAACAATTGGTATCAGAGCTAGTTCTCTTGTTTATAAAGTTTAATCACTGAAGATAAAATATTTTATAATGGAAAGGTATACACTTGATAAAACTATTGAAAATTAGAAGTTACAATTGCAGATCTATGTCGAAAATACAAAGAAGCCAAAGAGAAACTCAGGGAGATGTTGATAAAGATAAAGGATATGGAACTTCGCTGTCATAAGAATGATTATCAAGAAGAAGAGAGGGCTATGCGATGACACTCGCTTAGGCTGTTTCTTAGAGTTTCTACCAAGCCTTAGAACCTTTTTTGGGAAGGATTTATACTTTGATCTTCTTTTCATTTTCTATTTGGGAAAGTTTACCCAACCCTAGGTATGGCCTAGCTATTCCTTCTTTGTTGACCTTGGTGTTTATCTCCTAGCACGGGGGAGTGGGCCTTTTGGTATCCACATGGTTGGGTGGTAAAACTTTTTATCGAGGTATATTTTGCAGATGCAGTGTTTGAAGATTCATGTTTGCTTATGTACCAGTTTTTGAAGAATGAAGGTTTTTTAATTATATTTCATGATGTAAAATTATTGTTACCTCCCATGAGGAGTTGGATGTAATGTAATCATTAATGTATTTCAAAATGATGTATTTGGAATGGGTAGACTTAGGAAAAAGGAAAAGGGAAAAGCATGAACTTTATGTATAAGATGTACATGTTGGAAAAAGAAAAAGGATTTGGTAACATTTCAAGTATAGTAGTATGTTTCTTATTATTGATTAAGTGAAAAAGGCTATTGAAGAACAAATGTATTATTTGCAAGGTATCAAATGATTTAGATGATTCCATTTGATTTAAAGGTTATATTGTTCATAAAGAATACTTAGGAATATAGATGGTTTTTAATGGAAAATTGAAATGAAAGTACTTAGGTATTTCTTAATAAAGAATCTTATAATGATATGATATAGTTTGCTTTGATAAATAAATCTTGTTGTTAGCTTACTTAATGGACTTAACTGAATCATGCATTAAATTAGAAGGGAACCTTGGAAGAAATCTAAGTTTAAGTTTTGTTCACATAATTCTTTTAAATGTTCAAAATTTTTCATGAATTATTACATAGGTTTTCTTTTACAAAGAGAATCTTTGTTCTCGTCCCTGGTTCCCTTGCGGGGCATGACAGTGCCATTTCCACATTTGTCCCTATTTTGGCATTCAACACATCTGTAGGGTCTCTTGGACAAAATTGAACATAACAAAACACAAATCTATTAAAACCACATCACATCAACCCTAAACAACCCTATTTAAGACCAAGACCATAAGAAGGTCTTTCACAACAAAATTTGAGGGTTCTAGCCCTTAGGTGATCCTGCACCACATACCTTTGGAAAATCAAATTAAGGTACTGACAATAATTTTGACCCCAAATTATGCTTCAAAGGCTTTCAAAAATCCAAATTACTAAAACATAGAAAAATATCAAAAAATGGATTTTCGATTTTTCTCATCTCTGTTTACACCATCACTTCTGTACTACCTTAGATCTCCTTCACGCTACTTTGGATGTAGGCCACAATACATTAAATCTATAGGAATAATTAGTGAAATTAAAAAATTAAAATTATCTAATTCCCACACATAAGTGAAAAGTAAATAAAGTGTATTTTATTTTTTTCTAAAGATTTGAAAAAAAGTTAAAATAATTAAAGTGATTTATTTAATTACAAAGGAAATATTGCGAACAAGATAAATTATGGAGAAATCAATTAAATAATTAAATTTTTTTTAGTTAGTATGAAGAAGAAGAATGAATTTGAGAAATTAGTTAAATAGAAAAAAAAATTTAATAAAGTGAAAAGAAAAATTGAATATATTAATTAAATTGTTTATTTTATTTGGATAAGAAAATATGATGAAATAATTAAATAATTAAATTTTTTTAATAAATATTAATGGGGAAAGACAATGCTAGTCTACCGTTGATAGAAAAATGATGCAGATAGTAAAGTGGTTAGATGAAAATACATTAGTCATTTTTAGGTGTCTACAATAATAATGTGAATTCATAAATTTTAAAGTGAATTTCGTAAAAATAGATGAATATTTTATTCTATTTTAACTAATAATATAAAAAGTTAAGAATTATATGAAAAATATTATGCACCTTAAATTATGTAATCAATTCGGGCTGGGGACCTGACTCAATTGGCGAGAGCTTCCTGTGGTAAAGCACAAGGTCATGAGGCCCAGTCTCCCCCGAGCCCACATGGTATCAAAGGACGTGTCATGATAGTGTCACTACTCATGTAAACATTTACCATGTGCACTACAGTTTATAGGGGTCCTGTACTCGTTTCTTGTAGTCTAAAAAGGATTATGTTATCAATTTTAATCTAGATAAAATATCATTTAATATACTGATATGCGATTCTAAATTTAGTTTTGATGAATTTAGAAGGATTAAAATTGAATTTATAGTTCATGGAAAATATTGGTGGTGGTAGAGGTAATCAAATTGGATGTAAAAGAAAGAGGTCTTAGTTCAATAGAATATGTATGAAAGATAAGCTTTTAGGGGATAAAGGGAGGCAAAACCCCTCTCAGAGCTTGTTGTTGGTAAAAATTCCCCTATAATTGATGACCTTGCTCAACCCTAAGAATCATGTTGGCCCCTTTCCCACTATGAATCCCTTTGTAGAGACATTAGAAATAATGAATCAAGATGTTAAAAAAATAGAGTATATTTAAGAGGTAGTGAAAACCTATCAAACTTTAGCTAAATGGTTATTTATTAGGATATATAGAATATATGTGAAGTTGGATATTGTATATATGAGACTAAAGGGTAATACCTTACCCCCTTATACAAAACATGGAAAAATATCTTATGTATGGGAGGATTTTCTTAATACTAATAGAGTATTAGATGAAAATAGGGAGAATGGAAAGTTGATTTCTAGTCTCTAGCAAGATATTCAACAAGAAAATAAAAATAATAGGGTTGAAAATATGGAAAGATACATAAGCATTATCAAAGATAAGTCATATGTGGCCATTTAGGTTAGCATGTGCTCCATAAAGACCAATGCTACGGGGTTAAAAATATGAATAACTAAAATGAAAATGTTCATTGAAGATGTTTAGGAGCTAAAGAAATAGGTGGAAGAATAGATGGTAGGCCCAAGCTCCTAGACCAAAAGAAGTACAAAGAATTATGTAGTTGAGGAAAAAAAAGTGTGTGCAAGGAAATGTTGGTTTAATTAGAAGGGGGTGAACAAAAAAACTATGATACTTTAAACTTCAAATCTTAACTCTGATTTAACTCAGTAGAATAAACTACAACAACAACTGAATCAACAATAACTTCAATAACTCAATCAATAACATGAATAAATAATAAATATCATGCACATAAATCATTCAACACACAACACTAGATTTAACAAGGAAACTGAATTTGGGAAAATGTCTGTGGGAATTAAAACCCGCAAATGAAAATACTCTTCTGAAGTATGCTCGGTTAAAAGTCAACCCTGTTAAAGATTACAATACACATTGTTATATGTGACCCTGTAAGGGGATTTACCTTAGACCTATTAAGATCTTCACCCTGTTAGGAGTGGCCTAGTTAGAGGGATTTGAACACTCTTTTAGAATGTCACCTTTCACAAGGATTTTACAATAAGACTGCTAAGTCCACTCGATTAAGATATTTATGTGTTACAAATGCAAATAAGCAACAATATATAAATTGATCTATAATACTGCAACTACCTCTTGCTTTATTAAATCCCTTATGCACTCTCTGACTACTAGAATCAACACTTCATCAATCTCTGCTTTAGACTCAGATTTACACTATTACTCAAAATGAGCTTTGAATATTTTCATTAGTATTCAAGCATTCAATTACCCAGTCGGTAACAGAGTCACAGACATACTAGTCAGTACGATCACCGAAGTATAGAGTTAACCAAGTGCACTGATCATGCGTAGAGTTAACCAAGTGCAATGATCACCGAGAAGACAGACTTTACTGAGAAACAATCTACATAGAACACACAGTATGCACCGAGATACACATACAACATCGAGAACCGAGAGACATTATTTACCTAGCAGACCAACAGTCACATAATTTTTTTTTATGGCACATCAATCTAGGTAACAAATTTTTTCCTACCTGGATAACGGTTTACAATGATCAAGGAGAACAATAATTATGGATTCACAACATTAATTGTTTATATCTCCTATGTTTAGATGATCAAGGTAAATTATGTACATTATTGATCTTAGGTTATGGATGATATTGTAAAACCCTAATTTGGTCATAAAGTTCGATATATAATGTAAAGATGTCATTTTGTAATGTATGTTAATCAAGAAATGATCGAGTATCTGCCATAGTACAGACATCATAGATCAGACAAGGATTTTAGGACAAGGACTACATTGTAGTAATCAATTTTCAGAACAAAAGCAAGGCTACCAAGCAGAGAAGAAGGTATTATCATTCGCAGTAAGGTGATACATTTTATATGCACTTAAAGGATCTATATTCACAATAGTGAGATTTTAATTTGTTCAGATCACTATTCTGTTACTCTTTAACAATTGTAATAGACCCCAAAATATCCTAACAGAGTAGACTTAACTGTGTTTGTAAAATTCTCTTAACAGAGTGCACACATAATTTGTGTTGCTAAATCCTCACATGAGGTAGATCTAATTGATCTCATTGTTACTCCTAATAGGGTAAGATCATCAAAAGTGATCAATTTTTGTAAGCTTTAACATGCTACTTTATTAACCATAGTAGTGAAGTTTTGTGGGTCTCATCGCCACCACATTTTTTACCTTCTAACAGGGGTTTTCTGGGATATGAAAATACTAGTGTCATGAGTACTTAAATTTCATGTATGTGTATTGTTTACCTTACATGCATTTACATTTCAGCAGTGACATTACATGTTTGGTGAATGTTATCTACTCAGTTGGTTATATAAGAACATTTGGTTACAAAGATTTGTTTGAACATTTTTAAGGGTATTGACTCACCCCTCCCCTCTCAATACACACCTTTATATTATCCCAACAATTGGTATCAGAGCTAGTTATCTTGTTTAGAAAGTTTAATCACTGAAGATAAAATATTTTATAATGGAAAGGTATACACTTGATAAAACTATTGAAAATCAGAAGTTATAATTGCAGATCTATGTTGAAAAATACAAAGAAGCCAAAGAGAAACTCAGGGAGATATTGATTAAGAGAAAGGATATGGAACTTCGCTGTCATAAGAATGATTATAAGGAAGAAGAGATTCATGAACCATTTGACACATCTGGATTTGAATCTGGTAGCATATCTGATGCATCTGAAGGAATCATATCAAAGCTATCTAAGAGAAATCAAGTACAACTTACTAAACAAGTGAAAGCACTATAGGTCGGTCAAGATACACAAATGGTTAGAATATTTGAAGTCTTGAATGATGAAAAGAAAGATGAACAAGATAGAAACATAACTGTTGATGATAGAAGAAAAATGACTAAAAAGTTACAAGAAAAATAATTTGAGATATTGAGACTTAATGAACATTTATTTAAGATCACCAATCAAGTAGTTTCTATGAGTCATGAGGAAAACTGAGTGAATCTTGAGCTTGATAGAAAACTAGAATACATTAGTGTATTTAAAGGAGAGAATGAAAAAATGAGAAATGTATTGAAGATTTTACGACATAATGAAGTGATGAAGAGATCTGAAGAAAGTAGTAAAAAGATGGATGAATATATGAAAAATCAAAGAAGACTGAACATCAATATCGGATTAAGGTATACTGAGCAAGGAAAATTGTCAAATTAAGATGAGAAGAGGAATGTATACTCAAATCCTAAGCCTAAGAATCCTTCTTTCCATCACCGTGGAAAACCTGGCCACACATCAAATGTTTACAGGATAAAATCAAAAGGTATTTATAGAAACTCTTCTAAATTCAATGGTAATTGCTATAACTATAATAAGCATGGACATCAAGCACATGAATGAAAATCCAAGTTGAACAAACCACAGAAGAAACCATACATGGATAAATATTGTCAAAATTTTAACATGCATGGTCATACATCACAAGCATGCATGAATAATACAAAGCAAATCTAGAAACCTAAAGGACAAGAAAATGTAAATCAAGTGAGAAGACAAGGTAATGCTTATGCATGGGATTATAAAACTTTGGCTAGTTGCACAACATGTGATAACTATGGACATATAACAAAAAACTACATGAGACAATGGAGAACTAAGTCTAGGAATTGGTCAAACTCTGGAATGGAATGTTCACACTGTCACAAATTTGGTCATTTAAGCAGAGATTGTGTAGATAAAATAAATACTTATGGAAATAGAAATACAATAGAAGAAATCATGAGGATCAAAAATCAAACATGGAAAAGAGAATCAAATGATAATGCAGGACCAAGCACGATAGTCGGTGACAACTCATCTGATGGATTAGGTGGTTCCACCATCTCCACTTGAGAAATACAAGCAGGTATGGAACTATGTTTTGCAAAGCTATATCTTACATCAGTTCCTATATTCATTGTACAAATACGAAATTAGCATGAATTGAGATGCACTATGGTATTATATTTTTGATTACTTTGATCTAGTTGAGTCAGTTAATATGTATCGAGTTAGTGATGTTAGTCGGTGAATATGTGTGAGACAACCTGTTAGGGATTTTTCTTGTATGAACCACAATGCTTGAAATGTCTATTTGAACCCTGTACCTTCTAATTCTGATTCAGAGACAAGAAAAGCCCAATTGCTAAGGACTGGATAAGGTCCTTCTTCATTTTTGAGCTCCACAAATACTCAGGCAGGTTTTACCTCTTGAAATTGCTGTTAACACAGTATTTGTTGATGTGGACACTGATTAGCTATGTATCTTTATTGGACCAACTTATGAATTATCTTGCTGATGACCAAGCATAACCATAAACAAGATATTACCATACAAATCATAGTTATGAACATAACAATAACCAAAGATACAAGGATTCTCATCCTTCTTCCTTTTCTTGTAGGAGGGATAACCTAGTTGATTCACTCTTCAAGGAATCAATAATATGGACAGTGTCCTGCTGACAGAGGTCCTTCACAAGTTCAGCTTGTATGTTCTTAGTAACAGAGTATTTTAATTGATTTGGTTTTGATAACTTGGAATATCTCAGACACAGATAGATAATCAGACTATTTCTGGGTCAGTGCCTATCCTTTGGGCTACAGAGTCAATAATAAGCAAAGGTATCACAGAAACAAAACACACTGAGCTGCCTTACAACTCACACAATTAAGATAGGTTGCCTTACAAACTATCCTGTCACCTTAAGACTACTGTATCAAATCCTTAAACAAAGTAGTATGCTCCTTGAAATTACTTACAACCTTTAATTCTTTCCTTGAAAGAAACTTGTAAACAATTAAATGGTTACCTTATAACCAGAGTGTTACCGAATACCTGATAAAATTTAACACAGAAAAGCATACATACAAGGTAAAGAGACAACAGTAGA